>RCWM02000202.1:0-600000 GCA_003667255.2 Euschistus heros
TGACCGTTGGAAATAAAATTATCGGGATTCCCTATCACCCCATCCTAACATCCTTGAATTTTACCAGCATTATCTTAATTTAAGCCTTAATAAGAGACATCTTGTGTGATTTACTCTTTTTCATTCTTTATTTCACTTCTTTTCTGTAAGCAATTTCTATAATTTCAAAATGGCCTCTGTTGTTTATTGTTTTATATTCAAATTTTGTCATTTTCTGTTCAAAATCTTAGAACGTGTAACAGAACTTAAACATTTTCCTGATTTGAGAATATAAATCACATGTCAACATCACTTTTAAAATGAATTTAGTGTTATTTATATTGAAATGTTTGAGATGAAATCGATTTACGGCTAAAGGAAAATGTAATAAATAATATATATTTATATATATATATATATATATATATATATAATAAAAACTTTAAAAATAATATAAAAACTCAAAATTTTGTTTTGTAACAAAACACCTTCATCCACCAAACCTCCAAAATAACATAAATTTGAAAAGAAAAAGAAAAAAGAAATGTAGCTAATGTTAAAATAAAATGAAAAAAACAAAACAAAAGAAACTTAGGTAATGTTAAGATATAAGTAATAAGTGATAAGGCATGATAAATTAATAATATTTTCTTGATTGGTTGGTAGTCAGGTTAATGGTAGGTGATGACATAAATCTGAAAAAAGGTAGTTTGGCGCCTTAGTTTCCCCTCTAGAGTGGGGAACGTAGGAGAATCCACTCTAAAAGTAGCGACTAGAACATCGAAATAATTCGGAACAAGGTTAGAAACGATAAAAGGTATTCTGGGCGCTTGAAGGGGCTTGAGCTCCGCTTGTGGACTGGAACTGGAAAAAATAATCATTCCTAGTTATACAAATTCCTAAGTTTAGTAGGAGGGGCCACTTGAAAATTTTTGTTTAGAGAATTGTTAGCTATAGTTCAAGTAATCTAAGGGCATATAGATTTCAAACGTTCTTTTTCAAGTTTTTATGTTAGAACTCAGACTTGCCGTAACCGGCCACAGCTTTAAGTATCGAATAGAGAGAAGAAAAAAAAAGACGGCAGATCGAATAACCAAAAGCCCTAAGCACTTTTTCTTCCCTTTTTCCATGTCACACGGGCAAAGAGAAAAGGAAATCGAACCAATATGCCCAGGAAATGGAGCTGAGGGGACCGGGTGACGCCGCCGAAAGAGGATTGAAGGCTGAGAGTACCGGCTTAATAAAAAGAGAAGAGAAAGATCTTAAGAATCCGCGGGCGGGGGTACACCGAGCCCCATTGTCGGCGACTATTCCATTACAATCGGCGATTACCGACACCCTCACCCTTCATGGACGGCGGGTTCTCCAGTTACAAAGCTTTGGAAATTCACCATGGAGTATCCTCGAAACCCTTGCCGCACCTGTATCGATAAGTATAAAAATTAAATAAATAAGGCCACATCAAAATAAAAGGTAACGACATCGATCCAATGCTCCATACCCATTACGTCCAAAATATATTTTTTTCGATTGTGAACCTGGATAGAATAGGTTGGTGACCTGTAGGATGACCCGTCCTTCCTGTCCTAGTTGGAATACATAAGGGCGTTAAGCCGCAAGAAAAAAACAACTGAATCCATATTGAAACTATTGTCTGTTACACCGTTTTACATTTGAAAAGAAAAATAACAATATAAAACATTAAACAATACACATTACACATAAGGTTGAAACCATGCAAAAATCTTCAATGCACTTTGATTTTCACAAATAAACTTATTCAAGATCTTAATGTTCGATAGGCTGCTGATTTAGCCCAAACCATATTCTTTCATTGTAACCTCCCTAACCACTCAAATCCACTAGTCTCCCAATCTGCTTCCCGTTCTATTCCTGATAAACCTCCGAGGCGTGTAAGAATCAAGTATTCTTGGGACTTTTTTATATAAAACTTTATTGAAGTGCTAACAATACATAATTGTTCAACAGCCATTTGAAATCACATGAGGTACGCATGATGGTATAGAAGGATCAATACAATTAGGATTAAACAATTAAGTGCCACTTCTATTGAGATTATTTTATTAGAAAACTAGTTTCGAATGCTACACATTCATCTTCAGTTCTCAGGAGGTCAGAGAAGTAACAAACAGGTCTAAGAGTTATCTATTAAAATATTCCCAATAGAAATGGCAATTAATTCATCAATCCTAAATGCCATTTGAAATGGTAATATGAACGTTGCCTCCACTTTACTAGAAGTATTTTTTTTTTTTACATGGATATGTGTTTTGGCTAGGGGCCTTTACATGTTTGGGGGAACGCTTTTTAGACCCTTAAAAATGTAACATTTTGACTCGTCTAGCTCAATTGGTTTTGGGCGGATCGAATATTTGCCGACAGTTTCCTTATCAAAAATTTAATGGACAATATTGTTATTCATGCAACATTTGTCGCTAGGGCCAACCGTTTAGGAGTCATGTTTAAAACCGTTAATCTCTCAACTTTATCTTTTTCGAATAATCATTAATTGCAAATTGAATTGAATTATTAATTTAAGTAATTTGATCCTTTTAAATCGAAAATATTCAACTTAAATTTCTAAAAACACTATATTTCTGGCCCAAATGCACACCAAATTATATTGTAAGATTAGAAACAGGACGGAATCCATTATTCATCCCAGTACTAAAAAAAATAATAAATTTTTCAATTAAAATCATGGCATTACCAGAAAATACGCTAACCCGTATTTGCTTCGAAAGACTTTTAGATTTACATACCAATAAACCAGATTTTCAATATAACTGGGTATCTCAAATTAAACAATTAACCATTAACGGCAGTATCCCAGAACACTTTCAAGATTTTTTTCAATCCACAAAAATTATTATCTAATAAAAATAACATAATAGAAAAAGCCACTAATAATTTATTATTAACAGACATTGATCGTACTTTAAATACAAGATATAACTCATTATTTATGAAAATTTCAAATTTTAATAACCCTCAGCCGGAAGATTATTTAAAATATAACATTAATATAACCAAAACAAGAACCGTTAGCCAAATGAGATTAGCCAAATGTGACTACTTGAAAATATTCTTTAAAAATAACAGTTTACAAATTAAAGCTAATGAAACGTGTGAAGATTGTAGCTTATTTATCGTAAATAGCTTAAAACATCTGTTGTTAGAGTGCCAAAGACGCGATAATTTTCGAAAAAAATTACCTAAAAGACTATATAATTCAAACAGATGAAAGTCTATCTATGGAAAATATTTTATCCTATAATAGCATTGAAAAGATAAATAACGTCTTCCTGTTTATTTTAAATGTTTTAAATGCTAGCAAAAAGTAATTGATTTATTTCTTTTGAATTAACTAAATAAAATATTGGATTCTTTTGCGATTGCTGCTACAACTTCTGTGACCCTAGACTATAATCAATATCGATTATTACAAACTGCAAAAATGTATGTTTTTATTTTTATTTTATTTTTCTTTGTTTATATATATCATTATAGCTTGTAAGAAAAAAAAAATTCTTTTTGTTCCTATAAATTATTATAATATGAAGAAATGCTTTTTCTGTTAGTATTAATTATATTACATGTAAAACTCTTTCTCTATTTGTATTTATTGTTTATTTACTATTATGTAATTATTATTTTTATTGGATAACTCAATTGCCATAAAGTTTATACTTAAAAGCAATCAATAAAATAAAAAAAATAAAAAAAATCTAAAATGTAAATTGAAAAAATCATAGATTACAGATGGACATATCCATGATCTATTGTTTTCCCCAGTCAGGGAGAAATTGAGTTTTTTTTTTTTTTTTTTTTTTTTTTTTTATACAGTTGTAAATTTTAATAAATAACTGGGGGGGGGGATAGGAAAATATTCCTGACTATACGAAAATCATGAATTCGCAATTGACTCCCATTACATCTCAACAATGGCTGATAATAGATACAATACAAGTACTATCTTTCCTCCAAGGATTTCCATAATATAGTAAATTAAATTAATTGCAGAGCTACCGATGCGGGGCTGTACATTGTGCCAGGGGCTGAGCTTGTTAGCCGAGAGCCGGCCACATTTTTAATAGCCGTCAAAAAGGATAAATGCCCCGGCGGTATATAGGCGGTGGCGGTAGCCTTTTGTTTTAATTAACATATCCTCTAGGTCCAATTATCCGATACATCCCTCCCTTAATTAACCGGAGGACAAGATATTGTTCCTTACCGATCGGGAGATGGCAATCGCCCTGGGGCCGCCACGAACCCACAACTCCCTCAGGCTAAAGAATACCCCAACCTCCATCGTGTCGCCTCTATTAACGCCACCTACACCGTTAAGTCCCCGGGTACCGTTCATTTACCCGAGCTCTGGAAACAATAGAGCTATAACAACTTAATTTACTTAATAAAAACAATATATTAACTTAATATAATGTATATAATAAGTAATACAAGAAAAACGTATTCCAAATGTGTGGAAAAATGAATTCGTAAAAATAAAAAAATATGGCCTAGGGACTTTCTAATGTGAAGCATTTATTGAAGAGCTATTAATGGTAAGTTGTTTACAAGTTACTGACATGTCATCGTAATCATTTGACAGCTCATTTGCTTATTGTTTATATTACGAGTATGTACAGCTGTAAATATGAATAAAGTACAGGAAAAAAATAATCTAAAAATACCTAAATATATATAATAAATAAAAAAAATCAACTGCTCACTGACTGAGAAAAAAATAGATGAAATGAAATGAAAAATAAACTTTATTCTGGGACAGACTGTCCCCTAAGAATAATTAAAGTGCACATTAAAAAGATACAATTGTCTGGCTGAGATTAGTTAAAAATCAGCACATCAGTACCACAAATTAAATTATGAGAAAAAAAAAGAATAGAGAAGAAAAAAGAAAAAAAAAATTAAAAATTAAAATTAAGTAAAAAAAATAAAATAATAATAACAGTAAATAAAATTCAATCAACAGTAAAAAATGTAACACACTTATGTACATTTATTATACATTATTTACATTTTTGAGGAAGATTGAAGATCGAGGAGATGGATAGATAAAAGATGTACAGTGTGACGTGTGGATACTTTATATAGATTAACTTTTATAGTTAGAAATTCAAATCCAACCAAATGAAATCGACAAAATTAGTTCTACAGCACTAAAAAATATTGCCTCATCAAAATATCGATTTCTTTTTTTTTGATATTGTGTGTAAAAAATAGGCGGCCTAACCTTAGTTTTTGCAAGACTGAAATTTCAATGATTTGAAATTTATTCTGACGTTTCAGGTTTATTAAATAAATCGTACCATTGGTTGTGTGAGTAAGCAGTAATTGTACCTACAAATACTATAGCATAAAAAATAAATAACATTATTATTGCTAAAGTAAATTGTGACAGCCGAAAATATCTCTATTGATAGGGTTGTAAACACTGATAATGCAGTCCATCCGAGTTTCTTTCTGAAAAGTCCCTGTCCATCTGAATCACCAACTCATAGATTAGAATTAATAATTGAATATCCAAATATGATTTTACCTCAATTTCAAACACCTAATCATTTCAATAGTACCGGGTTAAAAATTACAGCTTTGCGTGATAATATCTAGAAATATTGTCAGAAAATAATTCACAACTGTATGACACAGTACAAGATTTTTATCATTAAAAAATATAAATTCAATTATTTGTTAAAACTATTTAAGTTTTATAAGAGCGGGCAAAGCCGTGACGGGGGGATGAAAGTTAAGTCACAAATGTGTGGATTACACAAAAACAAACGCCTCTTTTGAATTTTCGTAGGATTTTATTTTTGTATTTTTATATGTAATTACCATATATAATTCAAATGATAATATTTAGGGGGGATCATTGGGGTTAAAATATATAATAAAAGGGCATTCAGGAGTTTTTCATTATTGTCTTGTTTAATCCGTTTCGATAAAAATTGGGTAGTCCATCATAATTGGGTACTTAGGCAGTTGTACTTCACAACTGATATTTTGATAATACCTAATAGCGTTATTAATCGCTAAAAATCATTAATAAGTTGAATTCATCTCAGTTATACACCCACTAGTTCTGATCGTAAGATTCAATTTAATTTATACATTTTTCTTTTATATTTATTTCTCCGTACCTGTCAAATACATAACTGAAAAAATCACCAGGTGGGTTGATGTAACAAAATATCAATCAAAATAGAATCATATATAGTGGGCGGATAATTTACCCCCAACGAAGAGTTCATTAACCAATACATATAAATTTGTTCATGAATAAACTTTTTAGGTATTGATAACAAAACATGAAAATGGAAATAAGTAAAAAATTTTGATTAGTCCGAGCCAACAAAGAATTGTTTATAACGCGCACAAACCATTAAATCAGGACTCCAATTAGGAAAAATTGAAGAAAACCTAGAGGTACCTATAAACAAAGAACTCTTCCGCCGAGAATTCGTTCTTATGAATAATTAAACACAGATTTAGGACTGTCAGCACACGTGTAAAAGCCGAATTTGCGATCTGCTGAAATACCAATAAAGATTACTCCAGAGTGAATTGGCATATTTTTTTTTTATTTCGCAGAAATAGCAATAAATAAAAGATATTAAGGTGTTCAATAACAGGACCGTTTATTGGCTATATTTATTGTTTATAGGACTCCATCAGGAGGGGCAATGAAAATGGAATGCTTCACACCGGACTTTGAACTAGTTACCGGCGTCCACGTGACCACCGGCCAATCAGAATAACTCTTCCAAAGGAGCTATTCTCCTTATGGATACTACAGCCGTAAACAAGGCCTCTTCTTAATTGAAAACTAGTTACGCCGCCCCTTCTCATAACTTATGACCCAACAGCCGCCAACTAAATTATTTATTTGTTAAATCATCTGGTCCCACTTCCCACAGATAGAAACTACCTACCGGGCAGGCGAGTCCATCACTGAATCTTTCTATAATTGTTTTCATTTATTTATTTTCTTCACTCTCCGTATAACTTTAGTACTAGTTACTTTCCCAATTTTCTTTTTGTACTTATATTTACATGCACACAATATAACAAATACGGTGAGTTTTATTAAGATTTTAAACAAATATTTACAAGGCCTCAAATCCTTATAAATACACAAATTTGAATATAAACGATAGATATTCAAAAGAAAAGTAAACATTTTACTTCATTTGTCAATTTACTTTATAGACATCTATCAAGAAAAAAAGACCTACAAAGAAACTGTCTTTGAGTCAAAAAATTGAGTCATTCAATGTTAGCTGTAAAATTTTAATCACTTGAGGTATGCATGATGTATAGAAGGATCAATATAATTAGCCCCCCCCCCCTTCCAAAGTAATATTTCTCAACAAGGATTCATGAATTAATTGTCACTTCTATTGGAATTGTTTTATTTGAAAGCTAGTTTCGAATCTTAACATTCATCATTATTCTAAGGAGGCAAAAGTACTTCTGAAAGATACCAGACACCATCAAGGTATCACTCTTGTTCTTGGTATCTTTAAGAAGTCCTTTTCGTTTTGCCTCCATAGAATTGATGATGAATGTTAAACAGTCGAAACTAGTTTTCAAATAAAATAATTCCAATAGAGTGATAATTGATTCATCAATCCTAGTTGAGAAATATTAAGATATGCTGCTAAAGAATATCAAATTAGGTTAGTACTTTTACTAACACTTTCTTCAGATGCTGAAGTTTTTCAATGGTATACAACTGTTGTATTTATATAGTTTTGTTTTTTTAAATAAACAAACTCTTGCTTATTAATAATCAACGTAAAAAAAAAGTTAGTAAATGGGTGACTAAAAACTTTTACTTAAAATGCTCAATATTAAAGATCAAACCTGAGGTGAAGCTCATGTCACATTTTCCCCTGATTTTCCAAATTAATGTAAACATAGACAGTCACAAAAGTAGAATATATTTTTTGGACTTCCAAAGGTACTCATATAACAAACACATTCAGTAAACAGTACTTTAACGTCATATTCAAATAAGATCCCATCAAACAGTACATTACTTAACAGACTTTATAGTCATCCCCAATAATAATGGCAATGTCCGTAGAAGGTTAAATAGGAGGTGGATCAGAGATTCCCTCTAATAAAATAAAATTATAACAAGAGAGATGGGGAGGTGCCACTGGGCAGGCAATACTTCTCATCATACCTCTCTTGACAGAATTTTTTTCATTTTTTTTATAGCTATACTATATGCTGGTTGTCATTTTATATGTTTGATAGTTGTGAATATAATCAGCAGACAAAATACAATTTCTTTTCAAACTTAAAAAAATAAAAAAAAGGAAATAATAAAATAAAAAATATAAAATGGCTTGGCAAAAAACAATTTCCATTGGCCGAGATCTTCACTAAAACAGATACCTATTTTGAAACCTTTGAAAGCTTAAAAAAGTTAGTGAAACGCTTTTAAAAATCTATAAAGCAAAAAGGAGATAACTTTGGTATATGTAGTCTCAAAGTTTATGTGTGATACTGTGAGTATCAAAGACTCAGATTATCCAAATTTATGAGTGAAAATGAAATAAATGATGATGAAAAATAATATATGTTTAATTTTAATAAAATACAGTGTTTACAGGCAGCACAAACAAAAGAAAACTTTTAAATCAAATCAAGAGGACAAGACAATGTATAAATGTTCTCCATCGTGCCTCATATGTCATCTTTAATACTTTCATTTTTATCCCAGTAAAGTCAATGATCGTCAATATCCTAATACAATGATGAATTAAATATATGACGTAATTTAATAATAGCTATAAAAAAATTCACAAGGCTGAGACTTATGGGAAACTATCAAGACTCAACTTTAGAATTATTTTACAGTTAAAGAAAGAGGATGGAGGACATTAACAATTTGATATATTTTATTAAGACAGAACTAAAAGCCAATTTAGAAAAGTAATCAATTTTTTTAATCATAGAAAATTAATAAATCTTTCCATCAGATAAAAACAAAATGTCAGTTAAACAATGAAATAGTTTAAGATAATGAAAAATAATAATTTTTGAATAATGAGTTAATAGGAAAAAACATTCTTCTTAACATGAAAAATTCTATTACCTCAAATTTATTAGCTGGTATTTTTCTGTAACTTAAGCAGTTGTCAATTTTCGCCCCTACGATCTAATTAATTTCAATTTTTTTTATTAAAATTTTAACATGTAATTAATTAATTAATAAAACCTGAGAAAAAGTGAGAAGCATAAGATATATAAAAATATGTATACACATGAACAATATATAAACAGAGCACAAAAAAGAAATTAAGTATGACATTGGCATCATAAAATGTTTGTGTGAAGATGTTATTAAGTCCAAATCAAAATTTCAGACAATTTAAATCCAGAATGATTAAGAAATAAATTTCTCAGAAGTACTTAATTATTTTAAAATATATTTAAGTACTAAAGATAAGAATATATTACACTAAATAACTTAAATTTCACTGTCTCCCAACCTTAATAGCAGATGTCATTTTTTCGACTTAATAAGTAGGCTATGTAATGTATTTGACTTACAGCCAAATAACAAACAAACATTTAATAATTATTATAAAGTAAAAGTTTTAAGGGTTAGTGAAAACCTTAAGGTATTAAGGGGCAAGGCCTTAGCTATGGCCTACCCATTAAAGCAGGTAGCATAAAAATAATCATTCAGTTATGACAGACCTAAAAATGTGGTGAAGTCTATGTCAATGGAATAAGAAGGGCACATAGGTCTATTGTTAGCAAGGCAACAAAGGATAAACAAAGTTTTTAGGCAAATATTATCATGCTAAAGAAATGAGAAAAGGGAGGGGAGAAAGAGGTAAACAGTGCGAACAAAAGGGATAAGAGGAGATCTTTTTGACTAAGGAGTAAAGAAGATGAGATGCTGGAGGAGGGGGAAGTGGTCTAGAGTGAGAATGGAAAACGAAGGAGCAAGTTGGCTGTAAAGACCTGGAGACAGACAGCTTTGCCCTAACGCGAATTAGAACAACACTATAAGATAAGTGCAAATAAATGTAAATAGCTAGGAATAAATGTTAAAACGTGAATTGTTTGTTGACTACTATGCAAATTCATTCGAAACCTAACCCTACAAGGTATATATATTTTTTACGCCATCAAATAAAAGAAGAAAAATGAGCCTTCTAGGGTTAAAATATATAAAAGAACAAAGTGGAAAACCTGATTTGTCAATTATTATTATAAAACACATATGCAGATTCCTTTGATAAATAAACAGAAAATATTTCCAACTAAATCAACTCAAAAGAAATTAGGTAAGACTTACCTGTTAGATGGCTTCCAGTAAATTCAAAGTCGTCGTCCTGATCCCAATGCTTCAGCGACAGGTTGTTCAAAGGTGTTGCATTAGCAAATTCAAGATTAGCAAAATGCCAATCTAAGATCTGCCTATCTTGACAAGAAAGATAAACATCACTGTAAAAAGAAATAGAACTCATTAATTTTAAATGCAATTCATAACCAAACTAAATCATTTTTAAATATACAAATTTTTATCATTACAAATTCTAGAAACAAATGCCAATGATAAAGGTTATCATGTAACAAAATCAAAACAACTGAAATCAACCTTATACTATTCAGAGTCAGGAGACTGGAGAGAGTTCAAGAATAAAAAAAACTCTTAGAAATATTTGAAGTTTAAGACAAGTAGACATTTACATGAGTATGCGAAGGAAAACATAGGAATGGAATGAAATTCAACCACTTCCTGGGAGTCATCTTCAAGTTGCTTGATATTCAAATATTTTTATATGGATCCATCCTCAATCTTATCCTCTCCCACCCTCCTCAGGATAATGCGGCCAAAACACCTTAATTAGTTATTTAATAGAATATTAATAATTAAGTGGTTATTAGATTTATTCATTCTCTCTCTATTTATTTTTCTTGCTACAAGCTAGCTGAATCAGTTGATATTTAAAATCTTGAGTTATTCAAAGACTTCCTTAACAAAAATGAATACACCGAGAAAACGGACACTCATCTAAAAATCAAATCTCTTTCTTGAACTCTCATAATCCTCCAAAATCTTAGACTCTTGCTTCAGAGTATATTGATTGTTCATGAAAATGAAATCACTGCCTACAGAAAGTCAAAGAGATAGAATTTGTTACACAACAATTAGGATCAACCTCAAATCAAGTAAAATGGAACCTTATATAGGAACATATTGATGTTTAGAGGATTTTCAAGATGGACAGGAGCAGAGTGTTATAATTAACACATATAAGACTTAAAAGGATGCAACAAAATCTAGAGGAAGTCATACAAAATCTATCGGTACAACCAAATAAGCAAGGCTTTCTACAAGAAAGTGCTAGATCGAAGTCAGAGCATCAGAGGTCAACCTCTTACTTTTTAACTGATGGAAGAGGAACAGTATAAATAAAAGAAATATTTATAAATCTAACAAATAATTATATTAATTGATTACATATATTCAGAGTTGGGTAAAATTTAATCATAGCTAATTATTTGACAACTAATTATCAGAAATCATTTTTTCTTCCTTTATTTATTTATCTCCCTTCTTTACCTCTCGGCTACACAGGTTTAGCAGTAATGACAAGGTAGCCATCCATCACTGCTGGTTTTAACAATACAACATTAATATTTCAAGATTACATTAAACATTTAATATTTAAAATACATTTAACATTTCACATAACAACATATATTTAAAATTTTATAGTCTTTACATTAAAGTTTACAGAGGCTTTATTCAGTGATGAGGTTGTCATCAACATCATTTCTGTCCAGTGGTCTTTCTGGGGCATGACCTCTTCTTCCCAAGTTGAAGTGCTCTACCCCCACTTTAGTATTCCGCCCAAACACAAAACTTTTGTAATACATGTAGTTGCCAACTGCTACTAGCTGAGGGAAATCACTCTCAGTTAGAACATAGAGCCCTTATTCCCTCTGTAGCTTGGCTCAGTGTCTCAAAGGTGGTGCAGGCTATTATGACGTGTTCAGTGGTCTCTGGTATACCACAACTGGGACAAAGCAGTTCAATATTCTTGTCTGTCATGTTTCTGGAGCTTGGCCCGAAAGCCCCCATGCCCTATGAGAAACTATAAGGTCCATTAATCTGGGAGAACCCAAGTTGCTGCAAGATGTGACTTGACAGTGGGAAAATATTTTGTAAGAGTACCCCTTTTGGGGTTGTCACCCACCCCTAATTATATTATATTCACCCACCCTAATTATATTCCTATACAGTTCTAAAAATGACCTGTAAAATGTCAATGTGTTTATACAGGGTGTCCCGAATTTAAATGGCAAAACTTCAAGAACTTATAGGGGACCGAAAAACTAAGATAAAAAGTCCTTTAGAGATTTGCTCATTTTTGCTTAGTTTTAGAGAAAATCGCAAAAAAAAAAAAAAAAAGAAACAAAACAAAATGTTACAGGTAACGATTATCACCTTTCAACGTTCGTCAGGCTAGGCAGTGAGATATGTAAACACTTAATGTTATCCTTTACATTCTTTTATTTGTTTACATTTGGGCTTCTTTCTAGGATTTTAATTCCTAAATCAGTCTTCAGTCAGTTACTCAGGTATTTTTGTGTGAATAGCGTCAGCCACAATGCCGCATACATATTCTAATGTTGAATACGCTGATATGATTTTTGTGTATGGTTTCTGTAACGGCAATGCTTTAGAAGTGGTGCGGGAGTATGCGCGCCGATTTCCAAATAGAAGAGTGCCTAATCGACGAGTCTTTTCGTTAACTTTTAATAGACTACAAGAGACTGGGTCATTCTTATTACGTAATGAAGACGACCGATTCCAGGCAGCAGATTATCACGACTTATCACGACCATAAGAGCAGATTATCGGAGAAGAAATTGTGTCCAACGCCACTTCGATAACAATCCTGAGACTAGCATCTGAAGAGCATCTGCTGCATTAGCAATATGGCAAACTTTGAACGGTGATAATCGCTACCCATACCATCTTCAAAAAGTTCAGAATTCATTACCTCAAGACTATGTCAAGAGATTGAATTTTAGTAACTGGTTTCTTGACAAAATTCGAGATGATAATTTATTTCCATTAAAAATTATATGGACCGATGAAGCTACCTTTACAAGAGGATGAATTGTTAATCAAAGAAATTATCATGTATGGGCTCTTGAAAATCCCAGAGCTACTAGAGAGAATAGGTTTCAGCATGAATTAGCTATTAACGTTTGGCTTGGAATTTGGAACGGATTACTGGTGGGACCATATTTTTTACCTAGAAGATTGAATGGTATCACATTTACACATTTTTTGGAGAACGACTTTTCTAATTATTTAGATGACATTCCCTTACAGCAGCGGATTGAAATGTGGTTCCAACTCGATGGATGTCCAGCTCATTATAGCAGAGTTGCTTGAGCTTGGCTGGATATAAATTATCCACAACGATGGATTGGACGTGGAGGAGTAGTACCTTGGTTACAATTTATCAAGTGAGTGCTAAATGTAATGCTTGCAGTGGTGCAAGAGGACAACATTTTGAGCAATATTTACATTAAAAAGAACATAACATAAATATAAATGTAAATAAATAAGTACAAAAATGAAAACTTGTTTTGTTTCTTTTTTTGCGATTTTCTCTAAAACTAAGCAAAAACGAGCAAATCTCTAAAGGACTTTTTGTCTTAGTTTTTCGGTCCCCTATAAGTTCCTGAAGTTGTGCCATTTAAATTCGGGACACCCTGTATAGTATTATGTGACCAACTTATCAAAACACCAGAAATTTTTTATAAACTAGAAATATTATTGTAAAAGACGTTGATATTTCAAACAGAGAGATAATATGAAATTAATGATGCTGTTCCATGAAATGTCAAAATTAGCAAAAGTTTTACAAAAATTTATATTACTGAGTTGGCTTTCATCTAAACTAATCTAAGGTTTTGGGTGGATCAAAATTAATGATCCACTCCTTTTTTCAAAATGTTTGAAAACAAAATTTACCTCAGTATTCAAAACGATCCATTAATGCATTATTACAAGTTAAAATATTTTCAAAAGTAGTATATATTAAAAATCTAAATAATGTATGTTGGTACTGAACATTCAATAGTATATTTATATTGGTATAAATAAAAACATACCTCGGAGGTGAGTTTTCAAGATCTTTCAATTTTTCTGAAATTTCTTTTTCTTGGTCTTTTAATTGATCCCACTCCTAAAACATGAAAACAAAAATAAACAAACCATACAATTATTTTCTATTATCACAGCAATGCTTAATGCAATAGGCCTTGTAATTGGCAATACTGTATGATGACATTGATGTAGAATATTGTGAGCACCAGTATGTATTTGATTTATTCTCTTATATTTTTACATTAATAAAAAATATACATATATCTATTTCAAAACTGCTGATGTTTAGAATGTTTAAATATTTATAACCTGAAGAGAAATCTTTAACACCAAAACTAAATATCAAAGAAGTAGCAAATAATTCACTAATTCATATTAAAAAAATAAATAAAAATTATGAAAAGGAAAAGAAAGCCAAAAGGCTCTCAGTTAATAATTTTAAAAATAAGAAACAACATTCCAATTTGAAATGAAAAAGGTTAACAATCATGAATGTTCTTCTTTTAACCCTTTTAAGGTCAAGCATACATATTTAAATTCACTGTTTTCTTTTTTCTTTTTTATTGGTTTAATATTGAATAAAACTGTAAAAACAAATAATTGAATTTCACTTATTATAATATTTTTGTTATTTAATGTTTTTGAATTATGGGGCAACAATCTATCGAATTATGGTTTACTGTAGTACACTGTGCCCTGAGAAGGGTCAAATAATGATAATTTATAACTAAAACTTATATGAAAAAATAAAATAAAAAAGTCTAAAGGCATACTTAAAGTATGATAGACAATAATAAAATAAATAAAAAATAAATATACCTCAATAAAGAGGACCCTTAACTACGAAATAAGAAAGGCAAAAAATAAAACATGGGAAACAATGTGTGCAAATATTAATGCACAATTAGGATATAAGAAATCCACAGAAGCTTGGAATGCCCTAAAGACACTGAGGAAACAGACAACGCATAAAACCAATCTACAATTAATAAGTAATCGGGAATGGCAGGAATACTTTGAGAATTTGCTACAGGAAGATAGACAGGAGTTTGAAGAGAAAACCGAGCACCAACACAGAGGTACAACCTGGCAAATATCCAATGAAGATATAAAAGAAGCTTTAAAGGAGGGGAAGAATGGGAAAGCGCCAGGACCTGGTGGAATACCTATGGAACTCTTGAAATATGGTGGAGAAAAAATCACATTACTTTCTCACAACCATGATAAACAGGATCTTAGCTGGAGATAAAATACCCGAAGAAATGAAATTAGGGTATCTATGCCCGATATACAAGAAAGGTAATAAAAAGATATGTACAAATTATAGAGGCATATGCGTGACGAATCCCTGTATGAAGGTCCTGGGTAGAATCGTTAAGAATAGGATAGAAAAGGAATATGAAGGTACAGAAAACCAAGGTGGATTCACCGCGGGAAGATCATGCATAGACCACATTTTTGTAATGAGACAAATCTTCGAAAAGCATCTGGAGAAATCGAAAGATGTGGAATGTCTATTCATTGACCTGGAAAAGGCGTACGACTCGGTTCCTAGAAAGAAATTATGGGAAGCTCTGAAAGAGGCTAATATTGGGGAAGACATGGTAAACATTATAAAGGAAATGTACCACAGAAATACATGCCAAGTGAAAACGGGGTCGAAACTTTCTGGAGAATTTCAAACCTCGAAAGGACTACTACAGGGATGCTGCCTTTCTCCAACCCTTTTTAAAATCTATATAGACGTCGCTCTCAGAGAGTGGATGAGGAAAATGCGAGAGGATGGGTATAGGGATTGGGGGGAGAAGCGTACATCAATAACCTTATGTTTGCTGATGACCAGGTAATCTTGGCCCAAGATAGAGATGACATGAACTACATGCTCAGGAGAGTTGAAGAGTCATATAGAAAATGGGGTATGAATATTAATTATAATAAAACAGAGCATCTTGGCACCTCGACAGATACCTTGCCAATTGAAAAAGGTATCAAAACAGTAGAAAAGTTTAAATATCTGGATCAACGTTCAATAATGAAGGCACTTCCACCAGCGATATTGAACGAAGAATAGGAGAAGGAAGGAAAGTCACAGCAATGCTAAATGGTGTTCTCTGGAGCTCAAATATACAACCCAGTACTAAGATCCTAATATATAAATCAATATTCGAATCTATAACGACATATGCATCTGAGACATGGGTAATCAATGTAAGGCTACGGAAAAGACTACTAGCAGCTGAGATGGACTTCTGGAGAAGAGCAGCGAGGGAAATCAGAATTAAAAAAAGGGGAAGACCCAGAGTGAGGTGGAGAGACGGAGTTGAAGAAAGCCTGATGGGACATGGCATAACAGAGGAACAGGCCTTGGACAGGGAAGGTTGGAGAAGGATCCTGAGGGATATTTAGGGGAAGGAAAACCACATTAGTGGAAAACTCCTACTAAAAAAAAAAAAAAAAAAAAAAAAAAAAAAAAAAAAAAAAAAAAAAAAAAAAAAAAAAAAAAAAAAAAAAAAAAAAAAAAACATGGATACAGTGGAGTCTCACTTTTCGTGGGGGGAAATAAAAATGTTTCGTATAAGTGAACACCTTATATCTGAATAGTACAATGTTATTTTAAAATAAAAGAATTTCTTCATTAAAAAAAGTCACAATTTTATTGATTGTACATATTTTGTTGTTAGATAGCGTTGTTCATTATTATATTTTCAAGTTTCATATTACATCTATGTATTACTTGTATTATGTACAAATTATGTATTTTGTGAATCTGTACATATTATGTATGTATGTATATGTATACTTCAATAAAAAATAATTAAAATAAACTTAAACAAAAAGCAAGATAAGAATTTAAATAATCATCAAACACCCCTCAGTTTTTGAAAAATATATGTACATATTCATTTTGTCTTAAAAAATCTGTAATTTTAGAACACTTAGTTTTGCTTCAAGCTACGTTATATAACAGCTGTTCACATTCAACTACGGCATTGGTCTCTTTCTCGCTAACGTCGTTGGAATAGACAAAACGTTTTACAACCTCAAATGCAGCGACCTTTTAGGTAAATGTTGGTGGTGGTCCAGGCTCTTCGTCATCTGAACTTTGTGAATCGAAATCGTTAAGACCTTGATCGGTTTTTGTAACTTCGGTAATGATCTTCTGGTCACTTTGGAGTACACAGACTGCCAAGTTGTCAAATTCGTTGAACCACTCAGGAGGTTCTTCAAAGGTGCCTATATCATCTCCTGCTTTACTTGATTCGTCGACATACCCTTCCTTATGTACTCCGGCTTTATGAAAGAACTTTTGTATTGTAAAAGGCTGAACAGCCTTCCAAGCTGCATAGCCTTAAACTGCATAGCCTGCAAAATATTTTTCTTCTTATGACTGAATAGTATTTACACCAGGGGAACAAATTAACTTTTGTAAAAGTGGACGTTGTGTATAAATAAATATCGCACAAGTGAACAATTCATTAACATTAAATGGAGTTTCGCTGGGGAACGAAAAATTCTTATACTGAATGTTTCTTTTAAGTGAGTTTCGTATAAGTGAGACTCCACTGCAATCGTTTTTTTAGATCTAGAGTCTAGAATTTTTTTTTTTTTCATGGATTTTTTAGCACCCAATTTCCAAGCATTTCTTGTTATCTGAAACCATAGCACCATTTTTGATAAAATGAGACCGAATTAGATGAGAAATGAGTAGAATTATCAGAAATAAGTATATATTATATATGCCTCAAGAGTAAAGAGGGTTCTGGGTGAAAATCATTAATGACATAGCTCTTGAAGACTATCGTGTCAAACTCAATAAAGATGGCTATGGATTTAATAGCCGAGCTTCAAGTTTCCCAATCCAAAGTAAATAGTGGGGTGCATCATTCGGGAAAAATGGATCCCTCAATAGCACATTGAGTAGAACTTTGCTAACAACTTTTGGGAAGCACAAATGACTTTTCTGTCATAAAAAGAATTGTTACTTGTTATGAAACATGGATCTATTGGTGAAACGCTAGGACCAATAACCACAGATGGTTAGACTGCTATCCATCCTTTGCCAGGCATTAAACAGGGATAATCCAAACAAAAAAAAACCAATGCTCACAATATTTTGGTGCCTCACTAATGCAAGGAAAAACCTTTGATCCTCTGGATGTGGTTTTAAATGGAATAGCACAATTCTTCCAATAAAAACCAGAATATTGTGAAAATTTTGAGAGCCAGTCTTAATATCTCAGTATAATAATTCTTTGAATATTAAAAAAAAAATAATATATATTTGCAAGGAAAACGGCAATTTTTAAAAACTCATCCAATCACACAGATATAGGTAGCAAATCTGAAATGATGCTCTTACCTTGCAAGCTACATTTATTTCTCTCAATTTATGACGGACACCGAATTCATTAGCAATATTTCTGGGTCCTTTAACTTCCTGCATACCTTTATACTGTTTATTAAGTTCAACAATATGTTCTTTGAGTGTTATTAACTGAAAAAAAAAAAAAAAAAAATAGAAATGATAAAATCAAATGAAAAGTCACAATTAAAATAGAAATACAAAAAAAAGATAAATCAAGTGATAACCACATAAATTTATATAGTCAAAATGATAAAATATAAATTTCTTTCAATTACAAAAATTACACAATGAAAATATGGAGATTGGAACTAAAATAAACATCAGCATTAACAGTTCTAATTAATAAGTTTTGTGATATTAATTATCATTTTTTAAAAGCACACAGTTAACAACGAATACATACGTAGTAAGGTCCATAAGTTTCCGGTCTGTCCTGCTTTCCCTCCTTCAAACGTACCGGGACCCGAATGCTTATGCAGGTCCATGCCTACTCATCCTCAGTCCTGTCAGTCAGTGTCTTGAAGGAAACTCCACATTTTTACAATGTTCAAACTCGAGTACCGTGTGGTTATTAAATTCTTTTGTAAAGAGAGTCTTACTCCTTCGCAAATTAAAGAGCGCTTGGATTGTGTATACAGGCAGTCCTTCCCCTCATATTCCACAGTGAAAGAATGGGCAAAATTATTTAAGTAAGGGAGAGAACGTCAACAAGATGACGTGTGTCCCGGTCGCCCATTCCTTGAAAACTAAGGAAATAGCAGCAAGGTTGGGGCTTTCAAAAACAAGTGTTATGAGGATCATCAAAGAACACTTACATATGAACAAGGTTAGTGCAAGATGGGTTCCAAAAATTCTTTCAGCTGCTCAATAACAGGAACGAGTTCACTGCTGCAATGAATTTGTACGCGCTTTTTCCAAGCATGCTGTTTTTCATGGCATAGAAATGTTTCCAAAGCATTGTATTAAGTGTGTTCAACTTAGAGAAGAATATACTGAAAAACAGTAAGACCAGTTTTTTCTTTCACCTTTCCTTCTATCCCTAGGAAACTTTTGGACCTTACTACCTACATCATGAACACAACTAACAATGAAATTTCGAATTGTTCCTCTTTCATTATGGAAGTCAATATATTGCAATGTATCATGAATAGACGATTAATAAATAATAGTAATAATCATGGTAGACAGAAAGATAAAAGAGGGGTAGCTCCCTATGATGTATCTATTATGAGTATTGAGGTATACGGATCAAGGGGCCCTCAAGGGTAAGGACTAGGAGAAGTCCTGATATATGGGAGAAAAATTGTTTGGACAAAGAAATAAAATAGTCAAACAACAAAGAAATGCAAAAGTGAAAGTGTAAAAGTAGCTTTTTATACATTAGTAAAACAAATAACTATTTAAACAGTATTGAAACTAGGAGGCCTCAGTGGTTTGAGCATTTAAGAAGAATGGATGATTACAGATGGCCAAACATGATTTGACTGGATGGATATAAGAGGACGGTAAGAAAAAATGGGGAACAGCATGCAACAATTTCACAAAACGAAACGAAATAAATAAGATATGGTGTGTTTCACTAGTAAAAACATCTTTTTGTGGTCAAGAAAAGCAGAAAATGCAATCTTAGATAATTATGGGTAATAACCACTCAATATCTACTTGACTAAGAACCAAGGATCTGAAATGAGAGATGGTAGGAACAATTATGGTAAAGCCCTTATCAAATAAAAAAATGACTAGTGATGAGTTTGTTGTTGGTTCAATTCCCAATATTGGTACCGGTACCAGGAAATCAATTCTCGAATCTCGATACTGATACTTAGAGTCACAATTTTTCAAAAAAAGAAACTATAGCCACCTGGGTGGTTAATTTACGTAAATTAGGAAAAAGCAAGAAGCCCTTATTATCTTTAGTACATGATATTCGGTTGTCCGAAAAATAATGAAGCCTTTCTTGCTATCTTTAAATTACCCTTCTGCGTAGTAAAATGTTTATATTTAATCAATTTTTATTTTTTAAAGGGATGTCAATATTGATTGTTTCTCCCCAAAACAACTATTTTTTCTACCTCTTCAGCACTTCCCTAATAGGAAATAATTCACTAGTTTACATATCATTTTCATATAATTTCATTATTCAAGATCCAACTCAGACGAAACAGAGCCCAAAGAGCCAGAAACATTAATAAATTGTGGGGAAAAGATCATATAGTGAGTTTGTGCACCGTTCGAAAACTGTTTAGTAAATTTTAAGAGAGATATTTCAGGCTGGACAAGAAATTTTGTAGCATCACTTTTCCTATGGATCAAAAGTCTACGGAAATCAGAAATAGTAAATAATAAGGATTTGAAATTCTATTCAGAGGAGCCAAGACTTTGCCCAAAGTGTATCGAGAGGAATAAGTGCATTTTGATATCTAAAAATGTTTTCTAATAATTTATTTTATAGTTTAAAAACCTAAGCCTGCATTCATTTTTGGACAATCCAATAAAATAATATAAATTTATTGAAAAAATAATAGTCATTCAAAGTCATCCATCCTACATTAAAATTAGTATTCCATACAGAGAAAAAAAAATTATTGAGAAACTTAAACACATACAATGTGTTTAAGAATAATTACCTGGTTTTGGTTTTTGATTAACTTCTCTTGTAAAGTTACCACATTTGTATAATGTGCAACTTGTTTTTCTTTGACATTTTTTTCTTGGAGCCTAAGAAAAAAACAAAAAAAACATTATAAATATACATCATAAAGTATTACATCTTTAAATTACTTTTGAAAAAATCAAATAATTTAGAAGCCTTGAAGGCTATCAATATATTAAAAAGAAAAACAATTTCAACAAAACTAATTATTATACAATCAAGATTGAATTCATTAGTTTATTATTTATACATTATATGATAAATATTTTTCTGTGTTAGGAAGTATTACAGAAACTTGTTCATCATAATAGTAATAGTCCAGTCAATAAACATATTGTAGAGTGCATGGAATATGCGATCATTTTTGACTTCATAGCTTTAGGAATAGTTGGAAGTTAAACATACTAAAAGTCCCCGCCGCTGGGGGCTGAGCTAACAGTGGGGGGGGAGGGGAGAAGTTCCATTTTTTTGGTTTTTCTATAATATCTCAAAAACTGTTGACTCTAGAAAAATATGTTTCAAATGAACATAAAAGCTAATTAAATTCACTATAAAATTAATTATATACGTATTCATAGAAATTCCAACGGTTTTCGAGATATACGTTATTAAAAATCGACAATTTTAGGAATAAAAACAACGCTTACCTCACTTTTTGTTAAACATTTGAAGCAAATAGCAGAAGCGTATGTACGCTTTAAATTCATATGTATGAATTTAAAGTAAATTTAATGCTCTACAATTTTGATTCTGACGTTTTTTCTGAGAAACGATTGTGGAACGTAATAGAAGCAAAAGTTTGACAAAAAGTGAGGTGACATTTGGTTTTACCCAAAAATCACCTATTTTTAATAACATATATCTCGTAAACGGTTAGAATTACGAAAAATTTATATATAATAAATTTTATAGTGACTTTAATTAGCTTTTATGTTCATTTGAAACATATTTTTCTAGAGTCAACAGTTTTCGAGATATTATCGAAAAACCAAAAAAACGGAACTTCTCCCCTCCCCCCCACTGTTAGCTCACCCTCCAGCGGCGGGGACTTTTAGTATGTTTACCTTCCAACTATTCCTAAAGCTATGAAGTCAAAAATTATCGCATATTCCATGCACTTTACACCCCTCATTTCAGCACTCATTGACTGGACTATAATTCCAATATTAAATATAAAAAATAAAAAACTGAAATTTCAAATAACAATAAAACCTCATTAATCCGACCCTTAAGTGACCAAGGGGTAGAACGGAACAGGCAAAAGGTCATCCTAACCAGATATTACAATAAAACACATGTTTTACATGGCTATAATTATATTAAAAGTTATTAATTAAGATTTTATGTGTAGAGGCCCAGATACTTCATTGACTGTAGTGCCCGATATATACTGTGCAAAAATGAATAGGGATATTGCTATAATAATATAATAAAATGCACTGATATTTATTAGAAAAAACATTTCAAATAAATATCAATGCATATCAAAATAAAAAATATATACAATTGCTTGGCAAAGTAAATATAACAAAATTAGTAATATCCTTATTAATTTTTGCGCAGATTAAAATAGAATAAAATTAAGATTTTTAAAAAATAAATGAAATAGAAACATAATTTATGTACATTAACAGACTAATATGTGTGCATATATATGTTAACTATAGCTTGTAACTTAGTCCACGTTTAAGAAAAAGAGTTTATTTTCTGCTCAAATTTTATAAAATTTAGTTTAGTTTGATTTTGAATATAAAAAGCTTTCATTTGGAACCAACTATGCAGCAAATATTTTGGTAAAACTTAGAAATGACAGAAAGTTTTGACGCTACTAATTAGCTAGAGGCAATGCTTCAAAATCCAAAGCTTGGATTTATGCACACAAGCACAGCACTAACAATATATAAATTAATAAAACTACCCAGCTTTTCGCACACCAAAATGCAGAATTTTACTGGACTATTAGATTCCTCAAAAATATTCTCTCCCTCCGGACATCGCAGGCAGCAGATCAGCAAGGTTCTAGTATAATTACTACTAAAGAGAAAACTAAAGTGTAAAGGAAAATTATCACAGACTTTCAAAGAAAATAAAAAATAAGTAACATTAAAGAGAAAAAGAAACAATTAGTAAATAAATTTGATAAACAGACCCATTCTGCAACTTAAAAGGAAAAAATACATAATAACACTTAAAGAAATATATTAATATTATATTTAAATACTCACTTTATGACCCATTCAAGAGCTTGCCCAAGCGAAACAGGTTTACCACCGCAATAATTAAAATCTAACATATGAGATAGATAACTGGTAGCTTCAAGGAGCCGATTAAACTCAATTTCAACCATTTCATCTTTTTCTTTGGGAATCTATTAAAAAACAAACAATTAAAAAATCATTATAAATATTTTAAAAAATCTAGTTAGAAATATAGTCTTCGTTAAGATATAAATAGCATTTGTCATAGATAGACAGCATTATATACAGAAGATATTAATAAGTATATGTGTTCAAAGAATTGACCATTATTAATTCAATATGTTTTCCTATTATATATCTTAAGCAAAGTTAGTTTATGTATAAAAAAAAAAATAATAATGAAATAGGTAAATAGAAAAAAAATGAGAGAAAATTTATTTTTTGAACTATCTACTCCAACATTTCAAAGGTTCCTGAGTGGGCTAAATTAAATTTAAAAACCTCATCTATTTTTTAAATTTTTGTGTTGAACCTGATTTAATAATCAATGTGGATAAATATATAGAAAGTCTGAGATCCGTCCAATTTCTCATGAGAAAACTAAGCTTAGGACTCCAGTTTCTTAGACCATAAGGAAGTAAAGAAAAGTTAGGATTAGTCATTATGTGAATAATGCATTTATAAACTTGTAAATAAGGTTTAATTCTATTATCTCTCAATAAATATGTATTAAAAAAAAAATGAAAGAAAAGAAGTTTGAAAATTATGTAAATGATTTTAAACATAAATTAAGTGCTGTTCAAAGAGATTTGTAATAACCTTCCATTAGTTGCCTGATCCTGTGAGGAGCATGATGAAATTGTTTTGGCTGCATCTTAACCGTAGAGAACTGGTGGGGGATAAGACTCCAGGTATGCCTTTACCAACGTTCCCTTTAAGTGTTAGCACTAAATCAAATTCTGCCCTTAACTTTTCTGGTCCACAGCATATCAAAACACCTGAGAGGTGCGAGGCGACTAAACACTTACATTTTTTTTTTTTTTTTCTCATTGTCTTTTATATGTTTTTTAGTACTCAAATAAAGAGTTTCGTAAATCTTTTTCAATTAAACATATTGCAAATAATCTTCATTAATTCACAAACACCTGTAAGATGCACGCAACTACTACAATATTGTTTTGGTTCTAGAATTCAGCATGGCTTCACTGGAGAATTAATATATTTTTTATACCCTTAAAACCACAAATAAATTACATTTTGAGTCATTTTTATCCAAGAAAGGTAAAAACACCCCACAGGTGCCATGCGTCAACTCTTGTCCACATTGGGCACGGGACTAATGGAAGGTTAAAAGCTACATTTAGTTTCATTATTGTATTTCCTTATTTGTAAAATTTTTTTTATAAGAAAAGAAACAATAATACAGTAAATCATATATATAATCTAACTCATTTGTACATATGTAATTAATTAAATTGAATGTGATTAGCTAATCAACTTTAATTTGAAAATTAAAAGGCGATTTTATTTTTAAAAAGAGGAAAAATAAACATCACAAACTGATAAATTAAAACTTTTTTTTTACATAAAGAAACAATAAACAACAAATGACTTACCGTCTTTCCACTAGAATCATACAAAGGACATTTTTGACGTATTTTATGAAGCTCCATACTGATCTGTTTTGAGAGCACATTAACAGGATTTCCACCAAGACCAGTGACGACCATAGCACCAAGATCAGCAATATAGCTGCCCTTTCTAAATGTGGCAATTCTTCCACCAACACGATCCTGAATTTATAGAAAAATTTTAATAGATTTATTCCATTGTCATATAAACTAAAAACAAACAAATAATGCTAGATCAATAAATTACCCTGGCTTCTAGAACTACAACTTCCATTCCAAACTGCTGCATTTGTTGTGCAGCAGCAAGACCAGCAATGCCAGCACCAATGACTATGACACGTCCGTATTTTTTAATTGGTAGTGGCTATAAAAATATTAAATTTTAAAATTAGTAAAAGGATGTATATACAATTATCATTTTATATTGGAATCACCAGAAGGTAGATAAAAAAATTAAATATTATAATAATTTATAAATTTCCCTCAAATAGAGAAAAAAAAATAATAATAAAAATAGAATGCATTCAGGTTTTATGAATAGCTTAACAAAAAGTGTTAACAATTTTCTCATTAAAAAAGGATAGGTTAAAAATTTAATATCTTAAAATAACTTACTTTTAAACGTTTGAAAACACCAAAGTTGATGAGACCATGGCGCTCAAGATAAGAATGAATCCTATGAACCAAATGGACATCTGTATTGTAAGGAGGTTCTATCTGGGCTAAGGCATTCTCAACTATCAGCTGCTCTTTAGGTTTTTCAATCCATAATTGAAGCTAAAATTTGATTTTAAGCTTTTTAATAAATTTAAAAAAACAAATAAGATTACAAAGAATGTTATTATACTCCATTTACCTGAAAAGTATTTGTTAAGCCAAGAAAATAATTTATTTGTTAATAAATAATTAATAAGAGGCTAGTGGCAGCTAACAGGTCCTATTTCACTCAACTAAAGATATTCCGCAGCAGGCTTGTGACAAGGGGACGAAACTTGCCATCTATAAGACCCTTGTTCGCCCTGTTCTTACCTAGGCTCCTAAACATGGACTATATCTAGAAGAAATGAAAATGATCTCCTAGCATTTGAAAAGAAGATTCTCCGTCGAATAATAGGTCCAGTGATAGATGGAGGATTAGGAAGAACAGGGAGCTTTATGATCTGTATAAATATATAGATGTGATCAGGTTCATAAAACTGGAGAGACAGTTGGGCTGGCCACCTAATAAGAATGAGAGACGATGAGATCCCCAAGAGAGCAATGGATACTGTCTTGCACAGAAAATGATGTGCTGGTGGACCAAGGTTAAGTAAGATGGATTGATGGCATGGCAGGGGATGCATGAAGCATGTTAGGAGTCAGGTGTTGGAGATTGGCTGCACAGGTTCGAGCCGAATGGCGGTGGCTCATTGAGGAGGCCAGGACCTACCAAAGATTGTACCACCATGCAGAAGAAGAAAATAAAAAAGATTGTCCCAGAACAATCAATTTACAATCCATGATATAACAATCGGTAGATACCTCCAGAGAATAAAAACAAGCTTTGAATTATTGGATGCAAAAACATAAAAGATTAGCCTATCATTTAATGAGGAGAAACCAAGACTATGGTATTGGGCAAAAGGACAGTATATTCAGAAGAACAGTCGTTATAAAATGGTTGCCTACAGTTTCAAAGTGCTCAGGAGTTTCCAGTATTAAAGATCTTATCATAGATTCCATATAAGTCTTATCATAATATCAACAATGAACTGATTGAGAGAGTAGAGGTGAGAAGGAAAATCACAGCAGGAAATTGGGTCTATTTATCTATTTCATTATGCATAACTGATTTAATACCATCAAGTTCATGCTGAACAAGACCAGTAGTCACATATGCCCGAAAAACTTGAACCCCCCCCCCCCCCCAAAAAAAAACAAGACATCAGCCTGTAAGGTAGGTTTGAAAGAATATTTTAAGGAGAATTCAGGGAACCATATGTGAAAATAGTAAATTACGACAAAGAAAAAACAGGGAACTGACCAAGCTCTACAACGAACTCAGATTCATAAAGATACAAGGATTAAGATGACTAGAACATATTATGATGATAAGCGATGAAAGAGTGGCCAGAAGACTTTAAATGAACTTTTCCGATGGTATGTGACTGCATGGTAAGCTGAAAGGTCAATGTTGATATAGTATAGAGCAGGATCTTCAGCAACATTACATCTCTATTGATTAAGGAGACAGGAAAAGATGGTTGGCAGTTTTCATCTTAAGAAAATCAGTATAGATATAAAAAAAGACTTTTAAACAGCCATTATTTTTGGTTTAAAAATGAACTGAATAATTTCATTTCATCAATGAAAAATCATAAGCCCAATACAATAGATTTTGATCTTCCAAATACTAATTTCTCTTCATATACTAATATGTATTCTTCACTACATATACTAATTTTCCTCTGAATAACTTTTGATAAATTCAGTTTACTGAATGAATTTGGTGACTTACTCTTTTCTAATCTTTTTTCGTAAAAAAACTCAAGAGAATTTAATTTTTTATTGTTTGCTTTCATGTCGGTATACTAAAAATTTCAAATTTTTGAACTGTACAACTATGACAGTTTACCTATATTCTAATAAAAAGAAGTCATAGGTTTTAATCAACTTCATAACAAAAGCTTTTCAGTTTAAGAATAATTAATATCAGAACCGAAGCAAATTTGACTATCATATACCTATCATATAGGTCAAAACTATAAATTTTAATAGCTATAAATTTTGTGAATTTTTTTTTCATTTTTCAGATATAATAATAAAGTAACTAAATCAAATTACCAGTCTGTTTCGAATAACAACAAATGTTTTAACAGAGGCAGGCTTATCACTGGAAATATCAGGGAAACAGGATGCTTCAGATGCTGTCATTTTATCAGCAGGTAGCCGACTTTGATACGCTGCTCCTTCAGGACCTAAAAAAAATAATAAATAATTATGTTAGAAAAAAGAGAAAAAACTCTACAATCGAAGTGGATGGAGATGTAATAATACAAGAATGCAAATGAAAAAGATCTATTATTTTTGCTCTTTATTTCAGTATTCTTCAAAAGAAATCATGTATGCCGATGATTTGGTTATCTTCTAGTGTAGAAAAAAATTATGGAAATTACAGAATTATAAAAGAAAGAGCCTGTAAAATAATCGAATAAGAAAAGAATCAAAATTAAAATTTATAGAGGATAACATTTAAGTTGAACATACCCGTAGGATCCTCTTGTTCAGAATCTGGTTCCCCTTCTTCTTCTTTTTCACTTTTTACAGGAGTGTTATTTGTGGAATTAGGAACAGAGGTAACATCACTAGTACTTCCTTCACCCTAAATTGAAATAAAGAAAAACATAATAATACCTTGCTAATTGGGTAAAAACTTCTAAAATTATTAAATTAGAATAAATTTAATTGAAAATAAAAACTTCTAAAATTATTAAATTAGAATAAATTTAATTGAAAATATTTTACCAACAGAATACAGTTCAAAATAACAAAAAATACATCAATAAAAACAGATAAATAAATAATTTACACCTTAAGGGCTTTTAAAAGATTGCTGTTTACATACAGTAACATTTTTCTAGCTAGGGTAGAAATGTGATATATAGACCATGAGTATACCAAAAAATAAATGTTAACCTAACCCTGTCTCATAAAAGAACGTAAACCGACCAGACATTTTCAAGTCACCAATAAATAAGAATAATGGAAGAATATATTTTTTTACCATACTTTGCCTATTTGTGAAATTTCAGAAAGATAATACATTTAACATAAACTGGGATACAGAATATAATTATTTTTAAAAACATTTGAAACAATACGGTTCAATATTTGGCATTCTTATCTTCAAAAATAATATAACAGATAAATAACAAAAAATAGCATAAATCTCAAAACATACTGCTCTCAGATATATTAATTATATAATAAATTAATAACTAATCTTGAATCGTTATCCTCACAGAACTATAGAGTTAGAAAATAATATAATATGTATCACTTCAGTAATTATTTTAACAAAAACTTAAAAAAAAAAAAAATAATAATGCCAGCAATAACAGATCAACACTACCCAATAGGCCATAGTTTAGTGTGGAGTACACCCATTTACTCAAATGGTGAAGTTATTCAAAAAATTACTAACTAATCCAAGCAAGATTGATAAGGTCGATTATCCCACAAGTATTCCACTAAATATAAATCTATTCTCGTCAGTCAGATTTAAACTGTGCTTAGTCACTTCAGCCACTACTTTATATGGAAAATAAAAATAAAATTACAATAATGGGAGATGCCTGCTTTTCGATCTTTGCCTTATCTGAACCTGTATTAGATGTTTCTCCATCTTCATAAAACATCTGTAGATTTTCACCAGGGAATTCTCCGCTTGTCTCAATCTAAAAACAAAACAAAAAATCCTTAGAAAATAAGTTTTGAACATTTGTTAGAAAATTGTAATAACTAATAAAGTTTGTTAATTTTGTAGTCATTTAAGAAAGAAAAATCCTAAAGACAAATTAAATTTTAAATGTTTTTTAAAATAGTTACATTATACATCATAGCCATATTTTATTACTGAATGTCTTAGTGTAATACTAATGCTTATCATATAAAACTAAGCATTTATCACCAATATGTATTAAAATCCATAAATATGGTTATTCCTAACAAAATCTAGACCCATCTTTTTTTCATCTCACATGTATTTCAAAAGTGACATCTTTCGAAAACCTGCATTAAAAAATTTTTAAATTCTCACAGTCTTGCATGAAATATCAAAAGTGTACCTGAATTATCTTTTAATCCCAATGGCAAGTGGGTCGGGTGGGATTTGAAGTTGATTCGATACATTTTTGACATTTCATAAAAGACTATTTAACTTAAACATGATGATAAATCAAAAATACAGATTTCTGAGTTTTGTCAATTTTTAAATATATGTGTGATATATGACATTAAAAGTTCATAGGGAAAAATACTTTCTAATAAGAATAAACTATTTGTTTCATCCAGTAATGTGCTAATAACAAAAGATGTCAATCATAAAATATTTATTTAAAAACGTAAGAGATATATCTAAGGGAACTTATTTTTTTATGTCTTTTTTGGCCAAAAGTGAAGCATTTGAGACTCTAGTAAGCAATGTAACCAATTAAGCAGATACATTGCAAAATCATTCAAATACATAAGAAACTACTTATATTTAAATGGTAGTTACCTACAAGGTAACAGATAATTAAGACATTTGGTTATAAATGTTAGTTAATACAAATAAAAATTTGAACACAAATATTTTCTCAAGTGGTAAGGGAAATAAATCTAATAAAAATTGAATAAGCAAAATAAATACAATACCTATATAACATACAAGATTTATTATTAAATTTTAAATCATTTTTCGTGTTAATCTAACCTTATATTTTTAATGAAATATCAAATGTTTCATCTCCTTTATTGACAGTTCGGTCAATAATCGTTTTTTTTTTCTGCCAGTAAAGTTTAATTCAATTTAATTATATCACAATAAAAGTAATCTTTTAGATGTTATTTAACGATTCTTTTTAATAAATAATATATTAATCATGAATAAATAAATAAATAACAAAAAGAATAAGAACTTTCTTTTTCAATAAGTATGAATAAAAATTCATTACTAGTTGATCTAGTTGGCAATGGGAAGCCGAACCTAAAAGCATTGAAAAAAATCCCTCCTCAATTAACTTCGCAATATCGAATAAAATATATAAATATTTATAAATTTTATCTGTAGTTAGCATAGGCATTTTTTTATTTCCATATTGAGTGAATTTAACGCTTCATTTTGGTTAAATTAGTTTTCATTATTAAAACTAAAAGATAATGAGTAATATATTAACAAATTAAAAGTAATACATTGACATGAACTTTGAGAATTAAGTTATGGTTGATTACTAGAAATGAGCTATTTATAAAAATTTTATATAAAGTTCCGAGAATATTCCATATAAAACGGAATGATCTGAAATGACCACGAAAAAAACAAATGAAGTCAGAAAAACTCATTTTTTTTTTTTTTTTTTTTTTTTTTTTTTTTACATGGATATGTCTTTTGCCTGGGGATCTAAACTTTTTTTATTGTAACGTTTTTTCAACCCTAAAAAATGTAACATTTTGACATGCTCTAGCCCCGTTAGTGTTGCTCAGATCGAAAACTTGTTGATAGTTTTCTTATTAGAAATTTAATGGAAAATATGTTTTCTTATTTAACATTTGTCGCTAGGACATACCATTTAGGCGCTATATTGTTTTGAATGAAAAAAAATCACTTTTTGCTTATATTTTTTAAATATTGGGTTGTTTTTGTTTTTTTTTTACACGGTCTAGCTCTGTTGGTGCGGCTCGGAAAAATTGATGACAGTTTCCTTATCAGAAACTGAATGAAGAATATTTTTTGTTTTATAGCATTTGTGGTTAGAAACAGCCATTTAGCAGGTTATTTATTTTATTAAAAATAAAATAAAGAAACATATAAAAAAAAAAAATAGTTTATTATTTTATTACTTCATTAACATTAAAAAAAATATCAATACAAAAATATAATTAAAGTTATGATTTTTAATAAAAGGGCACTGCGTACACAAAAATCTTTATTATGCTTTTATAAGAAGATATGTTCAATAGAAGATACGATTATAGAAAACATTATTTCCGTATTGAAATCATAATCGAAATTAACAGAAGAATAAAAATGTCAATTTTTGTCATCTCAGAAATACACTGGTCCGGTTTAATTTTTTCCATCCAATTCTATTCTAAATAATAATCCGCAAAAAAGAAACAACTCCATGCAGAGAGGACTTTCGAGGGCACAATCCGGGCACAATAATAGTACAGGAGCCGACGACACTAAACCTGTCATGATAGGTTTCCCAAAAAAAAACATATATTATCTGAAAGAGCGTCAATTTTTGTGTAAGAAAAACCACTTTTCGTATTTTTTTGAAACACGAGTCAAGATGGCGGCAGTAAGTAAAATAAGATTCCACAAGACCGTTTTCAGGTAAAAACCGCTGAACTTTTCATCACCAAAAATCGCTATTATTACCCTGTAACAGGACAACAAAGGGTTTTGGAAGAAAGTGTTTATACCGCAGTAGCTGGAACCTACAAAATGAAAAAAACGATTCCGGAATCGGACGATTTTTCACTAAGTTATGATCTTGGGAACTTTGTAGAGATTGGCTAACTTGTGGTCAGTCCTACTTCCCCGCAGAAACATATTAGACGGTACTCTCTCGGCGATAACTCTGAATCTATCTGTCCGATCCAAAATAATATTTTTGTATCTTGAAGCTGGTTAAATTTACTGTTAGACTCTGTATATGATGTTTTAATCAATTCCCTTAAAATACACACGCAAGCACGCTAAAAACCCTGTAGTGTTATTAAATCCATTTTTTTTGGCACGTTTATCACTTTAACTCCGAAAATATATGTCCGATCTAAAAGTTATTTTCTTCATCTCTGATCTAGTTAATTTATTATTATATTCCATATACGAAACTATTATTAAATCTCGTGAAACAACCACCACGCTAAATGTGAATGTTTTGGGAAAATATGACAATTTCACATGTTCAGAGGGGGTGGTTGTTTCATGGGATTTACTCAAAGTTTCATATATGGAATCTAATAATAAATTTAACTAGTTCTGAGATGAAAAAAATAAATTTCCTAAATAAAAGACATTCTTCCGGAACCCCTTCGTTTTCCTGTTATTGTAAAACCGACAATAACCGCTATTTTGGGCGTTTTTTTTGCGGTTTGGGGTATGAAGACAACGGCTGCCTTGGTGGCAAACTTGAGATTCGGATTCAGCACCTCAAAAAACACTAAGATTCGATGGAAAATAAATTTTAGCAGTTTCTTTCCTGAAAACGGCCTTCTGGAACCTTATTTTACTTGCTGCCGCCATCATGACCCGAGTGTGGAAACGGCAGCAGTGATTTTTCTTAATCAAAAATTAACGATCTTTCAGATAATTTATGTTGTTTTTTTTTTGGGATACCTAACGTGGAACAGATTTAGTGTCGTCGGCTCCTAGACTATAAGTTCTAGTTGTATCTCCCTTCTCTTGTTTAATGCCAATCTTTGTCTTTAATTTTTACATTAATATTATAAATGTAATCTGCTGATTATATTGCTAATGTTTTGAATGTTTGTAAAACTTGATGAATGTTTAACATCCGAATCTAATAAGTTTATCAGTTAAACACCTTTTTTAATATTTATTAAATGATAGTTATCTAGTTAAATATCATAGAAATGGAAATGATTCTTCATTATAATATTACTATATTAAACCAAACATATTTTTAATGATTGTGATCTTTTGTTAAAATAACCAAAGCAATTTTCATTATGAAAATTCAAATTGAATAAATTTCTCTACTTAAGAAATTATGGAAATACATCAAAATCGTACTAATAATACACTGATTATTAGTGTATTGACATCAAAATTTTAATAATAAACTGAACATATAAAAATCGTCATATTTTGCGAAAAAATACACATTTAGTGAGCTGGTGTGGGTATTTCACGGGACTTGATTAAAATTTCATATATGAGGTCTCATAGTAAATTTGACCAGCTTTCAGATAGAAAAAAAAAATCTGATCGGACAAATAGTTTTGGAGTTATAATCAAAAGATTACCGACAAACGTGTTTTCTCAAAGAAGTGCTACTTACTGCAACTTAGCCAATCTTTGGGCGCTTGTGGTGGCCAAACATTTTACAATTTTTGACAAAATATTGTATTTTTCTCTTCCTCGCAGCTCTAAAACTATTGACTGAGCAAAAAAATAATTAGAACTAAATTATAGTTGCAAATTTGATTTTCTTTAATAATGTATAGATGGCGAACATTAAACGCTTATACTTTCATTATATAATTAATTTTTTAGATTAAAAATAGTACATGTAAATATTTTTATTATTATTGTTTGATTTGTAATAATTTAAGTAAAAGTTAACTGTAAAAAATGTTGAGCTTTTGATCCATTTGAAAATAAACCAGCAAATGTATACATAACATTAAAGTAAATTTAATACTCTACAAATTGGTTTATGGCTATTTTTGAGAAACCATCAGGGAGACACTAGAAGCAAATGTTTGACAAAAAGTGAAGTAAAAATGTTTTACTTTTTTTCTCGAAAATTATCGATTTTCAGTAAGGTATATCTCAAAAACCTTAGGAAGTAAGACAAATATGTATAGAGACAATTTTGTAGGAAATTTAATTAGCTCTAGTTTTTATTCAAAACAAATTGTTCTAGATTCCATCGTTTCGGAGTTATAATCGCTAACTCAAAAATAGGACCTTCCTCCCTTCCCCCACCATAAACTCAACCCCCAGGGTCAGAGACTTGTAGTATGACTACTAAGAAAACTCTGAAGTAAAAAATTATTGCATATTTCATGCACTCTACACCCCTGATTTCAGCACTAGTTGACTGGACAAGGAGGAAACTAAGTTTGTTTAGACTTGACCTCAAAACTAGGTGAAATTGAAAAAAACAAAACAAAAACAACTATTTTCTATGTAAAAAAAAATATAACAGAAAAAAATTTTTTTAAAACAGTATAAATAAAAAGCAACAAACATTCAGAAAATATAAAAAACGATTCGTATGTGATTTTTTTTTTTGGATGGTTTGGCTGATAAATGTTAAAAACATGGTTATTAACAGATACTGAATGATCAGGACCAAGGGTTTTATTTGGAAATGTCAAAAAATAACATATCTTCTAATTATTAAGTCAAATTGGCAAATATATAAATTCTGCCATTGAAGAATGAAATAAAATCAAGTTTACATTACAGAAAAATGTAACTTAAAAACAGTAATATAAGATTATGATTATGAATTATATTCACAGAAATACAAATAACAGTTAAGTTGTTTAATTTAACAGTTCCCTTCATGACAGTGATTTGCACTTTTTTTTCTTGGTTTTTTATTTATTAATTTTTTTTTTGTTTAATCTGCCAAGATGATGACCATCAACGCTGTTACTGAAACATTGGCATAATAAAATAATTATTAGTTAATATAACATTTCTTATTTTTCTTTTTGACCGATTCTTGGCTTGTTTTCTTGTTGTCTGTAGGTGAATATGTCTTGCAGGTGTACATATTCACCTACAGCCAACAACCTACCTATTTAATTTTTATTATAAAGATATTCATATATTTTACAAATAAGTTGTCTTTAATGAATAAATATTATTATTTTTATTTTTTTTATAGATGAAGAATTTAAATGGAAACTAAAAGAGTTCAATAAGTTAAAAAAGAAATTTGATTCCTTTTCCTAGTAATTAAACTAGTTTTAAGTTACTAATTTATTACTTGCTTACTCATCAAATTGAAGTGACTTCAAGTTATCAAAAAAGGTTAGCCACTATTATTGCTAATTATTAACGAACTATTTGTTTGTTATATGGTTATTTATTTTTTTGCGATTTTTGTACTTATGTCTTGTTAGAATATTTTCCTTTCACTGAACTTTAATACATAAATCTTAATGATATAATGTTTACAATTTTATTTAACATAAACTGTAAAAATGATAATTTCCACTACAACATTAGATTAATCAGATTTTATTACATCAATACGAGATAATAATTTTAGCAAATAGGTTGTTAAATTTTGAAGGGTTTGAGGTACTTAACAATGTTTGCTTTTACAATTTTTTTTATTAGAACAAAATTCAGACAAAAACAATAAATATTATAAATAAAAAATTGAATTATAAATTAAAAATTGTGTTACTTGAGGTACTGAATTGGTATTGATACTTGATTGTATTGAAAAAATTGTGTTAGTATCAGAGATATATTCTGTTATATTATTTAAAAGTGTTTTGAATAAATTTAGGAAACCATACTTTTATATTTCTCACTCAGTACAACCCTAGATTCTTATGGTAATTATGATGCAGCACAAATGTTAACAATTTAAAGAGAATTTTCAGTCTGGACTTCATGATGGGCATATAATACACAAAATGGATTGAAGAAAATTATGGTGGTAGTCACATTTTTGCTTCTGATCGATTAATGTATTGATTTATGGTTCATAATCATCATCAAAGCATCAATATTAATATTCTATCAAAAATTAACCCCAAAGAAAAACAATAATGCATAACTACTGGTACAATGGTCTGGTTCTGATAAATCAATACATCAGTAATTACAAAATGAATTATATAAGAAAAGTAAATAAATAAAAGGCTTAGTGAACCAGGAGATTTAATGCCGACACCACCAACCTCTGACCACACACCTCCCTCCAATCCACCCCATCAAAACCCAAAATTATATAAGATAAAAAAATGCAACAACGAAAAATAAACATGCACACAAATGTGCATTATTTAAATATTTATGGAAGATAAATGATCTTAATTATTAAGGAAGTAGAGAAATTAATAGTATTTAAGAGAAGTTAAGGAAGAAGCTCAATAGGTAGTGAAATCCCACCAGGAAAAAAAAAAAAAAAAAAAAAAAAAAAAAAAAGCAAGAATTATAAATTAGAATAATAGGTAATGAATGAAGAAAACTTCAAATTTGTCATTTGTATGACCAAATTTGTAGGAAAGATTGATTGAAAGTTATCACCAGAAGGTATCACCAATTTAAAAATAATGTTTTTCTTTTTTATAAAAGTACTACATTATGAAATAAAAATTAATTTCTGCTTGATTACAAATCAGATAAGTCTGACTTTGCATTAATCAAAAAGGTAATGGTAAAAATAATGTAATCAAATCAGACTTCTTAGATGACAAATATTTTATTTTCTGTGATCAAACGTTTTACTTTCATAGTTTCAAAATTATAGTTTTGAGATTATAACAATGTGATACTTTTACAGTAGAGAAATTACAGAAAACAAGTCACCCCTCTCAAAACACCCCACAAAACTGGTTTTGGTAGTAAGGGAACAATATTTAATATTCAAGCAAATTTTCTGTTATCTTTGAACTGTCATAAACATCTTAAATATCAACCACACAAAGTACTTATACATTGTTTAAGTGCAATAATAACTGAAGAAATTCAAAATTTGAAAGCATGAAAAACTATGACAAAATTAATTAAAAAGATCAAATAATTAAAAATTAAAATAATAATCTAAAAAAAAAAATTTAATTTAATTAAAAAGTCCCACAGTAGTTTTATAAAACAATAATTAAAAGGTGATAACTGTCGATTCAATCATCTGTCAAGTCTTGGGCGTTCAATAAAAAAATCACATGGGTTTGTTTTCAACAGAAACATAATCAGTGTAACCTCCCCAAAACAAATATATAAGCTGAAGTTTGCCGATAACGTACAAATTACATTAAATAAGTTTTAATATTTCGTTTACAACAGCATAATGTAACGAAAACTCAATCAAAATTAAAAATTTACCTTTGCCTTCTTCCTTCTGCTCATTTTGACAAGTTTGACAACACACAAAGCCCTAGACAACCACTACAAATTTAGGCGGACAACTGACCTCAGCAAGGTGGGACAGCCAATGATCAGCTGATGCGCAGGCGCATAGGCACGGCAAATGATACCGCTTACTTTTGAAAATCAACCCAACTAGAATTTGTGTTTTATTTATTAATATATGAAAATATTTAATGTCATTAATTCATTTCACTCAATTAATTGGAAAGAAGTTTTGATATTTGAATTCATGAAAGTTTACAAAATAATATCTATTGTGAGAAAAGAAAAGTTAACAATCTGAAATCAATCTAGAAAGTACAGAAAAAAAAGAAGTGATACAGAAGCTATTTTAACAATGACTTAAAGCCTAAAAATAGGGTTAAATGATGATAGATAATTTTGTAAAATTTAATATTCACAATACACTTTTGCATTGTTATTCAAAACAAAATGGTTGGGTACATATAAGGGAAAATTCTTACTTATCCCTTCCAACTTTAAAATCATTAAAGTGTTTTTTTCCCCCATTTCTGATTGGATTATGAGATCAAATATTTATTGATAAAAAATAACAGAAAATTATGACAATTCAAAATAATGAAATACAGATACAAAACAACGTACATATATGCATGTGGATTACCAAAAACTTTGTTTTATGACTTTCATTTGCTATACAAAATTCTCAACTTCTCTCTTTATCCTTTGTAACTTCGATACTAATAAATCTGTACAGATATATTTTGAATATATCCAAAAACCCTTAGTTTTATAATTACAATAATCTCTGCAAGTTATTTATTTTAGAAGTTAACCATAAAATATTTCAGCTTTCTTACCATTAAATTAACAAACAAACAAAAGGATATTTTGATGGAGGTATATTCATACCTTTTCAGATCTCTCTGACAATATATGATTTTCTTCTATATCTTTTCCAGGTAATGTAAAAACATTTATAAGTAATATAATGTAATATATTTTAATTAATTGAGTTAATTGTTATTTGCTTTAAATTAAATAAATCAGATTTACATTTTCTATAACAATACTACTAGCGCTTCAACGGGTAACATAAGAACTTCTTTCTTTTCTCTTTTCAATCCACCCTTCTTTTTTTTTTTTTTTTTTTTTTTTTTTTTTTTTTTTTTTTTTTAATATTTTACTCATGAAATGTTCTATTCACCTTTGTTGGAGTTTAATCTAATGATTTTCAGGCTACTAAAGGTTAGAAGATCTGTTGGCGAATTGAAGGGTACAGGGGAAAAACCATCAGTCCAGTTTTTATCGGTTTTGAGAAGATGATGCCATCTATTAGGTTCTTAGGAGTACTACCATAATATCAAAACCAAAGCTGTAATGTTTAAAAGTTTTTTTTTTTTTTTTTTTTTTTTTTTTTTTGCGCACGCGAAAAGGCCCTGAGGACCACGCGAATATCATTGAGTGCTTCTTTCTCTCTTTCTTTCTCTTCCTCTCATTCCATACTTCCCTCATGCGATCACCGTGGTTCCTCCTCCTGTCCTCCGACCACGCTCCTCCTCTTGGCTTCCTACTATCCACAAGGACCTTCACCCCTTTCAATGATTTTCTGTATTCGTCTCTGTCTAGACAGTCCTGGTCCGCTAATCCCAGTTGCTTCATGTCGTTTTTGATCTGATTGAAGTATCCAGTAGGAGTTTTGTATGACTTTATTTTCTGGAAAATTTGTTGATTTAGTCTTTCGGACTTCATTCTCATCATGTGTCCATAAAATCTTAATCTTCTTATTCTAATATCAGTCTGTATGTCTGTTGTTTCTTTGTAAATGTCTTCATTTGAACGCAGTCTGTATCCTTCTGACGTTCTTCTGGGTCCATATATTTTCCTGAGGATTTTTCTCTCTATTTTCAAGAGTTTCTCTAAGCTGGGGAGGCATGAGGTTTCAGTGGCATACAGGATTACCGGTTTGATAACCATGTTGTAGTGTCTTATCTTGGCTCCTCTAGATAAATTCCTTATGTTGTAGAACTTGCTGGTCGTGTAGAAAAGCCTTTCCAGTTTGGCAACCCTTTCACATTAAACATTTTTATATGTGGTTCCTTTGACATCCAGGTAACTTGAAACTTTCAAAAGCGTTTTTCTCAAAATTACCTTAATAGGACTCTGATGGTTTTTCCCCTGCACCCTTCAATTATAATATGTATAAAACTGTAATATGTAAATTGGCACACACTAACATATATATTACATAGTAATAAACAATTGAGTAAACAGAAATATAATCTTCATTGTTTTATTTCATTGGCCTCAATGAAACAGATTGAGTTCAAATTTCACAGTTTCTTAAAAATCATTAATTGATAATACTTTTTCTTTCTTTGAATTATTCGAAAAATTGTTAAATTATAATTGATAAACAAAACTTGCAAAAAAAGGAAGAAGAGAATTAATGCTAAATACTTGAGGTACGCATGATGGTATAGAAGGATAGAAGACTCAGGAGTAAAAATATTACATCAAGTAGAAAATAGCCTAAAATTAAATACTTTTGAATCATTAGAAATAATAAAATTGTTTATAACCGATCCAGATTTTTGTTTAAATGATCAGATTAACATATCCAATAGCCCCATTTTAAATTTGTTTCTCATAGGAACGGAAAAATTCAATGTCATGAGGGAAACCCCATTGTAAATCAAAAACATTACCTACCTGCCCCCCCTTTTTACTTCTCACGAATTCAGTGTTTTAGTTACCTCGAAGGTGAGTGCCCATGATTGATTTCTTGTCTTACCTTTTTAAAAACTTTAGTATATATAATCTATGTAACATAGTACTGATGTGTTGAAAAAAATTTTGTATGTTTTAGAACTGAAGATGAATGTTTAGCATTCGAAACTAGTTTTCTAATAAAATAATCTCAATAGAAGTGGCAATTAATTCATCAATCCTAATGCTACATAAATAATAACTAAATTTAAGCACCAATTGTATATTTAATAATTTATTTTTCTGAATAAATCATTTCCAGTTTTTAAATAAAACTGTGGTTGCAAGGATGGCAAAGCTTTGGAATATGGAGTTTTCTATTTGGCAGGTAAGTCAGATAGAAGACCAAATTGTTTCGTATCTTTTTATCTTTAACAGATATCCCAGTGCTATACAAGTAGTGGCATAGTGATATGTTATATGTATTTGAAAATATTATTTAATTTTTTCGATTCTGATTGTGTCTGTTGTATTTACAAATATGAACCTCATCACAAGATATTGCTGAATATATGTTGACTCATCAAATAAGAGTTTATAATTTGATCATATGTTGAATTTTGTATCTCAGTTCATAAGTGATATCTTAATAGTGGTAAGTATTTTATCTATATGAATACATTTTAATTTTATTAAAAACAAATTTATGTTATTTTGATCTAATATAGCTACAGCAACCTGTCATGGATTAAATTATTTGTAGAATTTTTTATTGCATTCATAATGCCATTGAGAAAAATGTTATTGATTTAAATAAGACTTATATCATAAAAAGATTGCCTGTCATCTCCACCTCTGTATATATGTGCTTTTTAATCTTCCTCTGTTATACCTTGATAATTTTTAACATTTAAAAAAAATCATAAAAATACTATATATGTACTTTGCAAAAACTGATATCAAATTGTGACTTAGAGTCATTTTAATGAATTTAAATTCCATGTCAATAATACTGAATCACTTAAAACACACTACAGCTTAGTCCTGAGAAAAAACTCTCAAGAAAATAAATACTAGAACCTCGATTATCCAAACGTCCATCATCCGAACTCGCAGAGGTTGTGATTTTTTATCCCACTCAAGGGCCTAGTATTAACCAAAAATTAGGAGGTGATTCTAAATTTTCTGCAAGTCAAGGGTGGTTAAAAAATAGTGACATGGCATCCATCTGCTTCATATTCAGGGTGAAAAACTTAGTGCTAACTCTTCATCTGCCACTGCATACATGACGACATTTTCAGGAATTTTAAGAGAAAAGGTTATGATTTGGAACTTGTTTATAATGCAAATGAAATGGCAAAGGACTTGGCACTGACAAAAAAAAAATGAAAATGTTGAAGCAGACGAATATTGAAGATTTTTTCAAACCACCGAAAATAAAAAAAATGAGGCCTTTCGTATGAATGTATGTAGATAAAACATAATATGTACATATTTAGTATTGGTGTACACTATAATAAATGATGAAGAATTTACATGTAAGTATTGAATTTTTCCTACTTTTCTGGAATTTTATTTTTTCTGCTTCATGTACAATTTTCAACCTCAATTATCTGAAAATTGCCATGTCCACACTCCTCAGTATCAGATTATCTCTCGTGCAATTTATTTGTTACATTTTACTGAGCAAGTTTTCTAATTTATTACGATTGATTAATGATTATTTGGCTGAGTCGTGGATCTAACATGCTTGACTTGTTGGATAAAAAGCCAGTTGAGAAGATAAATCGTCATGAATTGTATTTATGTTATTTTTCAATCAATTACTAGGAACCTGAAATTTTTACTATTCCAGATTCTTGTTTGTGGCTGCTCGAGGCAGTAAAAAATAGATTTGGTGTAGGCATGCCAAAGAAATAAAAAAAGGAAAATGAAAAAAATTGTGAAAAGTGTAATATTCCAATTCACAATGAACATATTAAATATACTTGTAATAATTGTATAGAAATAGATAAAAATGATCTAGCTGATGAAAACCCCATTATTATGTAAATAGTAAAATTTGTTTGTTTTTTTTGTTTTACAATAAATCTTTGTAAAAATATATTTTTAATCCTTATACTCCATACTACAATTATTCATACATTATGATGACATTTATAACTACATATTTGGTGACATAAAACTGCATTTTTTATGAAAATCAAAGAAGTGAGGGAAATAGTCATCTAGCGACTAACGGTGTAGCAGATCAGCTAGTGACCAACGCCAAAACATGTGTTTTGCTTGTTTTTCACTATTGTCTTATTTAGACTTCAAATACATATTGCTATGTTGCTCTTGGGGTTTTTAGAAATACTGTTACTATACTATACTGAATAGAACCCCATTTATTAATATTTTATTGATAACCTTTATTGGATTCTAATCTAATACGTGCAAACCAATTAAGTATTACTTTAGTGGCATTTAGGAAATAGAATGATTATGATGAATATTAAACTTACTATATTTACTTAAGCGATTATGTATATACATTAAACTATAGGATGATTTAACAAATACTATATTCTAAGGTCAGCACCCAATTTACCATTTATAAACTTATTACATACTATTACAAATATTTGGTACTTATCAAAATGGAGTATGGGTCTTCAGCCGGCGTATTGAATCCGGTCATAATCAGGGCTTCCTTCCTGTCTCTCTGGGTTGGCCATCCAAGAGATCATCACTGACGAACTCCAGCATCTACCCTCAGCCATATCACTTCCAACTGTCTCTCATCTCTTCGTCAACTGTCCGTCGATCCAACTCTTCAACCCAACTCTCCTCTGGCGATCAAACTCTCCCTCTTCGTTTTCAGGACCACCCTTTTAAAGACCTTCATCCTTTCCATTTTATGTTTATCTTCCTTTGTCTGAAAGTTTTGATGTCTTTGTTTGCAACTTTCTTTGTCTCCAAGAAACTTTTGTCGACAATTATTTTCAGGTACACGGCGACGGACATTTCGCAGGTTTGGCTGGCCCAGATCCCTTTTGAAGGGTTTTATGGCTTAACCCTCATATTCCAAACTTCAAAGGAGTGCCGGCCCTTTTTCTTCTCGCCGTCTTATTATTAATTATTAATAAAACATTACACCGAGTACCCATAATACATTGCAATATATTATACACATCTTCAATCATTTAATTTATTTCAGACATTATTTTAAAAAAAATTAATGGATGTTGGCTTCACAGTACTAGAATTATTTTTATTTTGAATAGAAAAATATGACAGAAATTTTATGTGAAATCTCAAGAGCCGAAGAACATTTTTCATTTAAGTAAATGAAAAATAAACGTTAATCTGTGACATATTGGCTTGTTCCTTGGCCCTGTTGGCATCAAGCCTTTGTAGAAGAAGTATCCTGTCTTGCAATTTCTCCATTCCTACTTCTAACTCTCTTTGTACCTTATGGACCTCAAGTTCCTTCAAATCTCTCTCCACACTATAAAAAAAAATATATATTTTTCATAGAATTTCACTAGTCTTATTATAAATATACTTGAAAAAATACATAGTAATTTATTATGTATATGGTTATATTATTTAAAATGTTTTGGGATATGCTAAAATTTAATTAGGTGTAATCTAAGTCGAATAACCAAATTATATTTCTTGGCTTTTCTCTCAGAGTTCCCTTTTGATAAAAGCTTAGTGTGAAAATAAATGAATTTATGAAACATATTATCTATTAATTTACCAGATTTTAATGCTCTACCTTGAAAGAGGTGAAAGGTAACAAATAGGTCATTTCTATATGGATACTCAAGAAATTCAAATAATAGAGCATCGATTGGGATCTTTTTTTTTTGGCCCAAGACTTGGTTTTTTCCATTGAAGCCCTTCACTAGCCAGAGTGGGAAGGTCAAGATTTATTCGCGGGTTCGCCATGAAATAAATTTTAACCCGCCCAGGTGGGATTCAACCCACAACCTTCAGTACTGTTCTATTTTTCTTAATTTATTTTGAATTTATTAGCCATTATCCAAGAGAATAATCTATCAAGATTGTCTTGAATTTTTGCATTGGTTCCTTTTATTTTGTGAATTTTGGAACCTTAAGAAAGGTGAATTTGGGTATACTCAGTGTACAATAATAAACAGTAATAATGCTGACTTCATTGATGGATTCATTAAATAAAGGAGATAATGCTGAGGAGCTAATCGGTTTCAACAGATTCCTTAGAAAACTTTTTGAACCTAGAAATGCAACAGAACTTAAATTGTTTAGTGTTACAATAGTTATTTATTTTATTTATTGTCACCTCATCTGCTGTATGGAACATTTCTTCTGTTCGTGGCACCATGGCACTTGCTCCATTTTGAATTGTTACTTGTTCATTTTTCTCTTTAGTTTCATAAGGAAACGACTTTTCTGGCTTTTTATTCTCCTGATCAAAATAGATTTATAGACGCCAAAAGATTAGTCATATATTAGGTATAATATATTGAAAGGTATATTAAAATTATATATATATGAAAATTTGTGTCTTATTCTTTCACTTCCCGATCAAAGATTGTATGTTTATTAAATTATTTTATTAAATAATTCTGTTTATCCCATAACATATTTATTCAATGACTTATTTTCATTATTTTTTTTAAAAAAGTGTTAAATAGTTTTTATTTTTATTAGTTTGTATAAATTTATGTTTACAATTTACAGTTTTTAGAAAGGAATGCAAAGATACCACAGGCTATAAAGTTTTAAATATGTAATTAGCAAGTAAATAGAATGCTTTGGAAATTCCTCAACCAAACACACCTGTCACATACATTGTTTTACCAAATTTTGTTCAGGAAATTTTGACATCAATGATGCTCCATGATCTGGTCGCCCAAAAGAGATTGATACAAGCTATTGCCATCAGGACAAACAATTGATTCAATAATTAACTGTTTATAATTAACAAAGTTGGATCAATCAATTAAAAAAAAAATGCGTCCAGAACTGGCAAATCAAAAGGGTATAATTTTCCACCAAGACAATGCAAGGCCCCACACCTCTTTGGTCACTCACAATAAATTATTAAGCTTTGAATGGGACCTTTTACCCCATCCTCCGTATTCACCAGACCAAGCTCCAAGCGACAACCACTTATTCCAGTTTCTGCAAAACTCTGCAATTCCAAAATGAACAGGACATCAAAACCCACTTGGATTAGTTTTTTGACAATAAACTCTAGACGTTCTATGAATGTGACATTATGCAATAGGTCGAAAGATGGAAACAAGTTATACTAAATAATGATGGATTGTAGATTAAAATAAATTTTATGTCTATTATACACAGTTTTATTTCACCCCTGAAACGGAACAGACTTATTTGCCAACCCAATATTTTGACAAGAGAGAAATCAAGATACTAATCTTTGAAGTAGACAGGTAGGAGGGGGGAGAATTTATAGCAGAGAATATAAGTTATATATCCTCCATTTGTTGGACTAAACTTCAATCAGGGATAGGTATCTTTGAAAGTAAAATGAAACCATTTCAAGATCAGAATGGCTTGATAAGATAACTGAGTCATCACCAAATATTTCTTGGAAGGTATTAGATATATCTGCTGTGATACATGAGTGCTGGATAATAGAGGACTGGAACCAGAACACAGTCTTGTGGGGCATTGTCCTTGATTGAGTAGCAGCTGGAAAACTTGAAAAGAAATGATCCACAGTGAGCTCGGTAAGAATGGTTAGAATGATCAAATTCTCAGATTCTCTCAGATTCTCAGATCAGATTCTCTAGATAGAATCAGAGGATTTGGATTAGGGATTGGGGTAAATATATTTGAGCTCAAAAAGCAAGTCAGGGTCCTACACCTGTTTGAAGAAAAAAATGATTAAAATATATAGCATAATTTAATAGCTTCATATAATAATTTCAATTTTGTTTTTACATGAACCTACTTAGTTGTATTACTTTACCTATTTTAATTTGTAATACTAGTGATATTTTTTAAAATTATTAATATATTAAACTTTCATGAAGTAAATAAACAATTAAAAAGTAAATGTACAGTGTTCTTAAAATTAGTTGAAAATGAATTGTGAAAAACCACCTGTAGGTTGCATTGCTATGTTAATTCTACATTTAAAAGTCTTGATACCATATTCTTTCCAAATGTCCTGGAAGTTTATTTGGAATAGATTGTGAAGCAAGGTCAGAAAATTGTGGGCTTCTGTAAAAAATGGATATATGGTTTATAATGAAAAGACAGATATTTATTTAACACGTAATCTATAACATGTGGAACATTAGAGCCAGTATGGATATGCTTTTAATGAGGTAATAGAGAATATTTAGAATTTGATGATGGTAAACATTGAGTAATCTTAAATTGGAATCCACTCAAAGAACATGCATCTTATCAAGTTTACCAAAGATGAAGCTAGACGTGCAGTTCTTTTGAATTTGACCATGGAGAAGTTTATCAGAAGCTCAATATTCAGACCACTGGTGCAAATAAATGCTTAAGTAAAGCATTTCTTTAAGTAATGGATGTTGAACCTGAAATGGGGCACACCATTGTTGAAGAAAATCTAATTAAATGAAAGTGAGCAAGGCAATAAGTAATGATATTGGAGGCCCGGTTGTTAATGGCTCTTTAACCTTTTAGAGTATGAAATGATTGGCATATCTAGGTTCAATAGTAAGCAGCTATCACCAGGTTGCTAAATAAGTCAGGCATATTATCTTGAAAGCCAACTAACAGTCCTACCCTAACAACAACAACAAGTACTGGATACTTGAGGAATTTGATAGTTTAGTGGACACCTGAAACTATATAGTTTTGAAAAAAGATTTTTAGAGTGATAAAACATTGTTTTTACTCTTCAATCAAAAAAGAAAACTATTAAATTATAATATTTAAATCCAAAAATCTGGCAATCTAACCACCCATATGATAATCAACTATTTATTTTAATTTTTTTTTTTTTTTTCACTATGTCAGAATACCATTGGTAATTCCAAATAAAAAGAGGACCAAGCTATAGTGAACCACAATCTGTTTTTAAGGATTGTAATAGATTCTACTAGAATATTAATAATAGGCAAATTAAAAAAATATTAAAAAGAACAGAGTGAAATTATGTAACAATATGATAGTTGTAATAAGGATAGTAGTAATTATTATTAGTTGTCTTTATAGAAGAATTTCTGTTATTAACTTTTGATAAATTATAAGTAATAATAAGATTTAATGTTTTTGTAATAGATCTATTACTATCTAATTTATTTTATATATTTTTATTGGGCTTCCTCTCTCAATGGCAGGCATTTTTACCAATCCAGTCATTATTATAAAGTAGGTTGTTGAGAGGTATCAATCAATGGGATTAAAAAATAAACAATGTTGAAGTTAACAAAGCATATTTGTTATTGTTTTTTTTTTATGTTTAATGAATATTTAATATTTTTATTAGTAACAGTACATCCTTACCTAAGTACTGAAACCAAGAGCCTTCATGGGTTGTCAGTGGTACAGGTTTTTTTTTTTTTTTTTTTTTTTTTTTTTTTTTTTTTTTTTTTTTTTTTTTTTTTTTTTTTTTTTTTTTTTTTTTTTTTTTTTTTAAATATTTTTGTATATGAATATTTATTATTTTTATTGTTTAAGTTTTAATGTTCAAAACAAAATGTTTTAATCACTTGAGGTATGCATCATGGTATAGAAGGATCAATATAATTAGGATTGATGATTGAATTGCCACTTCTATAGGAATTATTTTTATTTGAAAACTACTTTTGAATGTTTAAAATTCATCGTCATTTCTAAAACCATTAAAAATTCAAAACATCAGCACTATGTTACATGGATTTTATACACTAAATTAAGTCAAGAAATCAAATACATTGGTACTCACCTAAGTAGGAAAATGAAAAAGACATAACTTGATTAATGAAGTTATATAGGGAAAATAGGTAAATTATATTAATTTAGTGAGTTTATTGTTAAAGTAAAATGGAAATTTATTATATAAAATAATGTAAATTGCAGTTTGATGATGGGAATGTATCCCGAAACATGCTATTATGTCAATAAATAATAAAAGAAAATTTAAGGAGTGAATGCCGAAAAAGTGTATTAATAAAAAAAAACCTTATTGTAATGTTTGTTTCTTTAAATGTTTATTTCAATATTGATTATTTTTTAATTCCATCTACTAATTCCTGCCACCAAACTACTTTATAAATCTCATCCAGTCATTAAACACACCTCTTCAGTTATAATTAGTGTTATTCAAGAATGATTGATGAAAAACTTATAATATATTCTCATTTATTAATATTATAATAAATATATAAATTCCATTTATGAAGGGAGTCTATCTGAATTTAAGAATATGAATATAGTGAATTTAAAAAGTCAGCATACATTACTAAATATTACAATTTCTGACTTAAGGTTATAGTATAATCAGTTCACTATCTTAAATGCCTAAAAGATATGTTCTTTGCTCACTGTGGACACCACTGAGGGAGCTTCCTCCACTCTAAAAATACGTTTCCTAGTCCATCTTCAACAAATTCCACCCTCTCATTCTCTTTCTACTCAAATTTTTCCTTGGTCTTCTTTCAGTCAAAGACCTACTCTACCTTTTCATACTTTGACTCTATATACTCATCTATCTCTTCTTCATTCTTATATTAAATCTTTTGTTGGTGGGTTTTGCAAGCATGATCTTTGTAGTTAACTCTTTTATCTCTGCTAACTTCATTTATCCCTGGAGGACAGATAGCTTCTACCCTCATTTAAATAATTGCTCCTAATCCTATGAATCACTTTATGGAACAGATCATGTCTGCTGTTTATGGTAAACTGACCATTTCTGTTCCATCCATTCAGTTTTTTTAATAATTAAGGTTGTTTCTTTCCATGCTGTTCTTCCCCAATACGAATCAGAGTATACTCCATTCACAACTCACAGAGAAGCTCCTCACAAAAAAGAGAGTTATTGCACAAAAAAAAAAAATTACATAGTAGTTAAAAATGAGTAGGAAAATATTGAAATAAAACTTGTTATCATCCATCCAGGATCATTTAATAAACGAAAATATTTTAAATCGACACCATAGCTCCTTGAACCCCAACTTACACCCTTACTAAGAGAACTACATTCAGTCAGAAGTCAAACATGTTAGAGATCGAGGAGCCCATAATAAGGTAGATAATAGTAAATTCAATTTTTATTATACAGTATTTCTAATTAAATTTGGATTATTAAAATTTTAAATTCAAATATTTTAATGATTTCATTAAATATGTTACCTAATTATAATGTATGTGTTAGGGTTTATGTTTCATGTTTTATTTATTATTTATACAGGGTGAGTACCTATTGGTGTAAAAAAAAAATTAGGTGAAACTAGATCATAAATGAAGAAAAATGCCGCAGATCTTACCTTTCTATTCCAATCCGTTGCAGATATATGATAATTCAAAGACTTTTTTGAGGAAATCACATTTTTTTGCCATAAAAGCTGTAATATCTCCACTTTGTTTAAATATTTTTCAAATGTTGATCACATTTTCGAACTAAGCATTAAATTTTCTATAAGATCAGAGTACATTCAACATTGAATTTTACAAATTTGGAACCTAAAGAACACCTTGATCTTCACCTTATTTAGGGAAGTTACATTGTCTTATATTACTTCAACGCTCACCGTTTTTCCAAAAAACTATCCACAATACTGCAAATCTCACAAAAACTTGAAAATTTAATCAGATTTCGAATGATGATAAATGTAATGATTCTGTTTCGATTTTATGGAGAAATTTATTTTTATAACCGGAAAAACATGATGTTCTCATTTGGCATACAAATCAGTTAGTTGTATAAATAAAACGTTATGATAATCACTTAATGGAAATGTGAATTTTAAATATGATAATCTCTTCATTGGAATAAAAAGTAAGGAAAAAATTATTGTTTAATAGAAAATAAACGAAAACTGTCAATAAAGCAACACCAGTTCAAAGGATAAATATTATTACATTTATTTATTTATTATTATTATTTAGGATTTAATTTCTTAGATTTTCAATGTAAGGCTTAAAGCCCAATGATAATGAACATAGACCACAATTTAGGTGTTAGCTTCTGAGTGCAGATGATATTGAAGAATACCACTTTTGCGGTAAATGTTATGGATAAATGAGTCTGTTTTTTCAGGGGAAGGCATTTCTACGTATCCATGTGGTGTATCGTTGATTTATTCATCTTTGTATTGTCGAACAGTGTTGAAAAATCATAGTTTGCCCAACAAATTGAATGATGAGAATTATTAATTTCTGTTACAAAATTTCCTACCACAACTTCATCACAATATTCCATTTGATGCTCTGTAAAATATGATTTTCCAACATTGTGATGTTTCTCCACATTATTCAAATGCAGTAAAAAAATTAATAAATCAATGATACCCCACATGGATAGGTAGAAAAATGCCTTCCCCTGAAAAAACAGACTCATCTATCCATAAAATTCCCCTCAAAAAGTGGTATTCTTCAATATCATTAGCATTCAGAAGCTAACAGCAACATTGAGGTCTATGTTCATTATCATTGGGTTTTAAACCTTGCATTGAAAATCTAAGAAAATAAATCCTAAATAATAATAATAAATAAATAAATGTAATAACATAAGATCCTTTGAACTGGTGTTGCTTTATTGCCAGTTTTCCTTTATTTTTTATTAAACCATAATTTTGTCTTTGCTTTTTATTCCAATGAAGAGATTATCATGTTTAAAATTCACATTAAGTGATTATCATAATGCTTTATTTACACAACTAACTGATTTGTATGCCAAATTAGAACACCATGTTTTTTCGGCTTTAAAAGTAAATTTTTTAAAGTAAGAATCGAAATAGAATCATTACGTTTAACATATTCGAAAGCTGATTAAATTTGCAAGTTTTTGTGAAATTTGCAGTTTTGTGGATAGGTTTTTGGAAAAGTGGTGAGCATTGAAGTAATATAAAACATTGTAACTTCCCTAAATAAGGTGAAGATCAAGGTGTTCTTTAGGTTCCAAATTTGTAAAATTCAATGTTGAATGTACTCTGATCTTATAGAAAATTTAATGCTTAATTCGAAAATGTGATCAACATTTGAAAAATATTTAAACAAAGTGGAGATATTACAGCTTTTATGGCAAAAAAATGTGATTTCCTCAAAAAAGTCTTTGAAATGTCGTATATCAGCAACGGATTAGAATAGAAAGGTAAGATCTGCGGCATTTTTCTTCATTTATCATCTAGTTTTACCCAATTTATTTTTTTTTTTTACACTAAGAGGTACTCAACCCTGTATATTTTAGAATACTGACTTTTATTAATGACCGTTGCATATATCACACCTGTATTTCAAAAGCGACACAACTAAAAAATCAGTATTATAGGTTATCATCATAAACTTGGGCACCTGAAGGCTGTTATCAACATAATGATACATAATGTATCAGAAACTTATTAAAAAACAAACGAAAAAATAACATGTATTGTTTAATCGGAAGGAACCAATATTCTTACACAACGGCAGACTTCCTGTTTCACGACAGACATTGAAAAACTGTTTTACGAAGTCCTTCCCACCCACCCTTATTCGCCAGACTTATCTCCAACAAATTTATATCTGTCCAGAAATTTGGGCAACTTCCTTAAAAGTGAAATTTAAAAAAATCGCCAAAAAGGTATTTTCTGACTTCATTTCTTTACAAAACCCTGAATATTTCATTTCTGGGATTGAAAATTTGATACTTTGAGAAAATTGTATAAAAAATAAGGGTTAATATTTTGAATAATACGTTTTATTTCATAGAGCTGTTTTATTAAATTTCCTGAGAACCGACCTAATTTAACTTTCATCATAAGACGTTTTTAAGTAAAATCTTTAGCCTCGAGGGTAGAAACAACTGGTTGCTCTTCAGTGCGATAGTTAACCCAGCTGAGTATAATTAGGCCAGATTGTGGTAACGTGACGGGATATTTTTCATCCGGGAGTTCAGAGGAAACGGAATATGTAATTCTCCCTCGCGGCAACAATGGCCTCACCAAATGATTCTATTATTCAGTTTTCCATGGCCGCTGCAATAGAGCAATGCCACCAAATTATAAAACTGATTTTTTTTTTTTTTCAAACATTTAATGATCTCGTGTCTGTTTTGTCGTTCTAATGGAGTTAATTATATAGCTGCATGTTTGAGGTCTTTTTCACATTTGAAAAAATAATTTTAGCCACTTTGCATTGCTAATTATAGTCATTTATTTGGTATTGGATTTCTGGAATCGGTTCTTCAAACTCATTAGCCACACTTTATGGTAATATGCAATTGCATAATGTCCATCGTAAACCCACAAAATTACGCCATACTGTATATTTTAGTAATTTAGTTCATCAATCAACTAGATAATTTCCGCTGACTGAGACGCTATCTCTAACTATTTTCTTCTATCTTGGAATGTTTTGTTAACTTAAACAAAAAAATTTTAGGTCAACATATACCTATTTACGTTGGTGAAATATTAGTGGATGATAAGGCAAATAAAATCAAATAATTGTTTATTATATTTAGTATCCTTATTTACTTCAACTATAGCAAGAAGGGCTATTTATTTTTCAACTTATTGTTAGATTACTGTTCAACCTAAAGTGAAAAAAATCTCAATTCATTGCATATATCCGTAATGAAATAACATTCAACCTCCAAAGGAAGAATATTTAAATTGCTTCTAAGCTACAATAGCAAGGAGAAGTTTTGACTTGTAACTCACTGATTTAAATGCCGATTTTTGTGTGAGTAGTAGGAACCTATAATAGTGCAAAACCAGAGTTATAGCCGCCAATGAACATTGGGAGCCAAGAAATATGAAAATCATGTTGTATTTTTTTCTCACCTCTCAGGCAATATGGAGACATGATAATTTCGCGTTAAATTGTAGTTTTGTATGCTATTTGAAATGAAAATACTTTCGTTATGCTCAAGACACGACCCGGCTTGCTAGGATGCTCAAAAACTCCAAACAAATGTCTAAATTCCAATGAAATCCGCTGTAAATCGGTGGAAAAAGTTTTGCATGAAGAACTGATCTCAAATCTCGATTTAACGCATCAAAAAACCCTTATACGTGAAATTTTCTCAAAGTCAAAAAATATTTATTTTTTTACCCCTTTCGAGGACGTTAAAATTTTAAAGTTGGGATTTATTTCACCAACAACTTCTAACGGCGATAACAACTGCTGTGTTCAACCAATTACAATAGTAATAGTATCACAAGAATCAGCGCACATTCTAATTTTTATCCATGCAAATAACATAGGGTTTACTCCAGATTTTAGTGGTCAACTTTAATTTAAGATATCTCAATTATGAGAAATCCTGCGATCTCCAGATTTGGGCTAAACTATGCAGTTTTAAGGCTTCTAGATGCCCTTAAAAATTGAAAAGTTTCACTCGATGGCGAAATATATGAGATAGCACAAATTATTTACTCTTTTCAACAAATGATATCCTTCTAAAATCCTACAAAATTTTAGGGGTAAAATTTTTTTTTTATTTCGACAAAATTTGGTTTCAACATGTTTTTTGAGATGAGGAATCTGAAAATGATATCAGCTTTTAGTTTGAAAATTTTTAAACTCTAGTTTTGCACTATTATATGTCCGTACAAAAATCGGCATTCAAATCTGTGTTACTTGTCAAAACGTCCCCTTGTAAGTTAAATTATTAGATTTACTACATGATTTCAGTTTAAAGATAAAGTTGGGATCCAGTAATCGAGAATAACTGAGCTATTGATAACGCATCCTTTATTTTTACATTCTGCAAACTTGGAAATAGTTGATAAAATCATGTAAAAGTTGATTCATGGCCTTTTATTGACGAGGGTATTTTAAGGCTTAATGTGATTTGAAAAAGATGCTAGTTTATTTTCAGATAAGTTATATAAGAAAAACGCTTGATGTCTATGAAATATATCAAATAAAAATCACCCATAACATACGCAATTTTTTTTAATGCCAGTTTTTAACTAAAGTATTACTCATTTCCAAACTATTTGTTTCACTAAAAATACAACAGTTTTTTTTTTTTTAATACCAAATTTCACATTTGTCAATGATATGAGGCTTTCTTACCTCATAAACCCGATTTTCATATCAAACTCAAAACCGAACACTCTGAAAAACCATAATCCAAAGATTCAGACCGATTTGTCACTGTCCTTGAACCCCTGCGTTTGAACGGAAAGAGTACTGGTGCATTGGCCCCAAACGGACTGATTATCATTCTATAAGAAGCTTCCTGCTGTACTCTGGAGACCATAGTTCGCAGCTTCATGAGGTGGGTAATCCACTCCACGTTGTTAGTATTTGTATAAGCAATTAAAATCTATAAGAGACCATATCATCCAGCAAAGATCTCCAAGGTCTGTTGTGCTAATAAAAAAATTAACAGACTTAGTGAACCTGAAAGCTCGATGCCGAAACCACCAATTTCTGACCACCTATCAATCCCACTCCAACAAATTCAAAATCCCCAAGATCAGCACTGCCCAAATCCTCCCATCTGCGTCTCGTACTACTCAACACTGATTTAATGTTTTCAAAATAGGTAATTACTAATGCAATGACTTTCTCTGCCCATTTTAATACCTACCATTATTTGGACTATATTTAGCGAATACGTATCCCGCGATTCCGCATTTTTGAGCTTTCTAAATTATCAAATTAATAAAATATTTATGTAAATACATGTATATTTACGTTTCACAATGAGGCACAGTGGGGCAAGGCGGTAAAAATCCAAAATCCAACATTCAATTAGAGAGTAAATTTTTATTGTGTTTGAAAGTAGAATAGTTGAAGAATCAAAACCTATTTTTCTAACCAAAAATAATTATTTTTTATAGCTGAAAATATAGATATAATCCTTTGTCAATTTAATCTACCTTTTTTTAAAATTTAATTTTATACTTGCTTTTGTAAATTTAAGTGATTAATATTTTATAACATTTATGCTCATAAATAGAAGTTGACATACATCAAAGAAGCCACCGAATAGAAACCATTAAAGTCAGAAAACCTAATGCAATCAGAATAACAAATTTGAAGCAAGATTATAGAACACGCATTAACCCACATTAAGTTGGCGTTAATTGTATTATTATCGGGATGTATCGGAGAAAATATCCCTGCATATTCGGCAGTTAATGTAATTTCTGTGATAATTTTCACATGAAAGTTCAAACTGTTAAGCCCTATCAAACTTTTTTTGATAAATTAAGTAATTATATGCGATGGAACTTGTGGCATTTTATTACGTATAAGAAGTTTTCAATCCCATAAAATTTGTGGATTTAATATTTATTATTAATTCTGGAAAGTATTCAGGATTTTGAGCTCCACTCTCGTCATGTAGAGGGAGTATCTTCAACCTACAGAGACCCTCCAGGGATCTATAATAATAGAATTTAATTAAATGTTAAAATTTAAGTTAATTTATTATATTATTTTAAATGTGAATATTTTTCACATGAGTTGTGATTTTTAATAAATGAGTTGTTTTTAACTAAATATCTATACTTTCTTTTTTTTATTCTTCAAGGAAATTGCTGTATAACTAATATCTCCGACATTATTTTAGAAATTAAAATAAAATTATTGTTTCAGAGTGACTTCCCAATAATTTTTTTTTAATTTCCCAATTTTTCTTAGTCTTTTCCCGAAGTAAATTGCTTTTCAGTGTAAAATTGCGGTATAATTATCTATTCTGAATTGAATAAGACTAACTGTAAGTCGATAGGATCATTAGTTTAGAAGATATTGATTTTTTTCCGCTTTTTGGCTATTAGACCCCAAGTTGTGATATCACGAGGTGTCAGTTTTTTATTTATTTAGTTTTAAATTTTTATGTATTTTCTTTTATTTATTTATAGTATTGACACCAAATCCAAAGCAATATCAGTTTGATTTTTTTTCTAACAATCAAGTTATTTACATATAATGCATTTTTTATACTTCTCAAACCATTAGTACTATATTTTCCTCTGCTATATATTTTTTTTACATTAATATAAAAAATTGCATTGATACTTATAACTTCTGTAAGTGGAATGAAAGGTGTAAGAATGATAAGATTTAGGAATGATGAAGAATAAATAAAATTGCTTGATGAAAAAATAAAATGATTTGATTAAACGATTTTGTCAAACTGTTCAACGCTGATAGTGGAAACAATAGTGTTTTAAGTTGTAGAATGTACTTACGTTTAGTTGTGGTTGCTTGTTTCAGTATTATTTTATTCGAAAACATTTGTTTTTTCTTCAGTCAATTTATTATGCTGCTTTGCTCAGTTGCCTAGACTTGCTGGGCCGGATATATCCACCCAGTTTTTCTACTGAAGCCTTAAGCTCCCACCTCCGGTCATATCTTCGCATGGGACCACCCAGAGTTTACAACCATTTTCATGTTTTCCTAAGTCACCTTTTGTACCATTCGTTTAAGGCTGTCCAATAAACCCGAGCTATACTGTTGGTTTGTTCAAGATTCTATTTTATTTTAAAAATTGTCTTGGGAGGTAATATTTGTTTTTAAAGGTTAGTAATGTATAACCCCTCCTGTTCACAAAACGTTTAGGACGTTTCAGAATTTATGGATAAGAAACAATGTTGTGCAAGGATGAAAGTAATTATTCTAAAAATCAATAAATGATAAATCCTTAAAATGTACTTCATAAAAGGTTTTTAATTTCGAATTAAATAGTATACATACATATTATTTATACATATTTCATTTATTTATTATTAATATTCCATGGATCCCAGTTGAACCGATCCGCTACCTGGGACTCTGCACAAATTTCCTTCTTAGAATCTACATACAAGACTAAAATGACAATAAACTGCATGTAATTTTTTACTTCTTCTAAGTTTACTTGAAGATCGTTAAAAGTTTCCGATTAATTACAAAAGACTCATTTACATGACAGTGGTAGACCTATTTGGACATTCCGAGTTGAGCATTGTGTCCCTACTAAACCAACTAATTAATATAGTATTCAATCCTTTCAATCCAAAATTCTTCAAAAAATCCTCAATAATCCTTACTTTGTTACAAATAACTTATCCATAATGATCTTTTTTTTTTTTTTCTACAAAAACATTTATTTAAAGAAAGTATTACAATCTGCCTCAATGTGGGCAATATGTAATATGGATGGCTTAATGGATTGTGGTAGTAGGTTCTTAAGTTTAGAAAGCAGCCCGGTGTGCCAGACCCGGTCAAAAGCTTGCGCAATGTCTAGAAATGATGATATTAAAGTTCTAAATATTCTTGATTTAGCCCAACCAGACACCTATCCTTTCATATTAAACTTCATGACCACTCAAATTCACAATTTGCCCATCTTGCTTCTCTCCGAGGAGTCTGAAAAGAAGATGACGTAGAGATCTTCTAATGTAAAACATTTATTGAAGTGTTGCTAATGTGTAGATAAGTTACTGGCATGTCATTGTAACCATTTTTCAATAACCATAATTTAATAACAGTTATAGAAATAAAAAGTTTTAATGTTTGTTATGTTGTTTTATTGAAAAAAATAGCTATAAAATGAATAATTTTTATGTGTATCTTACAATTAGAAACCCATAGGTATCAGATGTATTCGAGATAATCTGTTTTGCACGGCCTAAAATTTGAATTGGATGAAAATTTATTCATAAGTACATTCTATCTGCGATAACATGAAATTTATGCACACATCAGATCTACCTTTTGCAGTAAAAAAAAAAAAATATATATATATATATATATCATACACCAATTTTTGAAATTATTTCAGACTGAAAATATGTTTTATATCGTTCATTTCACTTCAATTTGAATTTTCCAAATCTTTTTCAAGACAGGGAATAGTCTGTTCGAAGTTGTATTAATTATTTATGTAATAATTAAGCAATGTATCATTTAATCAACCTATTACGTAATCAATTCTGCACTAATTGATATTTAAATATTTAATAATGAATTGCAATTTATTGCTTTCTTCATCAACTGCTTCATCATTAGCCCTGAAGTTAAGGCCTTAAAAGGCCGTTCTAGATAACGGATCTTAATGACCTTTTTTTTAAAACAGCATATAGGTACATACTTTACCAATTTTCAATCTTGTTCTCTCTGTTAATTTTTTTTTAATAAACTAATTACTATTAAGCTGGTTCATGAATTATCTTGATCGTGATTCAATGTTTACTCACCTGAACATCGTTCATATTTTAAAATATATGTAACCATGCTTATCTCGACATCGTTATTCGATTAAATCGATAATTGATCAGTCAACGTAAGAGCTCGTCCCACAGTATCAGATCAATGAACTGATAATTTTCTTTTTAGAAGGATAGGTAATTATCCTAATTTTTAAATTAAACAAAAAATTACAATGAACAATAATGTTTAATTAATAGATTAGATGTTTTAAAAATTCGAATAATTTTAGGAGCAGAATTTTAATTTATTTTTTTAGGGTTTAACGTCCTTATGTACTCCAACTAGGGCTGGAAGGACGGGTATCCTACATGTTACCAACCTATTCTAGCCATGGTGGAAAGGTCAAGCTTCATTTCGTGGATCTGCCGCGAAATGAATTTTAACCCGCCCAGGTGGGATTCGAACCCACGATCTAGTGTACCGAGCGCTCTGAGACCCTCGCCCCAACTAGTTCGAAATGAATAACTAAGTTTAATTTTTTTCAGAATGTGTTGAATCTTTTAAATAGGATAATTTTAGCGTATGTTTATTATTTTAATTATTTTTGGAGGGGTGGAGGGCAGCCCCCTAGCGTGCACCTCCCTAATAAAAAGGGCTGCGCACGCTTATGACAGTCATGTTTTTGGTTCATTATATCCGCAAGCCTCTCTATTCATCAATTTGGTCAAGGCATACCATTGAAAGTTCAAAACCAAGTTTTGAAAATGGAAACCTATCGCTTGATTGCCTGGACAAATACGCAGCTAATATTTGCAGATGAATGTCCATATGAAGAGGTTCCTCCAAAATAGGGAATTCCTTCTTATTTCACCTGAGAATATGAAGAAAACAAATTTCAATCATATGTCTGAATTCAATCAAGAAAAAAGAACCGGTCGAGGAACGTAGAATCTGTACTAGTTTTCATAAATAGGCAACAATGATAGAATATCTATAAATAAGATAGTGATGATCTAACTTTTTAGCTCAGTATTGCTGTCAAATTTTTTTATTCGCACATTGCAATAAACCCTTTAAACCTTTCTTTACTCTAAAACGTTATTTTTTCTAATCAATTCTCCAAACACAATTTAGTTTTCTTCAACATACTCGTATTAGTTTAATTTACTGAGTTTAGTGTATTCTATTGAATTTAGTTTATTTTAGATTTTAATCGTTCAAATTAGTTAGGGGCGCTAGGGGTGCCTGTGTTCAGTTCCTTAGGGGGTGCCTGTACACTTCTGGCTATGATGGTTATTTCATAATGTAATCAAACATAATGAAAAAGTGAAGAATAATTCCTATTAATTAAGTTCCACAGAAATATCAATTTTTGTAAGAACAACAAATGAATTTCTAAAATGAAGATTCCAAATTTTTATTTAAATTCGTACCGCGCCCTGCATTAATTTTATGGCTAAACTCGACCATTTCATTAAATGGTCAACAACTTTATGATATGCTCTTCGATCCGGCCCCGACATATTTAAATGTTAATGTGTGTGTGTACAATTAAGCGTAGATAACTAAACAAACCTTTTTTTTTTTTTTTTTTTTTTTTGTATGATTTAATTTTTCTCATTACGTCTTAGTATACTTGAGCAATAACTAATTTGAAAAGGTTATATGGAAATAACTAAAACAGGACTCATTGTCAAGGTGTGACCTAGGAAATTACGGGATCTGTGTGCTATCGTATATGAATTACTAAATAAAATTGTCATTATTTGGCACAGTAGATAAATTTTCCAAGGCGCAAAAACAACTATATAGAGTTTTGTCTTAGACTGTCTTCGATTCAACAACATTGCATTGGTATGACAAAATATCTCAGGCTTTCATAGGCTGTTGTAAGTCACCCATCTGGTGCTGCCCTCTACGGGGAAATACAGAACTAGCTGCAACTGAGCAACGCATTAATTAGCTCTCCCATCTCTTAAAATATCACTTTTGTTCCGGATGAATTAAAGATATGTACATTTAGTATTAATTAATATTGATATTATATTAATTATTATAGTTTAATTATTATTGGTTTCCTTTTTAATATAATATACAGGTGTGATAAAAAATACATCCAATTTTTAAGATAAAGGTTTGTTTATTTAATTTTTTTAAAGGTTATATAATTCCTAAACAAAATATTATCATTGACAGTACGTGATCCTGACATTGCTTTTTATTCTATTATACTGCTTTTATATCTACTTCTTCAGGAAAATGGCAAGTTTTCGATCCGAGCAACATTAACATAGCTAGAGCGTGGCAAGAAAGTCTAAAAATTCATGTAAAACATTACTTTTTTTTTTATTTAAACCAATATACCTCCTAAACAGTAGGTACTAGCAATGATTGTTATATAAGGAATAATTGTTGTAACCTCCCTCATATTTCTGATAAGTAAAATACCGTCAAATTTTCGATTCGAGCGACACCAACAGAGCTAGAAAATGTCAAAATGTTTCTTTTAGAGTGTGAAAAAACTTTACACATTTTGAGGGTGAAAAAACGTTACGCGAGAAAACTATAGAGACAAAATTTTTGTCAAAATTTTTAACAGATTTTTTTTTTTTTTTGCCTAGTTATAAAACGGAAAATAAAAATATTTTTCAAATATAACTTATTGTGAATACTGCATTGATGATTTATTTTTGTTTTCTTACTTTCCCTGTTTGGTAACTGACGATAATCGAATTTATTTCGTACCCCAAAAAATTAAATTTGATAGATCAAATCGTAATGTTACATCTATACAAATAAGCAATTCTATATAATATTGTTCTTGCCTTCAATATAAATGTACAGGGTGAGTATCTCTTAGTGTAAAAAAAAACATAAATGGGTGAAACTAGATCAAAAATGTAGCAAAATGCCGCAGATCTCACCTTTCTATTCCAATCCGTTGCAGATATACGATAAATCAAAGAAACAGACTCATGTATCCATAAATTCACCTAAAAAAGTGGTATTCTTCAATATCATCTGCATTCAGTGGCTAACGGTAAAATTGAGGTCTATGTTCATTATCATTGGGTTTTAAACATTACATTGAAAATCAAATAAAACAAATCCTAAATAGTAATAATACATAAATAAATGTAATAACATTATATTATCTGATCTGGTGTCGCTTTATTGACATTTTTCCTTTATTTTCTATTAAACAATAATTTTTTTTTTTTTGCATTTATTTCAATGTAGAGTTTATTATGTTTAAAATGCACATTTCCATCAAGGGATTATCATACTGTTTTATTTACACAAGTAACGCAAGTTTTTTCGCCTTTAAAAGTAAATTTCTCTATAAAATCGAAACAGAATCATTACTTTTAACATATCATTCATAAACTGATTACATTTGCAAGTTTTTGTGAGATTAGGTTTGTTTTTTTGGAAAAAACGGTGAGCGTTGAAGTAATATAAGACATTGTAACTTCCCTAAATAAGGTGAAGATCAAGCTGTTTTTTAGGTCACAAGTTTGTGTAAAATTCATGGTTACATGTACTACTCTGCTATTATAGAACATTTAAAACTAAATCCAAAAATGTGGTCAAAGTTAGAAAAATAATTAAACAAAATGGAGATATCACAGCTTTTATAGTAAAAAAAACGTGGTTTCCTCAAAAAATTCTTTGATTTATCGTATATCTGCAACGGATTGGAACAGATAGGTGAGGTCTGTGGCATTTGTCTACATTTTTTATCTAGTTTCACCCAATTTTTTTATTTTATTTTTACACTAAGAGATACTCACCCTGTATAAAGTAACGATTTGAAAATCTGATTTTCAAATTAAAACTCCTTATATTTTAATTTTTTTCTTTAAAAACCTACCAAATATATTTTTCCAATCTAAAAATATCTTTCAGACAGCATTGGTTCTTATAATTTAATATTTACTTTTATTTAAGATAAGGTGTGAGTAATAATTTAAGAACAAATATAAATAATGCTAAAAGTTTATAAGTTAGTTTTTGTTTATATAGTGTGGTTAACTGATAAGTTAAAAACAATAATAATAAAAAAAAAAAAAAAAAAAAAAAAAAAAAAAAAAATGCAACAAACGGATATGAAATACATATAACAATAGGAAATTCAGTGAAACAATAAAACCCAACACAACAAACAAAATACGATTCTTGGAAAAGATTCATTTAAGTTGAAAAAAATAACTGAAGCTTGGAATTTCGCTGTCACGGTTTACTTTTTTAGAGATAATAAAAATATTTTTTTTTTATTAGTCCAAGGAGAAAAAAAAAGTTTTAAGCTCAACCCATTAATTAGCATTTATATTTATATCGCTTTAAGATCCTTCTTTTAATGTTTTTAAACACTAAAATAAATTTGTTGTTTTTAAACACTAAAATAAATTTGTTGATGTTATAAAAATGTAATAATTTATTGTTAATCACGAGTACTTGAAAATGTTTATCGCCCAAAGAAACAATGATGAAACTGTAGAAAATAAAATTTTCACTTTCTGTTGAATAGTTATCCCTAAATGAGAATACAACAAGGCAGAATTTAAACAAAGAATATAACTTGACTACCCTCTCCCCCACAAGAGCTAAACTATAGTTGAGTCGATATTTCCACCAATTCCTCCAATGGATTATTTTTATTTTTTATCTACAGCTGTCAAAAATAAATATCGGTAGTTAGTGAGATATATGACTTGATTAAAATGTGATGTGGAGAAGAAGAATTATACCCGGCGTAAATTCTTTCTTGGCATTCATTCACTTGAGGATATTAGTTCTCTCATCCACCTTCTATTCAGTCTCCTTTTTTTATTTTTAGATATTTAGGTGATGATCATTTATTCTTTTATTTTTTTCCCGTTCTCTGTAAATATTGGGGGAATTGTTTGTCCAATGGATTTAAGCTTAAGAAACCCCTCTGAAGTTTATAAGTTAACTTGGTTGTTCCATGAACGATGGTAGAACTATTGGTACCGTTACATAAGCGTGTCTCCAGCATCTACGCGCGCCCAGAATACCTTCATTGCCCAGAATACTTTTAGTTCCGATATATTTCGGTGTTTTAGTCGCTACTTTTCGAGGATAAAGGTTATTCTCCTTCATTTACGGAGAAACTCTAAATCCTCCTTCAAAGTAATATTAATTTCTGTTTACCTTCTGATATTAAAATGAGAAATAAGAAAATAATGAAGTGGAAATAAGAAAATATCAAAACATAAGACACTAAATCAATGTTGAATTAATATTATATTAAATCAGAATTAATATAATGCTTAATCACAAGTAATGTTAACTTCTGATAAATTTTCTGATGTTAGGGAAGTGTAAATAACAAATTATAAATATATAAAACACACAATCCTTGTTGAAAGTTATGATGTTAATTTCTGCTATACTATCTGAAGGGAAGTGGAAATAAAAAAAATGAAACCTGTGATATACTTTCTCACATTTATTTTTAGATCCATGTATTTTATTGAATTAATAATCCAATCTGTCTCACTTCAGGTAATAAGTAATGTGAACGACAAAGAATCCATTCACAAAATATGTATACTGAAATTTTCTCACTTAAATTGATACAACAAATATAAATATAAATATATAAAACACCGAATCCATGTACAAATTAATCTTCTTAACTTTTGTAACACTTTTACACATTAGAGAGAAGGAAAAAAGAAAACATGAATTTATAAAACACTAAATCCTTTATGAAACTCATGTTGTTAACTTCTGTTTCACGTATCTACATTTAAGAAGACTAAATATCAGTATAACACAATCCAAGTTGAAACTATAGAAGATATTGTTTATATGTGAGGTTATGGGAATGAACTATCGAAAAAAGTAAACTCGAAGTGAAGCGTAAGTATCGAACTGGTCGGTGTGGTGCGGGTCAGGCCGGTTTCGTGGAGACACGCTTATGTAACGGTACCGAATTATTTTATAGTAGAATAAGCATATAAAAAAATTCTTGTATTTAATATCCATTTAAACACAACATTTTTATGATTAGACCGTTACACAAGTCACTCCATGCGTGAATGCTAAGCACAAAAAGGGTAACTGACATTTAAGGTTGAACTGAGATTTTGATGCCTTTTTATTGTTTGAAATTTAAATATTTGATAATAGCCTTAACTTTACTGACAGTACTTTAATAACCTTTATTTTGACATTTGTAACAAAATATATTGTAGGTTTTACTAAGAAAATTTAGCTGTAATCTAAAAAAAAAGACAGTTTATCCACAGAGTAACTCAAAAGTCGATCATAGTCCTCATAACTCATTTTATAAATAGGAACAATTGATGAGTATATATAAATATAAATATATATATATATATATATATATATATATATATATATATATATATATATATATATATATATATATATATATATATATAAATATATATATATGGATAATATAGATAAATATATATGTGTTCGTTTATTTTTCGATTTTGGCCGTCTAGGACTGCGTGAAGTAAACATATGCGGTCATTTCTGTACTTCTTTTCCTGATTTCCAATAGTTCTTCATCCGTTCACTTTACTGTCTCCTTCTCTCTTATGTCCAGAAGATTTCTCTCTTTTCCTTCTTCTGGAAACTCTTATAGTTTAGTATCATTCTCTTGAAAGCTGTTCTGCCTTGTATTACGTTATCTGTTATACCTATCTCTGTCATGTCTTTCTTAATTCCCTGAATCCATTTTTGCTCTTATGAACATGATTGAAAATTTGTTTCGTAAGCCTGTTGATATTCATCCTCATCATGTGACCAAAGAATTTAATTCTCCTTTTCCTGATCGAATCTGACATCATTTCATTCATGTTCTCTTTGTACAGATGCTTGTTTTGTTGTTTATGCTTGTTTTTCCTGTTATCATTTGTCAGTTTTCAATGGCTTCCAAATTTTCCTTTCTTTTTTATATGTGTATAACAAACACACATTCATTTTTATTTTATATTTTTTATCACTTTCACAGAATTTTATTGAAACAGATTTAAAATACCTTTAAGTATTGTTTGAACTAAATATTTCGTAATAAAACGAAATAAACTTTGAAAACCTATTTCTAACTCCTGTGCTAAAAGCGCAGGATATGTATGGTGGTCTTACATTTAGCACCTCTTCATAACATTGTATGAGTAGTGAGGGAAAAAAATGGTTTGCCTTCAGAAGGGAGGTAACACCTCCCGCTCACGAGGTAACTACAAACTATTTCCCCTCAACCACCTCATATTTGCTATCTTTCCCCGTTTTCAGACCACAACTTACTAAAGGATGTTGTATGTCGCCAACATTATTCAAGATATACATTGATGTTTGTCTGAAGGGATGGTCCAGGAACTGTGGTCAGATGGGCATACCGATAAATGACATGCATTTACACCATTTACTATTTGCAGATGATCAAGTAATCATCGCTCAGGACGAAGAAGATGCGAGCTATATGTTTAGGAAAGTGGCGGAGCAATATATGAACTGGGGTTTGAACATTAACTATAAAAAGACCAAATATATGAGCACAGACAGAGAGGAAATATTAGAGCCTGAAATTGCGAGCCTGGATAGAGTGGAACAATTTTGTTACCTTGGCTCAATTCTGGAAAGAAATGGAACCACAAATGCCGAGGTTAGAAAGAGAATAACAAATGGCAGGAAAGCTGTGGGCATGCTGAATTCTCTTCTCTGGAGTAGTAACATAATTGAAAGAACAAAGAAACTAATATATAGCGCATTAGTCCAAAGTGTAATGTTATACGCCTCTGAGACTTGGACCCTTAACAGGGCACAGGAAGAAAGACTGCTGTCGGTGGAAATGGATTTCTGGAGGAGAGCTGCAAGGATATCGAGAGTGGAACGCATTAGGAACAGTGATATTTCCCATTTTTTTTTTTTCATTAAATAGCTCCTTTGTGAACATTGGTGCAAACTAGTTATACTCTTTTGACCATGTAAAACTGCTATATTTTAGAAACTACTGAGAAACACTTGTTTCAAAACATTTTAAAACTTATTTCAACTTCCTCAAAGCACATCCAGAACAAGCCGGCAGACTTAGATGAAACTCTTAAAACTTATCTCCTGACTGATCTGACAAAGCGGAGTATTATTTCCATGAGAGGAGACATTGTTTATTTTATGACTCATACCAGGCATATAAAACGAATTGATATTGGTATTTTCAAAACAGTCATTCTTGAAACATGTTAGTTCATTATCCCTCTCATCAGAAATATAGTAAATTTCACTTTTCTGACCACCTCCAAAATTATAATTTTTGCCGCTCCCAGACAACTGTGCATAGTGTAAAAGTTATTTGATTGATAATACTAATAATAAGTGTTAAGAATAAGTGTTAACACTAATTCGCATCTTCTCACTTCCTACGTGTATATGTGAGTATATGGTTTTATTAAATTGCTAATGTCTGATTCAGAATTGTTCAAAAGGATTTTATTAAATGAATCAGTATTATTAACAATTTTTATAAGTAAGCTTATTCTGAATTAACAATGAGATTGGCTTCGTTTTTATTAAATTCTTGCTCTCACTTTAAGTGCGTGTGTTTTCGTTTTTGAAACTGGTGTTATAAAATGTTGCTTGACATTTCTTCGGCTAGCCCATAAAAAATATTCGGGTCAGTATGTTCGAAGGAAAAAAATGAAAACTGAAAGTTTTATTATCTAACTGTTTTGCTGCTGTAAACTGCCTTGGAAATATTTTACAAATGGTTATATGGTTATATGGTTATTGCTTGCGGCAGGTCAAAGCGTGAGCTGGCCCGGTAGGTACAGCCACCTGGCGGCAGTTTCTTTAACTTGTGATCGTTCATTCATGTCTTTATATATCAAGACAAGATTTATCGTACTGATCCTTTTTTTTTTTTATTAAAATAATATATTTACACATTTTTTTAATTTTAGAATGTATAAGTGAAAATTACCATTAAACAAATTTTATAATCATTAAATGAGTCTTTATAAACAAATGATGAATTTTCGTCTATATGATATCAAGATTTTCGCTCAAAACATGCAAATTTATCTGCATTTGTATCATAAAATTTTAATAAAATACACACATAATATTTTATTACTGACATCTACACATATTTTATTTTTAATCCAAAATTTTAAAGATTTTATTTAGACACAGGATAATTTTGAAAATATTTCCTTCTATATATTATAAATTCTTCAATGAAGGAGTAACTTATATTGATCAATAATATTATTATAAACAGCATTCAACTCCTCTTTATTTATAGTAAAAACATGTTACATGTTTTTACTATAAATAAAGAGGAGTTGAATGCTGTTTATAATAATATTATTGATCAATATTTCCTTCTGTTGTTATGCTTCTAAAAGTTTGGAATAGACATTTATATGTACCTTCTAATTCTTCTTGTCTCCAATCCTCCGTAAAATCCTCTCCATATTATGCCACAAATAAACTTATTCATAACTAAATGTCATATATGATGCATGCAGATTTGGCTAAACAAGGTACCTATTTTTCATGATAAGCATCATAACCACTCGAATCCACTAGTCCCCCAACTTGCTTCACAATCGATTCCCGATAACCCCCCCGAGGCGTTTGAAAAGAAGATGGCCTAGGGATATTCTAATGTAGAACATTTATTGATGTGCAAATCATGTGTAGTTCTTTAAAAATTATTGACATAGTCATTTCATCGCACGTTTAATTCTTGAATATATTGCATACAGTTGCAAATATCAATAAAGCATAAAATAAATTAAAAAATCCATTATATTTAGTAACATTTCGCAATATTACATAATATTACATAACGTAGAATTTTAATCCGATTATTTTTAGTATTTTAATGAGTATATAAATTTAAGAAACTATTTAGCTTACTGATTTGAATATATGAAATGCTAGATCGATTTCAGGAAGTACTTTGTAATGAGTAAAAAAAATAAATAAATAAATATAAAAACATTTGCTTTTTGATGATAAAATACTCGAGAAATTACCATAAGTAAACCTTTAACTTCAACTTTAATAACGCTTCAACTTCACCTGTATGTAACGGAATTTTTCATCGTAATTTTAACCAATTTTCAGGAATCTGATTAACTAGAAAATTTTCTCATGTTTTAAGGAACAATGAAAATACAACAATTGCACAAATTTATTCAAATGTTCTCACTTATACTAGTTAAATTACCCCCAGAATGACGGTCTGCCTTGCAAAAGGTGATGTAGTAGGTTTTACGTTTTTATATGGTCCAGATAGGTTTTGAGAATAAAATATCAAAAATGAAACTAAATTTGATTAGGAGACCAACCAAAAACCCAAACTTTTTGAACTTTTCTTTCAGATTTTGGAAAAAAAATAGAAAAATTTTTAATTTACAAAATTAAAGTTTATTAATTTGTGTGTCTAAAGACATCTCTTAAGCTTGATTTTATTTAGGCGTTTGCCCACAATCGATTGCCAAACATCGAAAAAAATTTCCAACTTTAAAAAGTTAGTTTTGGTATGTTTAAGAGTCTATAACGAAGTAATGGCTAATTCAAAGTTTGTAAAAAGATTGTAGATCATTACAATTTGTGCAAGATAAGATTTTAAAGTAAAAATTTGCCCATTCCTACTCTGAGATATATCAAAAAACAAAAATTGTTGGTTGATTTTGTAGAAACTGTGTTAAAAATGCAAACAAATCAGGAATAGTACAGGGAAATTACAGTAGTACAGGACCTTTGAACCTTGACACAGCTTTTTAGTTAGTTTTGCTATAAAAGCTTGTTTTTCTAGATTTTCTAAACTATATATTTTTAAAATTTAATTCTGTGAATATCATTGTTTCATATGTGAATTTAATAAAATAAAAGTTTATTAAATTACTTAATGATTTCATATATTATATTTCTTAAATACGTTCATTTCTCTAATCAGAAATGAATATTACTAAGTCAAGTTTATTCTGTTAATACTGGTATTAAAGCTCAAATTTACGGTATAACACTTCTGAACAAAACTTTTCCAAAAGTTTAAAACAGGGATCCTAGGCCCTATTTTCGTTCATGGAAATTTTATTACATACTTAAAGTTTTAAAATTGACCTAGGCCCCTGGTTGAAGAGTAAGATTGCTAGCATCTGCCGCGGGAAGAAATATTAAAAATTAGGATGTAAAATTATATTTTCCGGAAATATTTTTGAATTTACTTAGAATAAATTATTCCTTGAATAACCTTTTTGGTGGCGGTGGAGGGAGAGAAGAATACCGTAGGAAACATTTAGTTATCTTTTGTTCGTTAATTAAGAGGATTGTGACTATTAATAGAGCTTATTCATTCATTGTTGTTTTAGATATTACAATTATAAACATGAATTTATAATTAGGATTGATGACCATGTTTGATTATTTAAGATTGTAATTTTCAAATATTCAAGGACCTGGGAGATTAGGGTTTTTGTGGAGTGGGTTGGAGGGAGGTTTGTGGTGTCGGCATCGAACCTTCGGGTTCGCTAAGACTTTTATTTAATTTTCACACATTACCTATATCACTTTAACCTAAATCAAAGTAGCAAATACTCAAAAATCGAAATTTTTTAATTAGTTCAGATTTACAAAATATATGTGAGTAGTTATAAACTGATTCGATGTGGTAAGTATTGAGTGAGTGATCTCCACTTCCTGTCGTCATTCAAGTCAGGACCTACCCTTATTACTTCTTTATGGCGTGTCTGAATCATAGGTCTTTTTAGTGAATCACGATTTCCAAACCGGCCATCGCTTTTTCTTTTAGTGCATTATTAATTGTTGCCCCATGTTGACCCGACAAAATTCATTGTGTTTCCATGTTTAATACAAAGAGAGTTTTTTGAACAAACAGATATTTCGAAATATACAAGATACCAACAAATTGTTTCGATTAATTCGTGAACCTTCGTTGTTGTAATCAAAATAAACTATTCAATGAGAACTTCATGTTTTAATGTAAAATAAGGTGAAACAAAATATTAAGTAGGTGCTTATATTATACAACAGAAGACTAGATTTCATAATAAATATTTTGTATTTATGTTTTTATTATCATTTTTTTTTTTGGGGCTATTTATTGAAATTTTTAACTGTATATAAAATAAAATATCAATCAATTAAAAGTGATGGTAATGTTAACAATATGCGAATTGCTTGTAAAGGAACTCCCCCCATATGTAGCAAACACATACCTAATTTGGATCTGGTTAGATAAAATTTTTTTCCCCTCTTTTTAATATTTAACTATGTACAGAGGAATTTCTGTCACCTAAAGAGTATTGTTAGGAGTTACTATTGTTATCAATTCTTAGAAAAAAGATGTTGAGGGAATATTCTATCGTTGCCTGACACAGTTTCAATATGAACTCAAAAATATTAGGAGCTTGTAACAATGCAAAAGTTAACTTGATTGCAAAATATGTGCAGTTTTTTTTTTTTTTTTTTTTTTGGGTATCTTTTTTGGATCCGGTTAGAAAAACGTTTTTTATTTATTGAAATTTGCTACTGCATATACAAAATAAAATAAAAATACGTCTAATAAAGGAGATGACGATGCTCGTAATAAGTCAATTGCTTTTAATAACTACCCAAAGGTAGCAATAAGTTCTATATTCCCGAGGCCATCTTCTTTTTAGAAACCTCGAAGTATTATTTGAAATAAAATCTGAAGCAAATTGTGTGCGATACTAGTGAATCTGAATGGTTATGGAGTTTGCTATGAAAGGATAGGTTTGGGCTATGGTAAATCAACCACATATGCTACATTAAGATCTCTATGGATAAGTTTGTCCTGAAAAATTAAGGAGCATTGAGGATTTTGAGATTTTGGATTGTGAGGTTTGGATACGAGACGAATTGGATGGTTTAGTGGAATAACTGATTAAATATGACGAACTCATAGGACAAAAAATCATGATTGAGGAATGTTTTACTTAATTTTCAAAATTAATTTAGGGAATTAGACAAAATAAGATATTCAATGTTCTGTTCTGAGGATAACAATAATAGTTTTCATTTAATTACCTGCAATTAATTTAACTGTATAACAATTGAATTGAAATAAATATAAAAGCCTTTATTTGAAGAATTATGTTCTTATTACGTTATAGATAAAACATTGAAATTTTGTTATTTACTATGAACGTTAAATATATTCATGTTTTTACACATGTCTCTATATTGTATAAATACATAGAGAAATCAATACATTATTGTAATTTTCGCAACGGTAGAATTGTTATCTCTATTTATGATATCCGATCAAACATATTTTAGTTTCATTATAAAAGTAGTTAAATTTACTTTTAATTTTATTAAAGGTTTTGGGACGTTCCTGAATGAAATCAGAAATTTTTTTTTTTTTAGTTTTTGTATCTCCAAAATTTATCAAGTACAATAATTTGAAATCCACGTGGTTTTCTATATTTATGATAATATTCCATGTAGATAAAAACTTAATTTTTTTTTTTTATTCCATTTTGAAAAAATAACAGACCAAAATCTCTGTGTAATTTTAATTTAATTTATGCAGAAATTTGATAGGTTTCTTCTTAAATAAAGATAAATAATCATTTTCTATATTGTCTTTATATTTAAAAGAACAATAATAAAATATCTTTTGTGAAAATTTCTCGCTAAATGAAGCTTTTAAATATCTCTGCCTAATTACACCTACTTCATTACCGGCATTTACTGCGCCTCTCTCTACAAAGCTATTCCCAACAAAATTAAAGGCATTCGCAACTGTTTGAATGAAGAACTTGAACAATTTACACTTTCGGAGACAGTTCACCCAGAGGTTGAATACTAGTGGAAACGAAAGCACTCAAGTCTTGAACTTTTAATAATAGTACCGACTCGGAACGCGTAATTTTAAATGTTGACATTTAATTGGTCCCTTTGTGCTAGTTTATATCTAGGATAATTAAATCTTAGATCATTTATTATAACATGTTCACGATTTCAAGGTATGTCGAAATATGAACTATATATTTAAATATTTGGTTAATCCAAAAAAATTAATTAATATATTTATTTTTATGGATGAAGATTTCTAAATTTATGAAGAAAATATTTGCCTTTGGAATAAATTTTAACAAAATATGAAATGTACTCCATCGAATAAAAAAAAAAAAAAATTTAATTTTTCGTAATATATAGTTTCATATCATTACTAGTTACTGTTTCAAAATTATTTAGAAGAAGTGTACTTTCTTTAAATAAAAGATGATCCGTCGTTAAAATTTTAAAAAAGAATTTTTTATATAATACATATTTTATTTACAATTGTTATTCGTAAATAATAGTTAATAGATAATTAGGCTGAATATGGTACTTTGTACTAAAGATAAATTAAAAAAAAAAAAAATCTAAATAACTTGGAAAAATAAGGGAAATGTTTTGACTTTTGAAATAGAAAAGTGAAAAGTATAAGCCATACATATTCTATAGAGCTATTGTTAATTCAATTATCTGGTTTCATTGCTTAGAAAAATAATTAATAAACATTATATTTCATAGTTTAATGAATGATTAAATTACTGATATAATTACTGATAATTATTACAGATTAAGAAACATGGAACTCAGGAGTTAATTTTAAATAGATTTCTGAGTAAAAAGATGGACAGAATTTATTATGCTTTATATTATATAATCATTAAATTCGCGCTTTTGTCAGAATTTATCCAGGAAAGTTGAAAATTTAATTTTTATTCTATTCTTTAAAAATAAAAAAAATAATAATAATAAATTTATAAACACATAAAATATACATTAAAATTTGTTTCAAGCTTATAACTTGTCTTTAAAGATATGCATTTTTTTTTTATACTAAGAGAATGACATAAAAATTTACTATTTACTTTTCTGGACTTACAAGGAATTAATTTTTAAAAAGTATAGGTGGTATTTTATTTAAACTAATACTGGATTGTAGAACCGTTACCTGCTCTGTTGTTTTAAATAATGAAAAATGAAAATTACAAATAAAATAAATAAGCATACTATTAGGGTATTATTTTAAAATTATTTTTTGGTATTATTTTATCAACTCTTTCCAGTTTAGTTCAGCGAAGAAATGACTGTTTAATGTGCGGTACCCAAGTTATTTCACGTCAGTTACACATTGTTGCACTCGCTACCTGCGTTACCTTTAAACCGGCATTGGTCAGGTTTCGTACCCTTTAGTGGTGAACATTGAAAACTTGGCATGACCGGTCAGTCACCAGTAACAAATATAATTTATTATACTTCTCAAAGGAATAAAATATAGTTTGTAGAAAAACTTTTACATACCAAGAAACCACATTAAGTATTTTAATGAAAGGAGGTATTGATGGTTGTAGTGATGAAGTATATAGGTCAAATCACCTTTAAAACGAGTTTATTAACTATTAGATTATTAACCTCCAAAGCAGGATTTTTTAAATCTGTTTTTGAAAAATTTTATAAGTTATGTTTCTTATTATAAGGCCTTAATGTACATATTTACATATATTTAAAAAATGGTATTTTTTGAGTAATTACAGAATTTCGGAAAACGAGTAAAAATGGCCCAGGAAAACTACACAATTTTGACTTAGCGACTTCTTTAGACATCCAGATCCATATGAGTAAAACTTTTTTTTTATTATTTATTTATTTAATTTATTATTAATGTAATGTAATATTAGAAAAGTTTTCCGTTGACAGTTAATTATCAAATTGTAATAATTTTTATTAACGACCATAATATGAAATCTCACCTTTCTCAAATTAGGCAATTATTTTGGTTTATGTCATAATATTTAAACTACGATTTTGTTAGCAATTATTCCTTTGTTGTATTATGCTTAGATATATAGTTATGTTATAGCGAAAAATCCAATAATATTTAATTTAGAACCAAATGTTCTAGACGATCATAATAAAAAGGTTTTTGAATATTGAAAAATGCGAACAAAATTAAATAATTTCCATAAATTAAAAAGGATGTAATTTCACTTTTTATAACGATGATGGGTTTATAAAGATTTATAAAAATTCGTGGCTGTAAATCAAATACAAGTATAACAGAAAAAAAAAAAAAAAAGCTGAAGCTGAGACAAGGTAAGGTAATTACTGAAGATTTGATTTATTAGTTGGAGGAGTGGTTCCAATTGGGCGGGTGATTAATAAAAAAATAAGTTTGACAAAAAAGTGGCCCGCAGCAAGGTTTGTTGTTATTGGAGGATTGATAATAAACAAGCATGGGGCTGGAGGGAGGAGAGGGAAGGAAGGGAGCTGATCCCGCCCACCGAGCCGACGGGTGCCGATACCTGGCGGCCGAATGCCGAACCAGCGTACAAGAGGGGGCTGGCCTCTAAAGCAGTCACCAGTCGCCTTCTGGCCGCCGGACCGTGCTCATGTCCCGATGGCCCTCCTAGTAGCTATCGTTTTCGTGTTGTCCGTCATCGACGTCTGCCGTGGAAACAGTGAACCCGACTGCGATTGGCAGCGAGTGTTGAGTGTCGGCGATGAGCCTGAAGTGACAGTGTCTTTACAGTGTAAGTTACGTACGATCGGAAATGCTGACAGTGTACTCTCGAACCTTACCTCTGCCCAATTGGATATGATAACTACTTTGCGCCTCGAGTGCTCCGATGTACTCTTCTTCGAGAGCTCCTTGGATGTCAACAGTTTCCTGACTCAGCTTCACCGTCTTCGAGACCTCAGGTTAGAATTTTGTAAGATAAGGCATGTGCCCCCCGGTGTTCTTTCCGCTTCTAGAGAACTCAAACAGTTAGTTGTTAGGACCCATAATACGGATTGGTCTGCTATGACAATGGAATTTAACCCCAACGCATTTAGAGGTTTAACTCAATTAAAACACTTGGATCTATCTGATAATAATATTTGGAATCTGCCTGACGAACTTTTTTGCCCGTTGTATTCTTTGACTCATCTTAATATGTCGAGAAACAGGTTGCAAGACGTCTTAGAATTGGGATTTTCGGATTGGGGTGATGGCCCTAGTGCACCCGGAAAAACTTGCAATGTTGGTCTTGAAGAATTAGATGTTTCCATGAATGATATATCTTTGATACCGGACAATGCATTTACCAGTCTCAGGTCTCTTCAAAAAATTTTGTTACAAGAAAATGCCATAGCATCGATGGCTGATAGAGCTTTTGTCGGTTTGTTATCCTTACAATACCTAAATGCATCTAGTAATCAACTTGTTGCTCTTCCTCCAGAATTATTTCAATCTACCAGAGACTTGCGAGAGATCTACTTAAATAATAATTCCATCAGTGTTCTTGCACCAGGTCTTCTAGAGGGCCTAGATCAATTACTAGTATTGGATTTGTCCTACAATGAGCTAACAAGTGCTTGGGTTAACAGAGATACTTTTTCGGGTCTTGTTCGTCTGGTTGTCTTAAATCTCGGCCATAATCAGCTATCGAAAATAGATTCTCACGTTTTTCAAGATTTATACAGCTTGCAAATACTGAATTTGGAATACAACGAAATCGAATGTATTTCGGAGGGCGCGTTCATGTATCTTAGCAACCTCCACGCTCTGACGCTGTCCCACAACAAACTGGCTAACATCGAATCTTATCATTTTACTGGACTGTACGTTCTCAATCAATTGTTCTTAGATCACAATAAAATCAATATAATTGACCGAAGAGCTTTTGAAAATTGTTCAAATCTTCACGATCTTGGACTTGGTGGAAATCAACTCACAGCTATTCCTGACGGTCTTACGGAACTCAAATTTCTGAAAACATTACATCTTGGTGAAAATCTAATTACAAATATCGTAAATTCCTCTTTTCAAGGATTAGATCAACTTTACAGTTTGACGCTAATAGAAAATAAAATTACTAATGTAACAAAGGATTCTTTTTCAACTCTCCCGTCTCTTCAAATTTTAAACCTGGCGTACAACCAAATAGAACATGTTGATAAAGGTGCTTTTGGTACTAGTCCCACTCTTCATGCTATAAGACTTGATGGAAACCAATTGAAAGACATAAATGGAATGTTCGTCAACTTGACTGGCTTAGTTTGGCTAAATGTTTCCGACAATCAACTCCAATGGTTTGACTACGCACTAATACCACAGAGTTTAGAGTGGTTAGACATGCATAAAAATAATGTTGCGGATTTAGGTAATTATTTTGAAAAAAGGGAAAATTTACAAATCAAAATGTTAGACGCCAGTTTTAACCGTTTGACTGAAATAAATGAAAATTCGATACCTGATTCAGTGGAGAGCTTACTTCTTAACGATAATCTGATTAGAAAAGTGAAACCTGGGACATTCCAAAGAAAAAGCAATTTGAGTAGAGTTGTTCTTTTTGCTAACAAAATTCAGACTCTAGACCTCGCCGCTTTACGATTGGACGCGGTTCCCGAAGAGAAGGACTTGCCGCAGTTCTATCTGGGCAATAATCCTATTCACTGTGACTGTACTATGGAGTGGCTGCAGAGAATAAACCAATTGAGCCGACTGCGGCAGCATCCGCGGGTCATGGATCTCGACTCAGTCACTTGCCACTTGACACATTCGCGTGGAAGCCCAACTAGGCCGCTGATGGACCTCAAACCCTCTCAATTCCTCTGTCCATACGAGACTCATTGCTTCGCATTATGTCACTGTTGCGATTTTGATGCCTGTGATTGTGAAATGACTTGCCCAGCCAATTGTACCTGCTATCATGATCATACTTGGACAGCTAATGTAGTGGATTGTTCTAATGCAGGATATACCTCTGTACCTACCAAAATACCTATGGATGCAACAGAAATTTATTTAGATGGCAATGACTTAGGTGAACTCGGCAGTCATGTATTTATCGGGAAGAAAAAACTAGAAGTTTTATATTTAAACAATAGTAACATAGATTCACTTCATAATCGTTCTTTTAACGGAGTCACATCTCTCAGAGTTCTTCATATGGAAAACAACCATATTCATGAATTACGTGGATTCGAATTCGATCAATTAGAAAACTTGAACGAATTATATCTGGACCATAATGAAATCAAACATTTAGGAAACAATACGTTTAAAACTATGAAAACTTTAGAAGTTCTCAAATTAGAATCAAATAATATTGTAAATTTCAAGCCGTGGGAACAGTTATCTTCGGAAACATTAGCAACAGTATCTCTGGAAGGCAATACATGGACATGTAACTGCGATAATATCGGACCTATGGAGGCATGGATGAAAGAGAACTCCAACACTTTAAATACGGATAAGCTGCTCTGTGCCGATGGTAAGACAACTCTTCTTGACACGATACGGCGATGCAGTGAGAATCGTGATTCCGCTGCAGCGACTTCGGCCGTTCACCGCAATACCTTCTACAATACAGCTATTCTCGAAGGGGACTATGTTCCGTTTGTAGCCGGCAGCCTTGTAGTATTTATCATCATACTTCTTATCACGACCCTAGGATTTATTTTCAGGGAAGAGGTCAGTTTATGGGTTCATTCCCGTTATGGGATCAGAGTTCTCAGCGGAGGGGGGCATAGCCAGGATGATCGTCTCTACGATGCATATATGGTATACAGTGTAAAAGACGAAGAGTTCGTAAGTCAAGTCATAGCTTCTAGTTTAGAACGGTCTGGGTATTCTTTATGTCTTCATTACAGAGATCTTCACGTTATGAGTCCGACCTATCTGACTGATAGTATTTTAGGAGCCTCAGATGCTGCAAGGAGAATTCTTATTGTATTATCCTTGAGTTTTCTACAGAATGAATGGGAACGCCCTCCGTTCAGAGCAGCTCTGCAAGCATGCTTAGAAAGAACGAGGGCCAGGAGGAGCAAAGTCATACTCCTTCTTACCACAGATATCGGGCCAGATCCCGAACTACAGCTCCTCGTCAAAGCTTGCAAAGTGATCTCTTGGGGTGAGAAAAGGTTCTGGGAGAAACTGAGGTATGTGATGCCAGACGTGCAAAGAAAAAATGCTGAAGGGCTTAAGAAAGTCGTAGTCGAAGGTAAGACGGGTGCGAGGTATACCGCGGCTCCGACGTCGCAGGAGACCTGGTACCGGATGTCGCCTGCCTCGATAACGCAGTCTTCGGCACCAACGGGTTCGACTTGTGTCTCTGAGGAATCCTCTCAGCGGACGACGGACGAAGAAGAAGAGCCCCACAGCTATGTCTCGATAGACTACCAGCAGCAGAGGCCGAAGGTACATCACCACGTATACAGCTGCATACCAGATCCCCAGGCCGGGGCAGGCCAGGGCAGGACCTATTTCGTATAATTGGTATGTACATTATATATTATTTTATTATATTTTGTAATCTCACATTTTATAAACTTTATATTTACTCACAGCCTCATAACGTCGAAACACCCACACAAAGATCAGAGACTCGTGATGTATTATATTTTAAACTGTCCTTTGCCTTAGGTCCGAAACGTTTTTGCTTGAGTAAGGAGTTACGGCGGTGGGCAGGTAGCAAGATCTCTGCTTCTTGTCCTCCTAACTCTCCTTTTCAGATGTCGAACCGTGAGAAACACCGCTCCCTCTGAGAAAGGTACTCCTCTACAATTAGAGATGTCATTTAAACTTTATCTAAGGCTGATCTTTGGGTGGGAGATTTTCTACTTTTTTTTTTTCCATTCCTTTAGTTTATAAACATTTAGAAAGGAAAAAAAAAGTATTTATTTTATTTTAGGATCTATTTTTTTTTCTATTTTATTACTTCGAATGTGTAGAACCATGTACCTACGTCTGTTTTTCTTTTAAAATCCATAAAGTTTCATATTTGTATACAGGTTCTTGAAAACTGTCAGAACAATAGAAAAGTAAAAGTGAAAGTGAAACAGTTGTATATTTCGAAAACAAACGTTTACCGCGATAAACGTCGATGTTGACAATGTCCCTAGCAATAAATTTTTACTGTTTTCGGTAGGGGAGGAGATGTGAGCCAACAAAAGGGACAGTTTTGGGGGTAACAGCCCCACTATTTTCACTTTTATTGGTGCCCTGACAGTTGCACCTTGACTGGGGTGTAACTGGTAGTTCACTTTCACTAGAAGTAATTCCCAGGTCACCTCAGAAGCCTTCCAGTGATTGCAGGTCACCGCTAGTCTCCCTTCTCCCTCTTAACAGGACGTGAAACAAAAAAAAATATTTACTCATCTACATTATGATTGTTGCATTTTAATGCGAGTTCCCACTCGGAAAGGGTAGCAAGATGAGGGGAATGTAAAATGTTTACGCTTATAAAAGAAGTCCCACGGAACATTCGGTTTTAATTGAATATGCAGAAGTGTTTATTAAGTACGGGAGTGGGAACAGTCTTCCTCTGATGGAATGCGCTCGTAAAACTAACCTGAAGCGGGTTCTCTGGAACAAGAGCGAAAGAACTACTAGTATTCGTGGATCCTGTTTATGATGAAGCTTGGTATTTTTTCAAGTTCCTTGGTTCAACAGATCTTAATCTTACTAAATATTTGACTTCGGCATGGTTACATCTTTGTTTATTTTTATAGGTCTAGAACTCATTTTTTAAAACAAACCTTTTTTTAGTATCATAATTTAGAATACAGTAAATATTCTTTTGGTAGCATTTAGTTTTATGAACTTTTATCCATATTTCAACTGTTTTAAAAATATTATGTACTTCTAACAATAGTCATTATTAACAGTATAAATATTGTAAAATACGTTCTGAGATTATACATTTTTGAATGGATATGTATTTAATAAATGTCCTAATTATTTATATATGTTTAAAGAAATGGCAGTTTTGTATGTAATATTGATTCCAATATGTAACTCTTTTTTAATTATTTTAGTAGTAGTTTACCTTTGGAATCATCATGATGAAAAATTTGGTTTAAAAAATCAGGTATAACCAATCAACCTGTGTTTCTCTTACCTTTTAAAATTCGTACCTTACTATAGTTATTTTTTGGCAGAATTTTTATATAGGCTTGTAGAATGAGGAATGTGTAATGACATGCAGAGGGTTCTCAGAGATGAAAAGGGTGCTAAGGTAGATCTGAATTTCTCAGTGAAGGTGTCGCAAGATAGCGGTTGTAAGGGCTCCTTATCTGTGGGGGTTGGATGGTCACTCGTCACTCTCGTTGTTACCTGTGTCAGGGGATGCTAAACCTAAGGTCAGGCATGCCTCGGCTCGACAAAAAATAAATTGGTTTCAGTCGACTGGCGCTTTGATCTATCGCTAGCTTCTCATCCTCGGTTGTGATTATTTACTATCCCGGGGTCGCCATGGCCTGGGGGTTGCTCTGATTTATTTATTGTTTACCGTCTTGATTTATATTGTCATGGCCGGCCGGGTGGGGGATGTGCGTATGAGTGATGGAGTCGCAGGGAAATTGTGACGCTACGGGAACCCTCTGCGCTAAACTTGGATTGGAAGTATCAATAATTCGACAATGCTAGAAGCTTTGGCAAATCAAACAGTTTCAAACATTGGTTATTAGATTAATGCTAAAGACACTAGGAAACATTGACATCATCAGTGAGATTTTAATGTACATACACAATTATTGTTATTTATCCATACATATAATGGTGGTTGTCGTGAAGATGGGAATAAGTAAAATTACCTTTAAATCGAGTTAACTACTAACCTTCAAAGCAGGATTTTTAATATCTGCTTTGTGACAAATTGGTAAAGTTGTGCTTCTTAATACGGCCTTAAAGTATATATTTTGGCACAAATGGTGTTTACATTAATTTTGGTAAACGATCATAAATGCCCTACTTAAAAATGCATATTTTTGACTTAACAACTTCCTCACGACATTCAGGGCTTTAAAATATAAGCGACAGAGCTATGTTGTTAAGAATTCCCAAAATTAATAAAAAAATTTATAATTCATTCCAGGAAACTCCATATACGGAATCTCAAAATTAGAAAGTTATACTTTCATGCATGGCATCCATAATTTTCTTTGTTGCTTTAATTTTTAATATAAAACATTTTCAATTTTAATAGCAGGCTTTTTGGATAACCGCTATAATATTCTTAAATATGAGTTATGTATGGTGTTAATACAGAAAAAAAACAAATACAATACTACCAGAGTTGCAACCTAATTTTTTCAATGTTTTTCCTTATTTTTAATTAGCTTCATTTGAACATGGCCGAAACAACAATTTATTTTCTAATAGTTGTTTTATTGTAAGAAAAACATAATTTATTTATTTTTAAACCGTTAACAATATTTGTGTTTCATATAAATCCGGTTTTAAGAATTTCTAATCTTTTTAGTATTTTATTTCTTTGATAAGCAGAAAACATTATCGTGTTATTAAACTGTGACCCTACTACTTTAATATTATGTAATTAATTTTACATTTGAAGTAATGTAATTTTATATTTTCGTTACACTGGGGAATAATAATACATGCCGTACATTTAAATTCGGTCACAAAGCCTTTGATGCCAACAGCGCTATATAAAAGGGAATTTTTTCTTCTTCAATTACTGCTACAAATCGTGCCGTGACAACCCTTAATAAAATAAAAAAAAGATTTAACTTGTTAATAAAAGAGCCCCTTCATAAAAAGCGGAGACGGTTTTTATAAAGTGCTTAGCACCGGCTATTTCCTAATGGGAGGGGTGTTGTGCCCCCCCCCCCTAAGAAAATCCAATTTTGGCGCAGCTGGTATTTAAAATAAACTCAGTAGCCGACGGAGATTGCAATATGTGGCACATGATGCCTCTGCTGATGGGATATCAGCCAGCCTCTGGTCTAACCTTCCCCCGTTTCTGTTTTATCAAGATCCCAATATTGTTTACTTTCTCCCATGTTGTGGAAATTCCAGATTATCGCAAAAGAAATCGGATAGGCTTTTATGAAGCTTCATTCTTAAGACTAATACTTTTCAGGATATATTAAGATTTTTTTTTATTTAATAATTAAAGCCTGCCTCACTCAAAAGCCACAAGTAATATGTATGAAAATTAATCCATTCATACAATATTTGCAATGAAATTTTAAAAAAAAATAAATAAAATAAACAGCCTCGAAATAAACAAAAAAAAAGAAGTAATTTGTAGAAAAAAAGAGGTAATTTGTTTTTTTTTTAAATGATAATATAAAAAAAAAATGGTTAATAATTGTAGAAACAAGTAATCTAAAATTGAGAACGATATCTTAAATACAATCATAATATATACTGAATATATTAAAAAAAAAAACAAACTGATTTATGTTTGATGAATTAATTGCTACTTCTATTGTTCTATTTTATTAGAATACTAGTTTCGAATATAAACATTCATCTTCAGTTCTAAAACATTTTAAACACATCAGCACTATGTTACATGTATTATATATACTAATGTTTTCAAAAATGTAAGACAAGAAATCAAACATTGGTACTCACCTGAGGAGATCTAAGAGATATCTGAAATATATCCATCGTGGAAAAGGGAAAGGGGCAGGTAGGTTAAATTTTTGGGTTTTACTATGGGATTTCCCTTATAAATGTTTTAGAACTGAAGATGAATGTTTAGCATTCGAAACTAGTATTCTAATAAAATAATCACAATAGAAGTGGCAATTAATTCATCAATCCCAATTGTATTGATCTTTCTATACCATCATTCGTACCATCAAGTGATTAACTGATTTGTTTGAATAAGTTGTATCATTAAGGTATTCAGTATTCATACATCCCATTCTCTCTAGCTTTATATTGTAATAAAATAAATATAACCTAAGATACTTATAAAATAAATATAATCATTTTAGACAATAAATTTATTACATGAAAAACAATATTGAATAATGTATAAATTAGTAGAGCGTCAGTACCAAAGTTTTTTGATTTTCGATACCGCTAACCATTCGTAAAAATCGATTTTCGATACAAAAATATTTCTATTATGAAAAATAATCTATATCGAGATAAAACAAAAAACATGAAAGATCGATTAAACAGATAATATTTATCCGAAAAATAAATAAATAAACAGCAAATATTTATTATCTACAACTTGTTATATATTCGTAATATGTACAACTATGTAATGTAAATATTACAGTTCCAATAAACAATACATATCTTCAACGTTTACAGTAGATAAAAATCTATCTATATAGTATTTAGGGTAAACCAGGCAGTTATTGGCACCCTCAAGGAAATATTCATACTTAAATTATAGAAAGCAGTTCAATAATGTTGAAATTTACAGTTATTTTTCCTCAATTCTTTAATCTAAACAAAAAACGTAACAATGAACATTATTCCTGGAATGTATTTTTCAAGATAGTGATATAAAATTACTTATTGTCACCCTAAGGATATATTTTAAAATAAGGACTTATTTACTTTTAGTATTTTTACACAGCTGAGATGTAGGATTTATAAGAAATTTTATAAAATAATTTTGTTAAATGTATATTTTTTTTAAGTTTTAAGATAAGGTGTCAATAGCTATCAGGGGTGTCAACAACTGTCTAGTTTGCCCTATTTTATTTATATATACTTGAAATATCGTTCCATAGTAATCAAGTTATTAATGTACTATTTATTAACATATTGTTTAATATAAATAAAAATTTTATGATTTTTATTCATGAGGTAGATGGGCCGGTATAATACTTTCTATTGCTATCATGCTCAGCTATCCTCAGGTATCCTATCCCTATCTAAATAATTACCAACCACTAGATTATTCTAGCCTATTTGAATTACCTACTGATTACATACATTGAATCATAGCTCAATCAAACATGGAATGCCGCTCCTCCTTTCTTAATCATTGAAACAAATATCCAAATTTCCTCAGGAACCCTGGGGTTAAGCGTATGTAAATGGTAAGGCCTATGCTACATGAATCATCTCTCCACGTGGCCTTCACCCACCGAGGCTATATCATACGCAACCACGCACGATTACTTCAGATGGTCAAGGTATTCGATCAGAAGGAGTCACAGGGCACGATCCCATTCTTCTTCCCCACTATTAGAAGGCTGTGACCTTCATTTCGAGAATGGGTTTATCCTTCTCCGAAAATGTCTATATCATTGTAAAAAACTAAACAAAGACATCACAAACCTCTATCAATTATATGTGAAATTCATCAAGGAAGACATAATAATTTATTAGGCCGATTTTTATTTTATGGCAGATATAAACTTTTGAATATAAGGCGTACAAATTCAAATCAAGCCAAGTCCATTTTTGAATTTTTTTCAAAGCTAATCGATAACGGTAAAGGTCTGGCTGGATTTTTTGAAGAGGCCTTATTTTTCTTAGTGATTTAATTACTTTTGGGAGAAACTAGTAGAAATATATATATATATATATATATATATATATATATATATATATATATATATATATATATATATATATATATAAATCTAGAATTTGGATTTTGCTGGTTTGGGAATTCTACATGTTTTACAATGATCCATCTTTTTATTTATATAACAAATATACATGCACTATAAGTAAATATACATGCAGTAAACATTTAAGATTTAAAAACTCAAGGCATTTTCTGGATTGATGCAATTGGTTGACAGTATTGGGAGTGAGCGGTTATTTAAAGACACGATAAAAGGGTATAAACATATTGTGCCGACGTTTCGGCTTACAGTGCAAGCCTTCTTCGGGGCTACAAAAATAAATATTACAGTAAAAGAGTGAATATTAATTAGATGGATATATGATAAACAGAGAGTATTTGATGCTATAAGGTATTTATGATTTAGAAAAATAAATAAAATTATCATTGAAGATAAATGGGTGTTTTTAATTAACAGAAATAAATTATTTTTGAATTTTGTTTATTGTAGAATCATATCTTTTTTATATGTTTTTAATATCATTTTTATCCACTCAATTTTTCCCACTCACTGTATCATATCAGAAACATCACAATAAATTGATATTGTTTTATTGTGTTTTCAAATTATTTTTTAATTTAATTTAAGTTAAATAACCCTAAAAACCATGTTATATTTTTTTTTTTTTCATTAGTTGAAAAAGATTATTTTTTTATTCATCTATTAATCAATAACATTTATTACAAGTTATGAAGATGTACAAGATTTTATTTTTCAAACTTAAGTTAAAATATTTTGGAGTTAAAAATGCATTGAATGGTATATTTTCCTAACATTTATTCAATCAATTCCTATATACACTTAATTGGTGGAAATAAATAAAAAAATTTTATTGAACTAAGGATAACATTTTTTTTTCTATATATATTATTATATAAAACTATTAACGCTTATACACGTATTAAAAAAAAAAATGGATAGGAAAAATCTTTAATATTATCTAGTCCATTCATATAATTTAATACGATTGAATAAAATGTCTACAATTTTGGTAATAACAGTCCCAATTTAAAATAATAAGTACAGTAAACAGTTTATATATAGCAGGTGTAGCCCACTTTCCAAAAACTAATTATATTGTATAATTATTTCTGTATAAACGCATTTTCATTTATTTTATAAAAAAGGAAGAGGATGTAAGGCTGACTGATTGAAATAAGACGGCAGATGGACTCGGCCACTTATTATGGTAGCCGTGGCTTCGGAATGCGGGCCAAAAGGAAGCCAAGATAGTTATTTTATCAGTAACCACTATTGTGTCTTCGGGGGGCATCACTTACCCCGTCCAAACTAGTCAGTTTTAATCAGTATTCTTTTGTCTATTTTCTGTTGTTTTTTTTTCTTCGTTTCCCATCTCTAAAGCCGCTTCAGTTTTCCTTCCATTTTACCGCCTTCGGAGCAATAAATCCGGGATTCATGGCGATGGTCATAAAGAGAAGAGTTGTGTTCATTAAACCGACTCCCTTTGAGTAACTACCGGTATAAACCGAAGACGAATGTTCAAAGATAAAAATTAATTTCAATATATAAAACATAAAAACACAAGATTTTTTTCGAGGTGAGCTGAAAGGGTAATAATAATTTTAATGTTACTTTTTTTATGTTAGTTGCTCTCTGAAGGACTTAAAAAAGCGGTTTGATTGTTTTTAAAATAACTTTTTGTTTACATTATTTTGATGGAAATTTCTTTAATAATATACGTATTGGTTTCAGAATATATTTTTATTTTTATTTTAGTAGATTAAAACAGCATTAAAAGGATCTTGATTAATAGTCATTTTTAGATCCAGTTATTTTTAGATTCCTTGCCCTACAAAGTCGATACAGTCAAAGCTGTTGCTGTGTATTTTTTTGAGGGAATCTCTTACGCTTCTTCGGGTTTATTTAAACTGAAATATTTCAAACAAAAAACAATTTGAGAGTTGATTAAGAAGGAGTTTGTAGAAGGAGAATGTTTATTTATCATAGAGCCCGAGGAGCGGTAGACTGGTCTGAAGAGTCGTGACCCAGCCATTAGGGCGGCTATCTGTTCCTATCCAGGCCCGGGCACATGTTCAAACACTCTATTGACGTTTATGCCTCCTTTGACTTATTTCCCTAATTTCTAACCCATTGCCTTGCTCGAGGGTACCAGATGTTTCCTTGGATGTACCCTTTTTGGTAGAAACGGTAGAGAGAAAATATGCCCATGTATAAAAGACCAAAAGGTGGATTGTTGTCACTGTCTTTTTTCAATTAAAAAAAAAAAAATGGAGAAGAAGATAATCGGGGGTACAGTCAGAGAGAAACACCTCGACTAAGTAGAAATACTTTAATTGTGTGTAATTGACTTGCCTTGCAGGTCTTCTTCAGAGCTATAATGAACAAAATACTAGATGTGACAAAAATAACAGACCAATAAACAGATGACAAATGGAATACAGAATGATATGGATATAAAACTGTATACAAAAAAGGCTACAGAAAAGAACAGATACAGACAGGAATGATAAGAGAAGAAGAAAAAAAGCAAAAACAACGATAGTGAATAAATGTTCAGAACTGTATATAAGACGAAGTGAAATCTAGTAGTATTGACTATAAATTAATATTTAAAAAGCTTAAATTATTTAAAATATTTCCTTTATATCCAAATATATTTATTAAAGTTTTGATAACAGGAGGGTGGCCAAGATTCTTAAAAAATTAAAATACCGATTCTGAATCTTTTACCGTAAAAATATGTGGAGAGAGAAAACTGAGGAATTTTTTAATGTAACTGGTCAGTTTCTCACGGTATGAACACAAGGAGGTTAATGGGGTTTATGGTTCAAAGCTCTCACAGTGTCTCTAAAAACACACAATATTATTATAATGTTTTTATATACCCTTATAATTTATCTAATCAAAATAATCATTAGTTAATCTTGATCTTATTTGATGTTTTAATTTTAGTGTTTTAGTGATCTGTTTTTTTGAAAAATAATCTGATTAAAACTTATTCAATATTTTATGAAAAATAATCCTGGAAATATTGTACTCGACCGGCAACTCTCTTGATGTGCTGGAACAAGGGCGATGACGGGTCAACACTGACCTCAAATAGACAGGTCGAATGGCGCCACGTACAACCGCTTCAGTCTAGCATCTCTTCTCACTTTTTTTTGTTTCTCTACAACGTGACGGAAGGTCCTCATGTCTTGGTCGAAAGAGTATCATTCCTCGGATCATCGTCATTCTGGCGACGGGTAACGAGCGTAAGACGTCCATCGACTGTAAGAACTACCCAGTATAAAACTATCACGGAGTAGTGTCCAGTCTTGAATTATTTATATATTTTATATGGTTCTGAATTTCTATATTTTTGTGCAGTATAGCTTTTTCTAGGCCGTTGTCTAACTAAATCAAACCAAAAACATGGTAGAAATTATCAACAAAAGAAAAAGTATTTCCCTCAAATCCTATTTCCGTATCAGACATCGTATCAATACTTTTTTTAAAATTTTATTTATTTATTTTATTTTTTTTTAAACCTCTGCTATCCTCCGAACCCTCTTAAATTAAATTGCACCTTTGGAGCAATAAATTAGGTAGAATTCATATAATTAAGATTTCATCAATTTTGTTTTAGCCATATGGGCTTAAAAATTAATAGTTATTTGTTTATCGACTCCAATTGTGGGGTTGGTAAATAAATTGTTAAATTATATGTTCTGAAATCCTCCATATTTCGAGAATTTCAGATCGGAAACATTTTATATCATAAAATATAATCGCGGATTAAGAATAAATAAACCAACGTCATGCCAGATCATTTATCTCTGAAACATTTTTATTTATTTACATATTTTTACATTTTTTTTTTTTTTTTCCTCGAACCCTTCAACTAACCACCATGTTCTACTTCCTCTCTTAAACACATACTTTCTTCTCCAAAATCCTTCATTCTTTCGTTCTGTTGCAGTCTTCTCTCTACCGTCCACCAGCCCTTCCCACGCCTGTGCCTCGTTCTCTCCTCCACAGTTAATAATAATAATATATAATTTACTTAGATTAAGTCATATTTACTATTTACCGGTAATTTTATCTAAAAATATATTTTTCATATAATTTGACAAACAAAAATTTTTTAATATAATTAGTATTATTTTTGCTGATTAAAGTATTGTTTCATATTTTTTAATATGTGAATTTAACAAATCTATGTCATAATGAGCTAGTAGGGAAACTTAGATTAAAGAAGCTTCACTCTCTGTTTCTAACCTGAACCGCTTAAAAAAATATATATAGATAAAAAAAGTTGGGCTGCTTTTCCACATACCTTTAGCGGTCGGCGAACAGAGGCCTTCATTATGAGGGCATGGACAGGGGCTGTTGCCAATTAAAGCCCCGACCCTTAGACAATTCGGCGATCCCTTGCATAAATAAGGGCCAGGTAGAGTCTTTATGGGACTCCCAGGAGGCTCTCCTTGTTCCCAGTTTCCCTAGGCTTCATCTCCTTGTCTCCATTAATATTTCATCTCCTGATTCGAGGGAACTCGGTTTGGGAGGCAAATGAAGGCTGGTGAAGAATTTTCTTCCGATTCATTATTAAATGGAGTAAAATTGTGTGTAGAGACCACATGACGAAGGGAGTCAAATTTCAAGTATATGTAATCTCAACTATTGAGTTTCCTGTAATAACATTTTCATGCTTTTGTAACTTTTTTTTTACCCACACTTTTTCAGTGTTGGGGCTTTTTTGACACGCTCTAACTCTGTTGGTGCTGCTCGGATAAAAAAGTAACGAAAGTTTCCTTATCAGAAGGAGTATATGTTAAAGCAGTAGATAAAGTATATTTATATTCGCCATTTATTGTTTTTTTTTTCAGCCAGGGAGAAATTGAGTTTTTTTCTCTGGATCTGTTGTTACAAGCAATAATTCCCCCTTAGTTTCTGTTAACTAACATATTTCCGGTTCTTTCAGAACTCTACTTATAACTTTCGGAAATCCTCCCCTTTCATTGAACCCCATTATTATACTCAAAACGAACGGTTAATTGGGAGTCTAATTAAAATATATCCTCAAGTAGTACTTCGGGTGTCCGGCTTTGTTGGACGACGGACTTGACCATTATATAGGCCCTATAGACTTAATTACGGATCATCATTTCTTCCAATATTCCTACCCCTAATCAGATCCCTTCCCTCTTAGCCCAATTATCCTGTGTGTCTTGAGGCCCTGCCTGGATGGTTCGGGAAGGGGAGAGTCGTCGTATAAACCTGTCCAATTTATAATTGATTCGGATCGTCCGGGGTTCGTGAACTCTCATCAAGAGCCCCGCGTGATTAATGTTTATGATACTCGAATAGATTTAATGCGGGTCCGACAATAATGTTGCGTGATTGATCCAGTCGGCTTTCGCAATTAACTAGTCAAACACTGACTAGTGTTTTCAATAATCTGTTACGGCGGAATATATATTGGTCAGGTGTAGTTTTGTTGATTCGTCAAATTCATCTGTTTATTCATTCATAATTGTTTTTATTTATTTATAATTAAGTAACCTTGAAACTTGAATTGAGGATATTGAATTTTTTTTATTTTTTATCTTTACGCATATCATCATAATAGATGCTCTATTAATATTGTTATATATGTCTTGCAGTTATTTATGAAGCATAATTTTGAAAAACAAACATATTCAATCTTTTGTTGCCAGCATACACATATTTGTTCTCTTTATTCTGCTTTACTAATCTTTTATTAATTAGATACTCGCGAAGGAAGCCTTATAAAGATTTTAACAAGGCAACTAGAGAGGTTAATCTTTGACTTGGACCCATTTGCATCTCAAGCAACTTGAACTGCTAGACTAGTTATAACTAGAGGCCGGTAATTGCTGAACATTAGAGCTATTCCAGGGTCACCGCCACAATCAATTTAACTTCCCAAAAGTTAATATTTACTGGTTAGTGCTTTAAATATTTTACTCGTTTTACTAAGCATGAACCTATGGGGCACTTAAAAGAGAAGGGAAGATATGGTGATTCTGTAGGAAAAAAGTGTCTTCGTAAGGACTGCCTCTTTCTATGGGCTAATCTTATTAAGGACTCTTAAAAATATCCACCATCTGAATACAAATGTCTCTCATCGGGATCTGTAGGCCGAAAGCTATACTTTATTCGAACTGTAAATAATCTTAAAATTTAACTCTCGCGTGAACAATTAAAATAATAAAATAAATTCATTCAGAGGATTGATAAAACCGTTAATTTAAATATATAATCCCCACAGGCGTATCACGTACTTAATGTACATCTTGTTAGTAATCATGCCCGAGTACGGATTTTGATGTCTTGTTCTCGAGGCTCAAATAGGCTTAGTACTAAGTTCTCCAGAGTTGCTTAACTTTTCTAAACTGTATAACCAAGCCTGGCCATCCAATATTTTTACGTGACCAAAATTGCATTCGTTGGGCGTTATCCCGGCTACAGCCTACTCTGGAAGTGGGATCCCCTCTTATGAAAGACATAAACTTTTCCACCCCCAGCTCTAGCCCCTTCAATTCTACCAACGCTCCTTCAATATTTCACGTTTCTGGTAAATGTTTTTTATATACACTCCTTTGGGCTCTCAAGTGTAGTAGACAACACAGAACCTTATTGCTTACATAGGCCATTCGTTCTTCAAGACTTATTTCGTATTAATTTTTTGCTTTTTAGTCAATTCGCCTGGACAGTACACCTAATTTGATTCTAGCAATTGAAAAGTAAGGAAGTTCCTGACATCAACTCTGCTCAACAGGACTATTGGCTTCTGTAGTAATGAAGATTTACATTTATGACTGAAATAATATTCTCCATCAAAAGTAGGCTCTAAACGTGGTAATTTTCAATATCTGTTTTTCTATTCTATTTCATTTGTTCTTGGCTGCATCCAAACAGCTCGAAAACAAAAAGGAATCAGCTCCAAGCAGACTTGTCAAAATGTCACGTCTGCCCCAAAGCCTCCCCACGCAAAGGCAACAGATTTATTGCTTCCAGCTTCTTTCTCATATATTTTTTCCCCACCTGCTTCCCATCTGGAGCGGTTTCTAGTTACTCTTTAACAAACAGCTCCAGCTTTATCATTGCTTCTTCACCATTAGGGAGCGTGTTTGAACTTCTTCACAAAGGGCTATTTACTAATTTCTCAAAGCCGTTTTTAGCCCCTCGGCCGGTTTGTGACAGAGAGAAATTACTCTAGTGCCTCGGTCCCCTCCTGTTTTCCGAAGGAATTCCTCCCTTTGGATTGTGCTCAGAGAAATCTTCGGGTTTTCGAAATACTGTCAAAGGTGAACTTTCTTTCCGATTCCTCTTTCCCGGCTGGTATCACGTTCGTTGGTGAGGTTCGTGCATGACGGTCACATGCGAGTGAAAAGCCGCAGCCATCCCGGTGGAGAAATCCGGTGGTGACAAACGTAGTATTATCTTATGAGTTAGGATTCTCCTCTCCCCCCCCCCCCCCCCCCTCCCCTGTGCCACTTTAAGAGACAATAAATAACAGTGACTCTTTCAGTGGTCAAAACGTTGGTTTGGGAGTGGAGTCATTTGTTTTGCCTATTATCCGCTGAAGACAGCTGTTGGACATCTGTTTATCCAGGGGTCCTTCCACTGTTATCACAGGTGCGAATTCCGGCGGTCGAACATGTTTCTTTGACTTTACTACTATCTCATATTTACCGTCCTATTTGAAATCTGTTAGCACTATCATTGCATTAATGAACTGTGTATATTTACGTAAATACTATGTACACATAAACAAAACATAAACTTATAAAGGTTTCATTGCCATGAAATAAATAGTATATATATGTACGAGTATAGTTATGTTTGAAAATATTATTAAAAAAAAATTGGAAATAATTAATAATCTTAAACAAACATGAATTTAATGACTAAAAATAATTTGATTTAATTATTTAAAATGAAAATTCACTTCTTTTCAAATTAAAATAAATACAATAAAATTTGTTAGTGCTGAATAAATTCTGAGTTTTAAATTATTTTCATTTATGATTTTTATTTTCACTAGTGTGTTCTTTAGCCAAACATAAAAAAAAAAAAAAAAAAAAAAAAAAAAAAAAAAATCGCTGACTAAAAATAATAGCATTCTTGACTACCACAAGATTCAGTATTTTACTATTAAAACAAATTTCAACTGTTGAATAAGTTTGATAGTAAACCGACTGTGCTTTAAAACTACTAAAAAAAAATCCATTATTAATTAATGGATGTTTTTAAGCGTATCCTAAGCATCATGATACTTCCGAGGCAAATTGGCCCAAGTTAAATAAGATTGTACTACATCTTTAATGAGTATAAATTTCCCTCCCGTCCTGTTATAGCGCAATTTTTTTCCCCATTTTTTCGGCCTTCTTCTAGGAGCGATTATTAAAGAAGAGGATTAAGAGAGTAAGTTAACTAAGTTGGTAATTAACAAGTGGTGCTTCGTCTTAATTGCGAGTATTACCGGCTACATGAGGGACTTTATGAATTGGGATCTGATAGTGATTGTACTGTTGGAGTAACGAGGCCTTTTTCACTCCCGCCCGAGGGCCGATATTGACAAAGCAATTGACTCTGATAACTGGATGCGAATGGAATTAACAGGCGATGTTACAGTCAATTAGAAGTATTTAACGAGCTGTAAGTGCTCCCATATTATCAGAACATCCAGGCATTACCTTTGTCCCGTCTTCAATGTAAATATCTTGATTATTCTGATTATATCTTTGTCGGGAGCGTTGTTTCATTGGCGTTACTGCGGTCATAGCTGACCGGTCACTGATAAATTTTAATGAAAATACTCATAAAAACACCAATATTGATGGTATGAGTTATATATATTTATAATTAATTCAATAATGTGATTACATATTTAAAAAATGCTTCAACACTTAAAAAATGTTGGAAAACGTGTCTTATTTTGTTTTGTTCTCTCCATTTAAACCAATATAGCTCCTGAACAGTAGGTTCTAGCGACAAATGCTATATAGCAAAACATATTCTCCATTAAATTTTAGTTTAGAAGCTGTCGTCAAATGTTCAGTCCTACAAACACCAAGAGTGCTACAACATGTCAAAATGTGAAAAAAAACGTTACCCCCAAAAAATATGCACCCTCATCCAAAAGAAGTATCTATGTCAAAACAATAATTTTGCATGCTTACAGCAATTCCTGCTTTTTCAGTTATTAATTTTATCTCCCAGTATGCTCTGATGTAATGGTGTGCATTTAAATATTTTAAGGCCTATTACATATTATGAAATATTACAAAATTTCATTCAATCTTAATATTCAAATACACCTTCTGTAGTTTAACATTTAAACCATCGAAAAGTTAAAGGTCGTTTATTCCCAGTGACATCAGATTTTGTTTTTATGGAAATACCAAATTAGAAATATTCAAATAACACCAATTAAGTCATACCTCGACAACTCTAATTCTATGACCTATGACGAAAGACATCTCCGGGGCCTACGAGGCGACCCATGTTGCATACAAATCCGCTCCTTAATATTCCGTCCAATGACTGTCTTTAGAATAGCGAATGTGAGATGTTCTCATCTTTTAGGCTCTGATTATGCGAAGTAACCTCTACTTTCGGTATGTAGGTGTAGGTTTGACCTTTCCGACATTGAGATCTGTATTGTCTCCCCTGACTGACAATGTCGAGGAATAAAAGAAAAAAAAAGAAAATGAAAATGAAAGGATAACTCTTCTCTATAATCGAAACCGGAGTCACGCCATTTTAAATGTTTATAGCTTTTACGCATGAGTTTATAAAACCGGAATACTAACCGCTTTGAAGTTTCCTATTGTCTGCGCTGATTTTATAGCTTTAATTAATTTTTTTCTTCTTGATTTCTGAAAGATTATTTTTATAGATATCAATGTGGAGGAGTGGTTTTTTAAAATATTATCATAATATAACACCCACAAAATCTAACCATGCTCAAATGTTGCTCATAAATTTGTATGTTTGAGTTTACAAAAAAAAAAAAAAAAATTATTAACATAAATTATCAAAAGAAAAATATATTTTGTAGATAATCCATTATATGTTTTTGAGTACTTATGTATAATTGTGAGTGTTTCAAAACAGTGTACCAGGTGTGAATGGTGATGAACTGGTCTCTTCACGACGCGTCCTTTATCTTCCCCGCCTTGACAGACGCCACAACTCGCAGTCATTATAATAAAGCGAGAGGACGAGGATTTAATGTCTTCACATTTTCGGGATCTTATCTTTGCCAAATATTTTCTTATTTTTATCTGTCAACACGTTTGTTGATAAATGATGTTGTTAAAACTTGAAATAAACTTTAAACTGTGAAATGATTGACAACAGGTTTTAACTTCTTTTTCAGGTTTTCTCATCTGAGGAATAAAGGGATGTCATTAATAAATATTTTAGTTCGGCGTGTTTTCACTGAAGCGTATCCCGCTGTATCGTTACGCGTCATTACGGATTCCTTCTCGAAAGGAACTCAAGAAAATGTTACCGAAAAAAAAATTATAAAACCTTTCCCAGGAGAACACACCCACTATTTTATATCGGACAATATAATTTCTTCAATAGAGACAATCATGGGCCAGCAGAGCCAACTAACCCGACCCATTTGAACATTTAATTAACTGAGTTTTATAGCTTAGGTAATTGGTGTTAAGAAAGAGTCGTGTTTCCGAACACGATCCCACACGGGAGGACCAACTTTTTCCTCTGCCTTGGACTCCGCCCAAAACCTTTCTGCGCGGACATTTTTTTTTTTTTTTTTTTTTTAATTTCTTCTCTAGTGTCTCAGATGTAGGCGGTTTCGGATCACCTCGAAAAAATTCTGCATCGAAAGTGGGTAATTAGAATAACCTAGACATTATTTGGTTTATTAATAGGTACCAGACTTGTGATCTGATTTTTTATCAGTACATTGGTAATTGCTTTCAACAAACACCACTTCTAAAACGAATCTTATATATATGCACTTCTAACATTGCAAGAATTTCAAGAGCTGTCAAAGAAACAAATAATTTAAAAAATTGAATTATATTTGTGAGGTTTAGAAAAGAAAAAAATACTAATTATTGGACAGACTAAAAATTTGATCTTGAAAACTATATTGTGTTCATGGAGTGGACTAAAATTTTTTAATTTTTAATTTCAATGCTTTTCGATATCTTTGTATGTGTTTAGAACTGATGAATGTTTACTATTCGAAACTAGTTTTCAAATAAAAAGAATTCCAATAGACATGGCAATTAATTCACCAATCCTTCTATACTAATACGATCATGCGTACCGTAAAGGATCTTTTGGTTTTTAATCGATTGCGTTTAAGCTATAGGTAAAGGCGCTTTTAAATTTACATTAAAAAAAAATAATAATAATCTCGAAAAAAGTGGACGTAACGGGTTTTGATTCTGAACGACTCATTTACTGATTGTAGATTTAGTTAATTTTAAAATTAACTAAATGGCTGGTTGATTATCTTTCTCTGCTATATATAAACTTAATTGCGCATATGATTATATAATTAAAGTTGTAGGCACAATTTCACGCATAAATAAAATAGTTCTCACGACAACAATTAAAACGCCCTTATTTTATTGGGATTAATTCTGACGTAGCGTTTCGCCATTGAAACGTTAATAAATAGCCCGACCATTGTCTGTTGGACGCTTAACAGCTACACGGCCACCTGTTGCTTTTCTGAATTATGGAATATTTACAATTGTCTGCCTTTGGTTTAATTCGAAAAGGGTTTAAGTTATTTAAATCGCCTGTCTTGCTGTGGTTAAATTGTGGCTAAGCAGGGATAGTCGGATTGTTTTTATTTATTTCTATAATTAGAGTAATTGCTATAAAATATCTGTTTTAATTCGAGCTAAAATACAATTATTATAACACTATTATCTAACATTACTTATTTTTGGAATATTTTATACTATTTCGAACTGAACATAAACCCCCCGCCGCCCGACTCACGGATAGAAACCTTTTTGCACTGGTCGGTATTTATCGATGCGGAACTCCCTCTTTTTATTCGTTATTGTTCCTCCTCCTTGGGCTATAGTTAACCTGATGGGCATCATTATTTTCCGTTTAGTCTCATCCCTTGGATGAAACAAAAAACCGAGACCCGAAGTAGCCTAGGAACAAAAAGCGTGATCCGTTAGAGCCCCGATGGTCAGTGGCCCCTATGATGCCGTAAATACCCAACAACGGAGGTACATCTAAATATTTGCCTCATCTGGATCGTTTAAGGCTAAATCCGAAAGGTCTAGGGTCGAAAAATGGGAAGAATTTAACGCTCGGTATTTTTTTTTTCAAATTTTGTCTATATAAAGGTGTTCTACTTGTGTGTTTCAGATAAATCGGATCAATTTAATGTTTTGTGGTTTGATATATTTTTTCCTTGAGGAAGATCAGTTTTCAAATTGAATTGAACCTACTTATATTTTTAACAATACTGAAATAAATTAATTCTGTCCAATTTTTTATTTATCTATTTGTTGAAGTTTACAGCTGTACAAAGAATATACTCGTATATGATTACAACGTTCATAATAACATGTCAATTGTTTGTGACGCAACTACCCTCTGGAGCACTTCAATAAATGTTCTAAATGAGAAGGTCCCGAGACCATCTTTTCGAATGCCTCGGTAGTTTGTCAGGAATAAAATTGAGAGACTAGTGGATTTGAATGGTTATGGATTTCACTATGAAAGGACAAATCAGTTACGTATGGGCATTGAGATCTTTATGGATGTGTTTGTTCCTGACCAATTAAAGAGCATTGAGGATTTTCGTAGGATTTCCTTTTGTAATCTTCTAGACGAATTGGTTGGTGGCTGGTTTAGTGGAGCACCAAAGCTCAACCCCGTAAGTCCAAATAGATATATATAGATTCGTGTAAATGATTCTCTTGTAATCAATCGGAAGGTATGAACGTTTGTCCAGTAAATGTTGAAGAATTTCAAAACGTTTCTTGTAGGTTTAGTCCGGTATAACTGTACTAATTTTACTCCTAAGCACTATTTTTTTTTTCGAATTTCCTATAAAGTTATTCAAGTGAAAAATAGTTAAATGCTAGATTTAACATCTTTATAATCCAATCGTCTCCACTTTCATATAAAATTTTCGTTACTAATAAAGTTAAAACGTGAAATGAACATGAAAATTACGTTTATTACTACTAATATTGGTGAAATGTAATTTATATTAATATTATTAAATCTGCCCTCCTTCGTCCAAATTCTAGTCGAACGAGTTAGAGGCTGAACTAAATTAGTGTTTTTGTAGATGGGTTTTGAAGGATGTTTTTTGACCAGATATGGGAGAGAGGATAACGGATCATTTTGGTTTAGGATGGATAAGATTATTTTTCGAAAGATTTAGGATTGTAAGGATTGAATCCTGGATGGATGTATTGAATCTTCTCTAATTTATCGGCATCTTAGAGCCTTTGTACAAAATTAAATTGAATATTCAACGAAATTCAATATTTCCATCCACGCTGTGGAAATATATGTATATATATGGAAGACATGAGCCTTATATTGAAGACATTAAAGTGCAGTGTATGGGTGAAACTGTCCCCTTAACGGCATCCCTACATAAAGGCACACTTATTAATGCACTTATTTAGCATTTATGCAAATAGGGAGGCATAAACTCCTTTACCATCTCCATCATGGTGTGCTTATTTCCACTCCATCCCACTCCCCACTAAAGCTGTTACTAAATGTCGAGGTTTAAATTCATTAAGAGAGGAATTAACATGTTTATTCTCCCTGCGAAGTGTAATTTGATCGATAAAAATTCTCGTTCAGGTTCAGTTCTCTAGTAATTTGATCATTGAGAATTCATGCTTGACTCATTCAATGTCACAGTTTATTTTATAACAGGATTATTCATTCGTTTCTGAATGAGACGAACTGAATGTGATTTTCCTCCATGCAAACTTTGGAAGGCTTTTCCTTATTTTTGTCTTCCTTTGCGCCTTACCTACTCGTGTATTATTAATTCATTGTGACGTGCTCTTGGAAAACTATCGGGTTACACCGTGGCACGGACGTGTACTGAAGCGACAGAAAACTTCCCTTGGCTCCACGCGTGCCAGCTGATATCTTATTTATTTTTTTCTAAATCTTTACAATTTTTTGTAGATATGAAGTCAATGGACCTTACTGGTTTGTGAACATTATTAACTTAAATTTTATTATACGCTACAGAATGTTCAGTTTTAAAAATCCGTTCTAAATTAGCCACGAGTATTTTTTGACTTATAGAAGAAAATAATGGGACTTATTTTTAAAAATAAATAAAACATTGAATTAAGGAAAGAATCATTACCTTAAACCTGCTCAGTAAAAGTGACAGTTACAAATTTATTCGAAAACAGCCTCTGGCAATTCACCGTCCATTATCCTTCATCCCGTATCTGGTCAAAGATCATCCTTCAAAACCCAACTACAAAAACACTAATTTAGCTAGGCCTCAAACTCGTTCGACAAGAATTTGAACGGAGGACCGATTTCATAATGTAAATAGAATTTCATTAAACGTTTTCACTTGATTAGTAACAAAAGTTTTATATGAAAGTAGAGACAATTATAAAGATGTTACATTAGTCAGCTGTAACTCCTTAGACGTTGGAAATTCAAAAAAATTAGTGTTTAATTTACAGTTATATCAGACAAACGTTCAAACCTTTAATTACAAGATACAGATTTATATTGCACTAATTAGACATATTTGGACATTCGGGGTTGAACTTTGGGGCTCCACTAAACCACGAAATCTCGTAAATACTTGAATTTCAAAATCCAAAATTCTCAATATCCTTACTTTGTCACAGACTTATCCATAAAGATCTTAATGTCCAATATTTTGATGATTTAGCTCAATCGATGTACCTATCCTTTCATAGTAATATTCATCATAACCATTCAAATATACTGGAATCTCAACCTGCTTCCCTTCTTTATAAGCAATAGACATGTCATTTACTAGAAGTATTTATATTTTATTTTATACAGTTGTAAATTTAAAAAAATAGCTTAAATAAAAATTAAAGTTAGTCGAAATATTAAAAGAATAGTTAATGGAATAGTATTCTTGTATTTCAAAACGAATACTAGATCACAACTTTAGTTGAAAAAGAACCTTGGAACGCTATACGCTCGGCTGGAAAAATGCAACGATGCACTAACTGCATGCACATCTTATCTCAAAGGAAACGCCAAGCCTCGACATGACAAATTCCCAGCTTTACATTCGCTTGTTGACATATATCAGCATTTAGAGGAAATGGTCTGTTGGTTTTTAGTAGTGTATACAGAGTCCAGCTAAATGTCGCTTAAGCGTTATTTTTATTTCTCTGTTTAGTACACAGGTTTTGACAGTTCACTTTAAGTTTTTTATTTTGACTTAGGTATTACTTTGACGAATATGATATAGGACCCTGGCATGTGCCCCTGGAGACTTCAGTGAATTACGGTTAATTCCTGGCTTAGCCGCGTGTAATTTTTTTTAATTGCCACTTCCCCGAGGCGATCCCACGCTCTCTACGTCTCAGCTTCTTTTTCAGCCTCTTTTTTTTTTTTCCCCGTTAGTTTTTGTTTACACGTAGGAGTAAATATTATTACTCTCCTGGATTTGATATTCCTTTGTTGGATTCATATCCCGATTCAATGATGAAACGCTTCAATAATAACTTTAAAAGTTGATTGAAATGAATTTTTATTTGTTTAGTTTTTATGGGAAGCTTTTTTTTTTTTTCCTTATAAAATAAAATTATCATCTCGACTATTCCCACGAAGTTGCTTCGTAACATTTATAGCTTGGGAGCAGCAGGAAAAAAAAATCTCTTTTATGAGAGGAAACTATATATCTTTTATTTCTATTCTGCCTATAACAGTAAGTCTATTCATTCTCGGGTTTTATTTAGCTGTAAATGTACACAAACAGTTATCTATTGATCTATATGATGACAAAGAAGCTTATGTTTGTTGAAAACATCCTGTGAGAAAAAATTCAATAATATTTACATACTCATCAAAACAGTCTTGGCCAGAAATATTACGTTCCTCTAAAAATCACCTGTTTTATTTATTAAACTAATTTTTTTTATTGTTACTTCCAAAACTTGTAATCACAAAATAGATCCTTTTTATGGGTTAATTTTAAACCATTGACTTTTATACTAGAACATACTCATAGATGAACATAATGAAGTGTAAACAAAGGTGTTTAGTGGATAGTTATGTACTTCTCTTGATGACCTAAGTAAGATTTTTGCATCTGACTTGGTTTTGAAGAATTTCAATATGAAGCTTATATGTATATTTGTGTGTATATATATATATATATGTGTGTGTGTATATATGTGTGTGTGTATATATATACACATATATGAATAAATTTCTTGACTGTTACTATTAAATGTTTAGTAAGGTTCTTGAGGTTCATTCAATAAATAAAAACAACTATTTTGGCGAGGTTTCGAGACTATATTGTTCTCATAATCATGGCAATGTTACTAGTGGATATGGAATAGACTAAATATTCTATTACAAGAATTGTGGTGTACTAGAATTGGTAGTCTATTCCACATCCACTAGTAACATTGGCTTGATTATGAGAACAACATTGTCTCGAAACGTCGCCAAAATAATTGTTTTTATTTATTGACTGAACCTCAAGAACCTTACTAAACAATTTTATAGATAATTATTACTTTGGTAGTAACTAATTTTATTTTATTATTCCATTCAAAACTTTTTTTTTCAACTTTTGGAAAAACGTAGTTTGTTTTATGATCAATATCAGTATCTCTATTCTAAAATATGCAGTTTTGATATTTCAATTTTAAAATTGTATCATGTTTCTGTATCAATTATTTATTGATTACTGTCAAAACAAATAATAATAATTTTACTCCCTGTATATGTTTATTAGTGAATCGTTATGTATACTATATGTAGGAAATTTTTAAAAAATAATATTTCATTTTAAAGTTTTGGTTATGAAGGTGAAATAGGAGCTGAAGGTTCAATGTCTCTAATATTATTAAATTCATAATGTATTTTAAAAATTGATTATCCTCCGAGGCTTCTGAAAAGAAGAAGGTTTCGAAATCTATTATGGAGCTTTCACTGGAGTGCTGCTAATGGGTAGTTTCCTAATAAGTTTTGTTCTTGTTATTATGTTTTACAATTTTTTTGTTTAATAATTAATGGAAATTAAATCGAGTAAGACATTTTTGTTCGTTGATCTTTGAAAACACTTGTGTAAACAATTACTTATCCTGTTTGATGTTGGTATACGGTCTCGGTAACCATGGCGACCCGGTCAGGCACGAGGATATCATCTTCTGATAGCGGACGATCGCGTGTGCCGTTATCAGTGGCGCGCTCTGCTGCCCGTCCGGTCTAAGTTGACCTCCCAGCCTGACCACTTACCTATCAGCTTCCTACAGCTCCTTATTATTAATGACCTTCAATATTTTTGTTTGATTTATTACACCTATACGTTAAACGCTTGCCGTTATTACAAACAAAATTATATTTTCGTAATGGCGGCGCTTGGGTGTTTTGTAGAGTTAAGAGCAATCTCTTGAAGTATCTTTACTTTACAATGAATGAGGTGTATGTAAACCCTAGGAAATATTCTCGAATTTAACTTTTAAATAAAATTTTAACCTTTTTTGTAAAATTTAATTTTTTTATTTAAATATGAGATATTATTATTTTAACTGCTGCTGTACCAAATCTATCTAGGTACTGTTGGGGCGTACTGATTACACCGATGTAATTTAGTTGTAAGAGCGATCGGAGTCTCTGTTTGGATAGGTCGTTCCTTTATTTTTTTAAACTCCTCCTTTTTCTCGAGGCCCGGTTAATGTTTAGATTCGATAATGATCAGGCTATTAGTGAAGATTGGCTATTATGAAAACTGGAACCCAGGAGCGGGGGAGGTCCAGCGTTCCAGCCGTCTCCTCCAGCCTGCCCTTGATGGACTAAGAATATCATGTATTTTGTTTTATATTTTCACATATTTCTGGTGTATTATTGCTGTTGTACGTATTGCCGCTTATATTTTATGTCTAATTATGATATTTATAATTATAATAATTAGTATAATAAATATTATAATATTTTTATAATTATTTAAATTTACTGGGGAAGTAAATGATAAAGTATTTTTTTTTTTTTATGAATATCTTTAAGGATATACACTAATCAGAATAATGTAAATGTTTGTTTATTTTACATAATGTTAACAGTTTTATAACTTGTCGGAACCGATGTGATGTTAGTGTAGCTTGGATACACCGGTCAGTCGTAATTTCCCGGCGCAGATGTTTTCATTAGTGGGCCACACACGAACAGGAAAGCAAGTTCTATCAACTCCCCTTTCGGAGATTCGTTCTATCCGACTCATATATTCCCTGCTGATACACGACTAATGAACATAAGAAATTTTACAAATTAATTAGAAGTGAACTGTATTGTGAATAATTAGTTATTGGTTAAATTAACTGATAGACATAGATTCATTATAACATGTGTAATAATAGATTTTGAACTCTTGGTTACTTGTCCTGTTTCTATATGTCACAATACAATGGATCGGATTCATCATACTCGGACTTGACTCAAACCTTTGGAATTCAATTCTCCCCCGAGCTGCTGTACTCCATGTAATATTTTACGAAACAGTACACTGGAGGAGGGGAGTCGTACAAAGGAGTTAGACATTCGGCAAAGAGACGTATCTTTTCATCCGAAGCGATGCCCGGTCGGGGCAGCCTATTCACCGATTTGACATGCGGACTGGCCACCGCTGAAAGGGCACTTATCAATAGAGATGAATCTAATAACAGTAACCGGTTCCAACCTCCATGGAGTTACAGTTACAGCAGTGTTACGTAACGTTGAGTTACTTTTCGTTCGCAGCGTAACTCATTAAGCTAAGGATTTATGCAATAGGCTAACTATTTACTCGATACTGATTTATTTTAGAAAAGTTTACTGGTAATGTAGGCCAGAAAACAGCTCTCGCTTGTAAATCCCTGTCTAACGTCGAAAGGTAACCTATCCGTTACCAATTAAAAGTTGCGGAACTGGTAACTTCTCACGCATAGGTCAGCAAAGTCAATAGTTTCCTTTTTTAATTGCGTTAAATTTCTAATTACTATTTTAGATACTATTATTACAGGGTCGATGAAATCTTTAATTTATTATTTACTGCCACTCTCCTGCGTTTTTATTAGATCGCTTCATATGAAGTATCCGTTTTTATTATTTTGAAAATTCAAAGTGACAGATTATAATGATTTGTTATTAATCCTCCCCCCTCCCCCTCCCTTTTTTTTGTGGTAATCCAAAAATATTATTGGTTCTTGTCTGGTGGTCAATGGCAGGAATAATTTATTTCTCATTTTAATCCTGAGGCGAAACCATCACTACATTGTGCTGCAGTATTGACATAATGAATCTACAACTAAAAAAAACAAAACAAGCATTGGTTAATCGGGAGGGACCTTTGCTCTGAAGCTGAAAGAGTTGTGTTATGAAGTCCTTCCACTCCCACCTCATTCGCCTGACCTATCTCCAACAGATTTCATTCTGAATAACTTCAGTGAAATTATTAATTTTTGAAAATGATTGGACAAAAATTGTTTGCCCTTATTTCTTCTCAAAACCCTGAATTTTTTATACGCTTTTATTAACTTCACCTGCATGTAACGGGATCTTTCATCGTAATTATCACCAATGACAATAATTGCACAACTTTGTTCTAATGTTTTCACTTAATCTAATTAAATAACCCCAAAATGGATTTGGCCTTGCAAACGGTGAAGTACTAGGTTTTACATTTTTAAATGATCCAGATTGGTCCTGAGAATGTTGATGAAAATATTATGAGAATGTATGGGGAAAATGTTTAGGGGGCAAAAAAAAAAAACAAAAAAAAAAACACAAACTTTTTGAACTTTTTACAGATTTTGGAAAAAAAAACATAGAAAAATGGTTTCAATCGAAAAATGTTTTATCTACAAAATTAAAGTTTATTAAATTGTGCGTCTAAAGACATCTCTTAAGATGAATTTGATTTAGGCGTTTAGTCACAATGGATTGTCAAAGAATTTTGCCAACTTTAAAAATTTAGTTTTGGTCATTTTTTTGAGTCTATAACGCAGAAATGACCAATTCAATAAAAAAATGTTATATATTAAAAGTTGTAGATCATCACATTTTGTGCTAGATAGGATTTTCAAAGTAAACATTTGCCCATTCCTGCTCTGAGATATGTCTGATTTTGGATAAACTGTGTTAAAAATGAAAGCAAGTCACGAATACCACAGGGAAATTAGCTTCGAACCTTGAACTCAAAAACTTAAAAGATCTGACAGCTGGAAATTGTTCATAACTTAACTTTTTAGTTAGGATTGCTATAAAAGCGGGTTTTCTAGTTTTTTTTTTATACTATAATTTTTAAATTCTAGGATTGAAAAGTTGATATAACGTTAGGAAAAATAAATAGAAAATAAGGGAAATTTCATATAGTTGTTTTACTGAGTTATCTTTTTTTGGAATGATTCGATCCTTTAGTTGGTTCTTTTCATATAGTCAATTCCTTTTCTGAATTCTTGTCCCTCTTCATTTCTTAGATTTTTTTCATTGTTGGAATAATTTTAAAACTATATAAAGGAATTCTCTTTGCCCTCCATACCATATTAGGCGATTACTCCCCCTGGAGGATGACCTCATTATGCAATTACTCGCCCGCTATCCGGAGCGCTATCGACACAAAGAGCTCGGGGCCTTTGAGCGACTGGAGTTTAAAACAAACAGAGCTGTGTCTACATCGCCCCGGGTCTGCACCAGTGGAACCGGTTGCTCCCATCTCCTCCTCGAGTTTCCATCATAAAAAGTAATTTGATTAAAAAACTATAATCTTCACATATTTATAGCCAGCCTCGGGGATTAACTTCTTCACCGAGCGTCGAATAAAATTCGGTTCTGGCTGTGGCGGTTTTAGCTTTGGTATCATTTATCAGCGGGGCCATAAGTCAGGGGTGCTACCGTGGGAGGACCTGCCACCGGCTGTCATGGATACCTGCCTCCCCTGCTCTACCTATCAAATATTTTGACATAATTTTTTTGTATAAAATATTCATCGTAGTATAATGAAATGCAGTCGCCTAACTCATAAGGTCTCATAAATATTAGTTACTGGGCTCAATGAATGGTTTTTCGAATCATGTTTTGACTTATTTATCTAGGCTTCCCTAACAACATGTGAAAGGGAAACGTCTATATTGAATGGCATACCTTATTAAAGTCTCAAACCTAAACATATTCAGATAATTATTAAAAAATAAAAAATATACAATTTCATCTAGATTATAATATACATGGTATTAGAGATGGGTATCGATAAATGAAAAATCGAAAAGATCGATATTTTTTCTTTCAAATATTTAGAGTATAGTTATGTTACGATCCATCGTTTACTCTAGATTGTTTAATACAACTTAATATTTTTATATTTAAAAAAAAACACCAAAACCTTACAAAAGTGGTTTTCAATAAGGGAAAGTTTTCAATGTATGGGCAAGGAGTAGATGGCAAGACTGATAGAGAGGCCGTAGTGTGAGCCGGTACGCTACTATCATTTTACAAAAGTTGACCTGAAACGCCATTCTAAAAACATTTATGCAACTAATTTTTAAAATTTTTTGAATTTTTTTCTCCTTATTAAGATTTAGTACTAAAAAAGTAGTACACCTTCTTTTCTTCTGAAGGCGCGTCTACCATACTGGTTGCATCTGCACGTGGTAAACATTTAATTATACATACATACTAGCTACTGTTTAATTCATTGTAAACTGCGTTTGAATTTTAAACATTTGAAATAATTATGTTCCTATTTAAGTTGTGGAATAAATTAACTAAAACGATAAAATAAAAAGGATTCTTGTAACATGAAAACAAAACTACGATATATTGGTGTTACAATATTAATGATCACCGACATGTTATCGATATTTAGTGCTATACATTTTTTCTATATGGAATATAGATATTTTTCTAACGACACCCATCCTTCTTAATACCAGAAAAAAAAAAAAAAAAAAATCATATTCTGAATAACCTTTCACTCAGTATCTCCTGGCCGTTACAACTCATATCATTACATAACCATTTAATTTATGTATCTTTAGCCATCTACAAGCGGATAAACCCTTTCGACGTCAGCTGCTATGTAATCAATAGCGAATTGAATAGGTTAATTCAGTTACAATATCTGAGATGCCAGTCGGAAACTCCTATGGGCCTGTCTTCGGTTTGCCTTCGGGAACAATGTATTGCCCCGATCAGTATCAATTAACCCTTCAGGCCAAAATTAATCTCGCACCAATAAATTATGACAATAGCCGTGAAGAAACTTTTATCTGATTTGTGTGGTGTATTGAGAAATTCAAAAGTCTTTTTTTTTGTTTACTTTTAATCATTTTTTTTTTTTGTATTTTGGATTAGGGTTACTTCTCTAATATTAATTAATAACTTTTGTTACAAATAAACAATTTTTAATCACATTTACCCAAATGATAAGTTTTTTGAGTTCTTTGTATAGTGGTCAACAATACGCAATACCTTGCAATCCCTTTTATTTGGGTATTAATTAATTTTAAATGATCGAAATTAGAATTACAAATTTTAGAATTATTTTCTTGGGAATGGGATTTTTTGCATCGGGGTGTATTGATGACATCACTGATCCGCAGATAAAGTTAGACCCGAGAATGGTAATATTATACAGAATACTTTAAAAAGCATGTCTCGTCAATGTCTCTTTTTGTACAGAATTTGTATGATTAAGAAAAAAAAACAAAAAAAAAAAACTCGAATTCGGACTAACTCATCCCAAACGACCCCCTCTCGCCTAACCTGCTTTCTACTCATTCGGGCCATTTTTTCCCTTTCTTCGCTGTCCATATTTGGTCTCGAAGTGGAATCAAATACTCAGCGTCGTCTTTCATCTCTTCGTGATGACCCTGTCATCAGGAGAGGACGGTGGGGTTAAATTGAGAGCTGTGTCTCATGATCTCCTTTTTATTCCTGAGAAATTCATGGAAGGCACTGCTTCACTCAAGTAATTCAGAGCTATTCTGCTTTAATTTACCTTTCTTATTGAATGGAAAAGCAATAAATATCGAGTTGCTGCGATCAGCCTGGACTATTGAAAAAGTTATTGCAGTCTTGAAAACGTTTTTTTGTGATAGTCGCGTTATTAGTTGGTCTGGAGTGGTCAATCCAATAACTGACTACTTTTCCCGTGCAATTTTCCTGTTATATTACCTATAAAATCTTTGAGTAGATACGGTCCTAAGTTTCCAAGAAGATTTATTAATGGTTTTCTTTTTGTGTATTGGTTTTTTTTATTTTTTTTTTTTTTTTTTTTTTTTAAATAAATCGCTTATTAGTCAATATTATATTATACGCATTTGTATACACGTCAACGTTTTTATTTTAAAATTTATTAGGTTGATTTTTAATTTATGAAAACTCTTCCAAGATCTTATTGTTCTTTACAATTTTACAGTTTTTTCCTTCTTAAGATATTCCCGCCAAACAAAACAATGAATGCATCTCAAATTTCTCCGTGCCTCACCATCGCCGAAGCGGCTAGGCATTGTTAATATTTCTGCCTACCTTCGCATCCGACGGAATCGAGCACATTAACAATGGGAAATTAAACCCAATGCCGGACAATTTCTTTCTCTTTCCACTACAATATAATTGCCGTGGGAAGTTCAAATTCCATTGTTGGACGGGGAAGACACTGATACCGCTTTGCTAGAAAAATGCCCATCTACGGGGCTGGTTTTAAACCGGAGACCATTGTCAGAGAGGGAACGGCCATATCAGGAGACGGGAGAGTTTCACCGGCAGAAGATGTGAAGAGTCCTTCCCCTTGTGGAGAGCTCTCGCTGGCTCATTGTCAACGATTCGTTTTGTCCACGCCTCCTTCCATCTCCGTTTCCATTCCTTTCCGTCTTATACGTGACTATTCTCCTAAATTAAATCAGCCACTGGAGTTGAAAAGTACCTCAAAAAATATAAAGTGAAAGCCAAATATTGTTCCAATAATGTTTAATAGCTAATAATCTATCGCAAGTAATGATAATTTAAAACATAAACAGCTTAACAACAAATCTAATATTGTTAAGCTTCACTTGTATATTGGACTGCATATGTAAGATGTTTAGCATGTGTTTTACTATTACTAATTATTGTAAATAGATTTTATATTAATATAAGAAACACAAAATGTATATTGGAAACCAATTTATTTTCTTCTATAAAATTTATAATAAATTTGGAAGGTCAGCATTATAAACAATTCCTCCGTATAAATATTATATTAAATTGACATTTTTTTTAAAAATTAATTTATACATAATATGTAGTACTTTTACAGCCACCAGTAACAGATCCAACAATTATTCAAAATATATTTTAAATCATTAGTTATGAATCTATAGCGCTTTCTTCTATGTTTGAATGATTTCGATATAATATCTATAATTTTAATTATTTCGCTGTTTATCTGACTATACTTGAGATTACTTGATACTTGATACTGACTGATCTCCATGATGCATGTACTGATATAAATTACTTTACCTTCAGGTATTTAGCACACTCACATTTATTTTTCAGTCTTTAATTAATCTTTAATATTTTAATTAATATTAATAATTAATAATTAATTATTAATTAATTAATATTTTATTCATTTGATAATTTAAATATCAGATTGAAAATAATATTAAATATCAGTGCTTATGAAAATAACTCCATATAGGCGTAGTTGCATTATGTTACATTTAATATGAATTGAGATATTTTCTCTTGCTGCCCATCGGTACAATAACCAGTGGTTACGAAACTTTCTTTTTTTTCCCCGACTTTTTCCTTTTTCCAGGTTCGTTGTGTGGGGTCCGCCAGATTGCCTATAATAGCTCTCTTCTCAAATGGGCCTTTCATTTCAAGCAATGTGATGTAACTCATTCAATTAAAATAGTTCTGATGCCGACTTTCGGATCGCGACATTCCGTCGAGTCAAGAAATTCCGTCGTGGACAGTCCGCTGTATGGGCACATGAGAGCCCTTCAAGTCGACAGAGACGTGGAATGCTAACTGCTATCCCTTTCGGATTATTGTTATTAAGATGGCGACGGGAGCCGGCTTGTTGGTATTTCCCCTCGTAGAGCCTTCCTCTCGAAAAAACATAATGAAAGTGTATCATCCTGGGAACAATCAGTGAACACGAAATCGTGCGCAGTCGTCCTGGACCCTCTACAATTTCCTATGGCCGCCAGCATCTACTCCCTAGGCAATGGGCTCGGATCATAAATCTTCTGATCCGTTGCACAAATCAAAGTCTGTTGGTTGACGTTGGGTCAATGTTGGAGTATTTTTTTTTTCGTTGCAACTCCTGAAAATATGTTTTATGTATAAACGGGATTTTCGGGTGTTCCAGTTAGGCTCTCATCGCACCGCTTCAGCCGGATGGAAGGCTGATATTAGTGGAATGGGAGCACTGCTTAATGCTAGCGGAACATGAGTACACACTATGTTATTACTCTTCCGTAGGAAATGCTCTGAGTATTTATAATTCTTTTATGTTTTAATTTGTTCCGTTATTAATGAGAATTCTCCGTTTTCGGAGAATTTATTTTAAATTTTTCATGTTATCCGTTCTCATTAGTTTAGAATAATTAACCGTATACATACAGTATTACTCTCTTGACAAAAGTAGTTAAATTTGTTTCGGGTCATTAGCGGTTGGTAACCAATTTTCCAGGGTCGGGTTGGGTACCTTGAAAACAGTAACAATAATGAATTAGACTCGTCTACCTGAACGGGCCCTTTCCTGCCATCATCTCCGAAATGAGATACCTAACATAATCTTTCTGCCTGAAAGTTTTAACTATATTCGCCTGAGGGAAACATTTCTTGCAAATTTTAAAAATCCTCTTTTTACCTCCTATATCCTCAATATGGTCAAGACTAATTCAGCCTCTCCCATATTAAAATGGTATGTATTTTTGTCTTATGTAAATGCTCTTATTTTTGTTAGATATTCATTTTTGTGAAAATTAGAAGCGAGTTTATAAAATAAATATATAGAGAAAGTAAAACAAAGATTATTTCAGTTATGATTAGCGTTATAATCTATTCATGTCCTGTCGATAATATCCTTGACTGTGAACGCATCCTGTCTCGAAGTTGATATTTTCAACTGACTCATAAGATTCCTATGAGCTATCTCTTGACATTTGTAGGTTTATAAAAGCCCTGGAAGACATATAATATTACATTGAGGATTTTTAAGGCATGCTCTAGAAAGAAGGCAGGGCGTGTAGTAATGAAGGGCGGTTGTGATTCTTTGTAGTTGGGGGCCAGGTCACGACTGCGACCTGCAGATTCCGCGCCCATCAGACAAACTTCCATCCTTCGGAATTGTCTCGGGAAGATATCATAGCGGGAAGTTTTTTGTTTTGTATTCTTGATTTTGGTTACATATTAAAAAAAAAAAAAATTAGAAAATATGTAATATAGGAAAGTTGGTTATTAAAATAATAACTGCTGATATATATATATATATATATATATATATATATATATATATATATATATATATATATATATATATATATATATATTTCGTTAAAGTTTACTACTTTATAAAAAAAATACATCTGTGAGGGATTATAAATCTGATGAGATGTCTATGACACGTAGAAATTACTCGTGTATTATATTAGAAGATTCCTAGGTCGCAAACGCTTCAGTGGGTTATGAAAATAAAAAATAAAAAATGTATAAATCTAGTTTGTAGAATCTTTGGAGTCAAAAATGTCTTTAATACCATTAATAAATATTTTAATATGATAATGTTGTATAGACCTTGGTAATTAGTATATATATTTAAGTATTTAAACTATTAGTATACTCTTTTTTTTTTAAATTGTTTATTGAAATTTACAACTGTATATACGATATAAAAATATAAAACATCAAGTAAATATGATGATAATTATAAAAATGGCACGTCACTTGTTTTAAAGGCAACTACCCATTGTTAGCACTTATAAAGGTTCTAATGAAGTACTTTATTAGAAGGCCCCGGGGCCATCTTCTTTTCAGGTGCCTCGGAGGGTGATATATTCTTAAAAAAATGTTTCAAGATTAATCATAGAAAGGTTTTTTTTTTATTAATCATACTAAGAGACTATGTCCTTGGCGTAAAGAAGGTGCTTAGTCACAATTGTGCAATATTCTGTAGGGCTTTTCTGATCGTTTTTCCGAAATCCTGTAACTATTTTAAAAATACCATTTGCTCCAAAATAGATAATTTTAGGCCTTTAAGAATCATAACAACCAGTTTTTGCTATATATATATATATATGCTAAATATTTGCTAAAATCGTGATTTGAAAGTAAATAGTTAACTCGTTTTCGAAGTAATTAAATCTTCACGACAAGCACAAAAAATTTCGTAATTACTATAATGTAATTTTGAGAAATAGTTTTTTTCCTTTAACACTAGACATGCCTACGTCAACCCGAAGAAGGCTGAATAGGAGCTTATTTAGATATCTCCTTAGATAAATCGAAACAAATGCAAAAATGGAGCAGGTACCGATGGGTACTCAACTCCCTCATGCCTTAAATGCCAGTTGTACATAATTATTTTATACCACATTCGCACATTGACGCGGTTTGAAAAGAAATATTGTGAAAAATAAAAATTCTAACAGATAAATATGTTGTTAAGATTAAATTAATAACCTTAAACGCGTTACTATGGTGACTTTACTCCACGGGCAGACGAGACTCGGAACTCAGGACCACCTAGGACTGAGGACTCATCACGTATCGGAATATATCAACAAACCGGAGAGATTCCTCAGATTGCCGGTCAGATAATCTCATAATTATCTCTTACGAACGGGTCACGTACCCAAACCGGTAATACCCTCTGCTACACTTCTTACGACCGGGAAATGATACTGTAATCTCGGCGCGAAAATCGGATGATAGGGGGCCCACGTTTACGAATCAATAGGCTTGGGCGGCTCCTCCTCGTGTCCTCGCCCGGGACAGGAAGGAGGATAATTGAAAATTTTATCGCTCTAACAGCTCTTAATGCTTTGTTATAGGGTCCGATTCTCTTATCTCACCCACCATCCTCCCCCTTTTATGTTAATTTACTAAATGTATACTTATTCTGATTATACCCCCGCATTCATCTCCACGGTACTAATTTCACGGTCGCTTTTAATGGTTAAGTTGAGAGGGTTCCGCTCTTGCGGTCTGTAATTAGTGCACTAATCGAACTGATCTTCGCTAAGGCCTGTAGTGGGAGGTGTCTTTTTATTGAACTATTGTACAATACAATCCGAATTCGTTACCTTTGTTTGATTATGAAATATAAAAAATACCGTACAATCTCGATATTCCGGCACATGAAATGTCCGACGCTTCTATAATCCGGCCCTCCCGCAAGAACTTTCTCCTACGACAAAGGTTCGGACGATAAGCTATAAAGAATTGTATAAGAATAAAGCCATCGTTTGGATAGGAGAACATCGTTGTTTGTGATAAAATTATAATGATGTTTTTTACAAGAAAATCAATGTAGAAAGCTATAGGACACTATAAAAGAATAAAAATGCAATCATTTTTGATGTTTTCTGTTTTTTTCTTAGTAATCCATCATATTAGCTAATTCGGCACTCCTCTTATCTCTCGGTACTGTAGTTTTAATTTATAGAATTCAAGATAAAAAAAATTTCTTTTATTTCCCTGAATAGCGTAATCTTTTATGACCAGAAGCAGTAGGAGATTGAAGAGGGCAATAGAAAATGTCACGGACGGCAGGTAACGAGAGCGGAAATAAGGGCATTATACTCTGACTAGTCGAGGACTAATGAGGCCCTAACGGTGGCCTGGAGCTATTATGACAGCGGCCTCCCTTGGACTCTATTTGCTATGGTTTATTGCCGCAATTGCGACCAACGCAAACGCTGTATTGTGGAAACCGCGCGGGATAAGTTTATTGTTGCGGCAATGCAACGTTTTCCCTCTCTCTCCTGTCTCGTCCTATTTGAAGTGTGGTATACTCGGACTACGTGAGCATTATGGATCTTTCTTCTTTTTTTTTATTATGCCTGCTGATTATCTCCAGTGGTCAGTCTGTTTGTTTAAGGAGTTAGCGGCGTTGTGAAGAATGGCATTCCATTTTTTAGTTTGTCTGAATTCCAATGAGGGATTTTCTCTTATTATATCATGGAACGGTATTCATTTATACTGCTCTACTTTTCACTGTTTTAACGTTTGTTACCATTGTTCAAATCCAGCTCCAGATGTTGACTAAACTAAAGTCTCATATAACGAATTAAAAAAATTCTCAAATTGCTTAGAAAATACATAAAATATCTTCTATTCACTTGAAATTAATAGTTGATGTAAATTATTTTGATGAAAAAAAGCAACTTGATTTAATAAAAGCTTTCGCTTAAAAAAAAAAGTATGTATATATTTTTTTTGTATTGGAAATTCGCTTGATATTCCTGAATCACTACAATTATATAATAAAGTGGTAAAATTTATAAATATATCAGATTTGAACATTACCTCAACCTCTCTGGTTAGTAGGAAAACTACGGATTCCCAAACAGCAGTGCGACCTACAGTGCAAACGGTCACCTGCGGTATTAGAGCGAACAAGAGATAGACATCAGGACGAACAAATTGAAGCTGAAATACGGTCACCGACAAAGTGACCTATCGCTGCACAGATGTTTAGCGGTCAACATGACCTCCAGTCCCACTGTTAATGTAATTAGTTTTCGCATACCGCCATGGCAGTAGGCACGTATCCAATTTGCACAGCCTCTAAAACCTGCCCTCTAGTGGCGCCTTTTTGTAAATGTTGACTATTGGTTTTCGCTTTCTTGGGCCTAATGGGCAAACGGAGTGAAAGAGGTTCGACTAATTGTGGTTGGGCGTGTCTTAAAACTTGGGTTACGCTTCAGGAAATATGCCTCCTGTAGTTCATTATTGTACAATGTATTGCTGAACCGATATTTCATAACATGGTTGAGCCTGATATAATGTATCTGCTGAAATATGTATAATTAATTCGCATTATATGATATTAAACCGTATAGCATTTATTGTGTAAGTCTATTTTTTTATTAATTACGTTTTAAACATTATTTATGAAAATAATTACTATAACATAGTTAACGAATATTTTTTAATATGCCTGGTGTCTTGTTTTAATTTCTGCAATAATTATTATTTGCATTAATATTTCTTTTAATCGAGAAACAATTAAAGAAATAAGCGTGCTGTTAAAATTAATAGTTTTGAACTCTATGAGAATTTTTTTCCCGCACACACTTTGTTTTTTCCAGGAAGTAAAAAGTATTACAATTTTTTTAAAAGTATTTTAACGCCCCTAGATATATGTTGGACCACAGACCATAGCTCCTCAATTTTTGAAGCCTTCTTTGTTGTAGTACAAACAAACATTATTTTCTACTTACTATTTATGCCAATGCACAATAGAATTCGTTACCACTAGACTCAAGGGGAGCGACTTTCTGAGGGTTCCCATAGACTTGACAACCCTAGGTGTTGCAAATTGTATCATTGTATCCATTCATCAAAAAAGTAACGCATTTTTAATTCAATGTTCCCACGATATTATATTAATGTTTTTATTTGACGATTCATTGGGCTGCCGGCGGAGCTACTTGTAGTCAAAGTATTCCAAGAGTTGACTAAAGATTTTTCGATTTCTTGCGTAACCTTTAATAAATTGCCTGTCTGGGTATCGTTTTACTGTTGCAGAAATTGAGTAAGATTGAAGAGGCAGTGATTGGCCTGTTGTCGGCTTATGAAGCCAAGGAGGAAAAAAAGTGTGCATTCTGAGCATCGCGTGATCGGAACAGGAACGGAGCTAGCACGAACCCTATGATGCTGATTTAGCCGTAATTACCTGTTGCTGAGTTATTGTTGAAATTAATTAACCGAGTGAATTGTTTTTATTTTTGCCCTATATTAGAGGATTGCTAGTCGTAAATATGCAGCCAACGCAGTCGGTTTTATTGCTGTAACTGTAACCCTGGCTTAATTGAGTTCTCTTTGAGTCAAAGAGAACTCAATTAAAAAGTAAAAAAAAAAAAAATAATAAAAAATATGGATAACGGGCCCTGAGCAGGACGGAGCATTTTTTCGGAATTCCCTCTATAATTACCCAGCTATTTCTAAATATTTACATTATAACTACCCGGCCGCTAAACATGGTAAACAGAAGATATGCAAATTACAGGCATTAAAGTCTTAATTAAATATTCGGAATTAAATGAATTATGCTGGCGGTTGTTATTTAATCTGTATCAGAATTTTTTTTTCTCGTTTCTTGATTGAATAGGAAACAGGGCTATTGACATTAAATGGACGTTTTTATTAGTATTCAATTAAAGTTTCAGCATTCACGGAAGAATCACGTATAACAATAATTATTTTTATATATGTACTTTATCGATAAGTATTACTGTAAATTACAACAACAATTAAATTTGCGGTAAAATTATTACAAGTGCATGTATAACCTGTAAAGAAAAAAAATTAAATTAAAATGTTCGACATTAGAAAGTCCCAGCTTATTTTCAGGCACACTGGAGCGGTCGGGAATCGAGTAGTAAGCAAGTTGGGAGACTCGTGGATTAGATTGCTTGTCATGGAAGGATCGCTATGGATAAGTACATTTGTGGCGTGATAAGGAGCATTATGAATCTTACGAAGGATTTTGGATTGTAATGATTGGATTCGCGAAGAATTGGAAGGTTTAGTAGAGTCCCAAAGTTCTACTCCGTAGGTCCAATGGTTCTAATTACTGTCATAGGTAATGTAAATAGGCCTTTTGTAATTAATTGGAAGCTTTGAACGCTTGTCTCACATTAATTGAGATGTATAATTACAATAAAATCATATCTTTTTACTATGAACAATTGATTCAATAAGGTTATTGCACTGTGAACTAAGGTAATGACAAAGTTAGATCGTATGAGAGGCTGTCGAAAATATTGTGGTTTTAATGTGGGCTACATCAAATCGTATTCATTTAAATTTAATATAATGTTTCATTATTATTTAACCTCGTCAGGAGTTTTATTAGTAGAATATTATAAGAGTACTTTGGCATTTTTTGTTTTATTTGTCTCAGTGGAAAGAAACAATGACTTGTAAAGGGGGAAAAAGCAGAATAAAAAAATTAAAAAGAAAAGATAAGTGAAATAAGAACAAGGAGAGGAGAAATGGTAGAGAAAGGGAAGACATTTAGGTTAAAGTATAAAAGGGACAAAGATTCGTGATTAAGGCTGCCCTAATGGATGCTGAGTGGTTGACTATTTACCCCGAACCGATAATCCTCCGAGCTCCTTCCGACTTCGGTCCAGTTAACGCTCAATTTGTTTTGCTTCTTGCCCTTTATTGAATTCACTATCGACCAGGACATCTCGCCGCACTCCCGGTCGTACATTGTTCGGGGAAGATTGCACGAGGGTACGCCCGTATGAGGGCTGTTATTTATCCCTACCACGGACCATTTCCTCATTCTGGAATTCTTAAATATTTACATCCTCCTCTATTGGGTTTGATTTAGGGCTCAAGTGTTTAGGCTCGTTCCCATCCTGTATAAATTTTACCTTTGATTTATGCCTGTATGCTTTGACCTTTAAGGTATTTTTTTATTTACTGGCGCGAATCAGATCTGTTGCTAATTTATTGGTCAAAACTAAAATAAACCAGCCTGGTCTTTTATAATGACCATAACATTTGTATTTCGGACAAAAAAAAATTAACTCGTTAATCTTAATATTTAAAATGAATGAAATTTATAATTTGCTCTGGAAGTAGGGCAGATACATCTAATTGTATCGAATGTTCCTCGTATCGAATCATTTAAGTTAATGTCTACGAATATTTCTTCGATTATTTACATAATATATTATAAACATCCTGACTACTAAATCGTTCATCCAATGGAACAATGCAACTGTAGAAAACGAAATTGTTTGCATCATTCCTGAATGTAATTTAAAAAAAAAATACAATTTAGTCCTTGTATTAAATTGTTTTGCTGTATATTTCTGTTGCGCGGTTGTTCTATGGATATACCGCTCATCCATTGAACATTTACTATCTAAACAAAAATTAGTAGAATTACAAAAGCTAATATTGCGTAGGCAACATATCTCACGAATTATTTATTTTAGTAGTAGTTGGATTTATTTGCTTGATCAGAAAGTGTATACAATTACTTGAATATAAAATATATTTTTAAGAAACGTTCGCAAAGGTTACTGGAAATATGCATTTTCGGATTGATAGAGTTCGTGAATATTTATGAAAAAAAAATTCCGTAAAATATCTGATCGAAACCGAGACTGCATTTGCTTCGTGATCGATGTGTAGAAATCATTGCTACACCCCCCCGATCACGGTTGGACCGAAACGTTTCTATCTGTCTCTCTAGATCTTGTACTTTCACCGTTATTTAATTTTTTTTGTCTTCTGCAACAGTCCGACGGGAATCGGAAGGGTTCGGTACCCACCTCCATCAAGAGTCCATATGAGAGTCCAGATGCTCCTCATTCCAATTACCGCCGCCCATTCATTACAATTGAGGCAGAGCTATCTTATCCTGTAAGAACATCTGGCCCGGCCTGGGAATGTCCTCTCTTCTGGCGATTGTAATATCTAGAGTAGCGGTGTTTAATAATCGAAATGATAAAAACCATTATAACTGTGTGAGATTACTGATTACAGGGATTTCTTATTACAATATTTAAAATGGCTGCTTTCTTTTCACATTAGTCTTTTTTAGGAATACATAATTAAATAATGTTATTCACTATTAAGGCGAAACATAATGAACTGCGGCTACCAGATGTGGCCTATGCGGTCGGTCAGAGCTTCCGCCGGCTTCAGCAAACGTCCCGCCACTCAAGATGGATGTTAGCCTCCTCACATTCCCTCCCAGGTCGTTTCCATTGTATATAAATCTTTTTCTAGTTTTTTTATTAGTCTACCTTGTCGTAGTTGCCCTTTTGATTAATAGTTTGTTAGCCTTATATCCTGTTTGAAAAATAGAGAACGTCGCTGGGATCTTATTTTTTTATCCAAAGCTTTATGAATCTCGGCGCATATTTTTCTTGTGTGAGACGCAACTTTTAAAAATTTCTTTTCGATAACGATCTCATTGATTTCCAAATCATGTCTTAGGTCAAACGTTTGGTGTCATAACCGTTTAGAATGCATAAATTGTTTTGCGAGCCGCATTACTTCCTGGAACCTTTTTTTTCAGAGACGAGCCCGCATTGATAAAAAGTACCTCCGGACGAGGCAGGCCCGGACCTGTAAAATTTCCACCGCTTCCCCGAAATAATGATTATGGAAATTTTTTTTTTAATAGGACCTGCGAGGGGAGCCGATGTGAGATACGCCTCGACCGGTATAATTTTTTTGAAATCCGCCAAGCGATAAGATCGCAAATGAGTGATATTGCTAACTGAAGCCAATGGGGTCCATTCCCTTCGGCTACCTGTTGCTGCCAATTAAGGAGTATTGTTTATACAGTTAGGCCCCTAATTTAGTCTGTTTGCACTCTAACCCCCCCCCCTCTCCCTACCTCCCTCTTATGTCAGCTCTTTTTGCCCTTAATCCGTTTTATTGTATTATTAATTTTACTTTGATTTATTCAACCTTCCTCTATAGCGCTTAGTATCGAAAGTCATCACCTAGTATAAAAAATATAGGTCGAAAAAAATTTCACCCAGAATAATGGCTTCCTTTTAATTCCATATTATATTATTATTGAAGGGCTGTGTCAGGTTGTAATGTTTTGGATATTACGTTTTAGTTTTTGGATAGTACTATTCCATTCGTTTTAATAATTTTGATAAACAACAGAGAGAGTTATCTTACTTGATGAAGGCTAGGGAATGAAAAGGTACAGGGACTTAGGGACATGAGAAAGAAACCGGGAGCCTGGGGCAAGGACCGTGAGTGGCTGATTAGCGAGAGCCGGTAATGTCATGTTATTTGGCATGGAATCCCAGACCCACCATTTCCATCTCAGCTCGCCTCTCATATACTTACCAATAGTTATTCCACAATAATTTGTTTGTTTTATCTCCTGCACGAGCGGTAACGGTACTCCGTGCTTGTAATGCTATGTCCCTTTTGATGGAATATGCCAGCACGGGTACTCGTATATCGGATCTTTAAAATTGGCAAGCATCGCCTAATCGTGGATAGCTGGTAATTATAATTTGGAATTTAAAGGGTTCATATGCAAGGAATATGATGGAAAAGGAAGATCTACCTGAAATGAGCCATTGCAGCTATGTTTACTTAATAGTAACTTCCTCATCTGAAGCCATATATACCTTTGTTAGTTAACCATTTCATTTCACACCTTTGCATGCTCGTGGAGGCCCGAATGAGGAGGCCGGAATTAGAAGCTGCGGTGGCGATCCTGCGGTGGTCCGTCCTTGGAGTCCAGTGCGTTGCCTGGATGTTGTCCTAATTACGTTAGCCTGGGCCCACACACCAGAGGAAAAAACTTTTGATGAACTCATTGTTGTGTTGTTAGTTTGTCCGGGGCCTGCTCCCTTGGGATTAGATTAAACTTCCCGTCTTCACTCGGATGCCCTTCATCGATCCATAAAACTTAAAAGAAAACTCCCCCATGTCTTCTCGATAAAGGGGTTCCGGAACTGATTACAGTCAGTTTTTTTCTGATTAGTTTTGAAGTTCTTACTTCGATTTTATTTGTTTTTTGTAAAAAATAAGATAAATTGTATCTTGCACAATAATAAAATAAGGGTTAGATCTGTGGTACAAATATAATAAAAGTATTTTATTGTTGTATAAAATAAGAGGTGGAAAGCAAACAGTGGCAGTAAGGTATAGAAATAAGGTGCTAAAGGTGTGTCGGTTGTAGGATCGGTGGCTGTAACGAGGACCAGCCTTTGTTAAACACAGCCTCTACAGTTGGAGACCTTCTAATTGACAAGATTTCTTCCCCGCTGTTCCTGCCATTGTTGGCATTCCTGGATACAGAGCGTACCGGAATACACCTCGATACGGGGTCAACTACACGCTCTCATACAAGTCGACTATAATGTGTCCAGTTGTATCGAGTTGTATGATGTCGCTTCCATTACCTGAAATGATGGAATATAGTTAATAGAAAATGGAAATACCTTATTTAATAATAATTAATTTATAATGATTTTGATGTATTCATTAGTGAATCAATAAAAATGGATTTGGATAACAGATTGCGTGGCAACTTGATAATATACATCATGGTGGCTAATTAAGTATTTCTAGACCACATTCTTGTTAGTTAAGAAGATGGGCGGCATTTTATCTGTCATTGGTCGGCCTTGGATGACCAGTCGTTATATCTCTCGGACTCGTACCTATTAATTAAATGGATCTATCTTTTTTTTTGTTATGTTATTATGTTAAAAATTTGTCTTCGTTCTATGTTTATGGCTTGGGTTAAGATTCATCTCGCCTCATTATCGGCTCGAGCAGAAGCCGCCATCATTAATAAATATTTCGTTTGTTTTGCGCGTCACCGGGTGCTGATGATATCGAATTTGGTGAACGGGGCGCTGACTAATTATTTTCGGCTTTGGATATCGACTGGCGATAAGGGCGGAATAGAATTTCCTGCGAGACAGCTGCTGGTGACAGCTCCTTCTGTCAACTGAACGGTCAATAATTGTTAACATTATTCAATAGCAATGAATGCAGTCAATGGTTCACGCCTCCGCCTGTTCCTTTTATGATGAATAAATTCAATATATCTCCCCATGTCTAGTCATTATTTTCGGTCTAACAGTTTAGGTGGGGATCCAGAATGTATTCCGTTTTTTATTTTTGAGGCTGTCAACTGCTTACATTCAGCAATTTCTAGTATTAAAATTTATACTCTATGAGTTTCGAAAAGATTTATCGTGAAATTTGTTAAAAAACTTTTGGAGCTGGAGCAAACATTCATATATGTATTATATAAGTCGTAATTATCAATTTTTTATTTACTGCTTTCAATTTTTTTCTTTGCATTAATAGTGTCTGATAGTAAGTAATGTATATTAAACACCATTGTCTGATTTACATATTACATACATACAAAAATAATTCAACAATTAAAAATATATTTCTCTAATTTTTAGATTCGACTCCTTAAAAAAAAACTTAATAGAAATACTAAAAACCATTTAAAAAAATAAATATCTAATCTTAATTAAATGCTGGGGAATTATTTGCCATTTATAAAATATTTAGTTTGTAAAAGAGGAGGTTCAAATATTAGACATTCATTATCAGTTCAAGTTTTCTTAACCAGAGCTGAAACCAGTTACTACTGTCTTTTCTCTTCAAAAACCTTCAACTGAAGATTTAATTAAAATTTAACTGAAATTAATAATTGTTAATATTGTCTTCTATATATACCCTCGAAGTGAATTCTAATTTTATTGATCTTTCAACGCTATCATGCGCACCTTGACTTTTTATAATATAATTTCATTAAATAATATATATTATTTTTATTAATGCTGTTATATATCTTAAAATTAATTTTTATAAATATTTATTTTTTATACCCCCCTTTTTTTAAGGATAATTTATTTGTTATTAAATTATTTATGTTATACAATTAAATTATAAATTTATCTATATAATTTAATGTCCTTAAATGTGGCATATTATAATATTTATTAAGAATAGTTTAAAAAGAACCGTAAGTAATTAAACAATTGCTGGGGTAAATATGAAATTATTAGTGATTTTTCCTGTAGAATATTTCCGATATTGCTGAAATCATATTTAAAAAAAAACATTTGTACAATAATTTATTATTTTTTGTATAATTACTTTACTTTTATTCGAAATCATCACTGATTTTTTAGTAAAATATTTCCTTTATTTATTTAAAATTTTCTTTATTTTTTATATTCTTTTCCTTAGGATTCTCTCATAAGTGACAGTTTCGATGACACGCCAATTAATTCAATCTTTAAGAGGATTAGCCTGTTTTTGACTTGTCAGAAATTAATCTTGTTATGTAAATATCTAGGGAATGTGGTTATTATATTTTTTTTTTTCCAAGGGATGCACTTGTGGTTTATCTCATATGTAAAAACTATGTGTATCTATTAATAAAACTGTTACCGATTCACATATGAGAGTTGTTCAAATATTTTCTCTAAACAGAAGTGACACTAATCCAAATCCCGTGGTGGATATTAGGCTTAAAGACGTGATTGACATGTATTTTTAAGTTCTTTGTCATGGACACCTTAATACCCTGACAAACGATAGGGTCTTAAAAAGGGTGGTAGTAAAAAAATACCCCCAAAAAAAAGTGTCCATAAAAACTAAGGATATGCATAGTAATAGTTGAGAGATTAAATACGGATCAAAATAGTATTGTTGATTATGATTTTATATGTGTGCGTTGGTTAAATAATCTGATTAGAGACATATCTCTTATTCAGTGGGTCTCGATTAAAGATTTCGATTAAGTGTAATTTTAATAATAATTTTTTTTTCCTGAATAAACTAAATATTGGGTAAAAAGAAAGATTAAAATACGCTTTATATAAATAATTCCTTTGTGGAGTAATTGGTGTATAATAAAAAATATACTAAAATAAATGACTGTTCACTTAATCTTATGATTTTTTGTTTCACTAATAATTATTTTTTGTTATTATTAATACATTAAGTGTTATTGTATAGATGAACTGTTTTAAATGTGCTCAACATAATATAATACATCTGTATTCAGTATGGATATGTATTCTAATAATGATATAGATTAAATTATAAGGATACCTGTTCTGTCCGAGTTGAATAATAATTAGTCGTATAAGGACATCTGCGCGTCCAAAGTTATCGTTTTTATTTTATTTCTAGTGGGGAGATGAGACCAGTGAACGTCTCGGGATGAATTTGTATTCAAATGATATATATATATACTTTTTTTATGGAATATATTATGTTCCCACATAATGTGTGATCTTTTACCGAATAAATCCTCTATTTCATCCGTCAAATGCTGGTGTAATATCCCTTAAATATCCTTCTGAGCAATTACGTATGATAATTTTTTTTTTGGTTTTAAAACTGGAAGTTTATGCGTAGAGGAAAGTTCTTGATTTAATCTGTTTGATATTGAGTGATTATTTCTCCCCTGCCTTTATTATTCTATTATTTTTTTTCTCGCTGCAATTTTTGATTAGTTTTCGGCGAATTAATTTATTTTGGAAGATTAATGTGAATGTGAATCATTTTCTAATCTAATGTTGATAAATTTAATGGTTTGGTGGATGAAGGGGTTGTTATAAGTGTTAGGTGACGAAATCTGAATACTTCAAAACAACTAGAAATAGATGATAGAGGGGGTATGTAACATCTTCCTGCTGATGGGAAATATATATAAAAAAAAAAAACTTTATACATGAATGACTGGTAATTAAGTTTTGTTACATAACCCCTTCATCTACCAAATCCTTCACTTTTGGAAGTGTTGAAAATAAGCCACAGCTGATGGATTTTCTTCATCGCATTGTCTAAATTGTATTATGATTTCCATCAGTGAATCCAGACGATTGTTAGAAGCTGTCAAGATAAACTTGGACATTACACTCTGTAGTTGGATGTAGCAGCTGCCCTTGGGAAGATGGCGTGCCCCTTATCAAGCGAACAATGGAACCCCTCGCATGTAGCTAATAGCTAATACCATTGGCCCAAAAACCCACTCCAATGGCGCTCCAGGACCATTCCCTTCCAGTTCCAGCCAACAATGTTCGCCAACTATTTCCAGCTCTTTGTCTCTTCATAGACTGAATTATGGGGTAACTTTAGTTGGTCAAATAACTGAAGTTTATCGGCTTCTCTTCATTAAGTCTTAATGCGGCTCTTAACGCTCTTTCTTAGCTAATATTGAGTTAAACTTTAATTTTGAATGGCTTTCCTGAATTAAATTAATTATTAAAATAGTCGTTATTTATAATTAAAACTATGAAACATGAGATATTTAACTTTTCTGTTTATAAGGAAAATATTAGTCGTTTTAGTCTGATTCAATTTTCTGCGAATTGCGTGACTCCCCCCGTCTTGGCGAACAGATTGATGAATGGTGCCAGAAGGGTGAAGTATGATGGGGCTGAAAGGAAAAAATAAATAAAGGACACAAAAACTTGGGTAAAGTGCTTTAGCTCTTCTTTCCAACTTAAAATAAACTGTGAGAATATTCTCAGAGTAGGAGATTATTAATGATCTGTTTCACGGTTATAGTCACTAAAAAAAAAAGAAAGAAATAAAAATAAAATAAATAACCAACCTCCTGTTTCTAGATGAAAAGAGCTCGTATAAAAAAAATCTTTTTGTATATAAGGTACTTAAGGGAGCTTTAAATTGTTTCTAAACACTGTAGGAGAATAACAATTAGCTAGATAATTAGCAGTTGAGTGTAGCTTTAAGGCTCTAAGGGCTGTTCCTTCTCGCCGGGGGCTGGGGCTGTACTCAGGACACGTCGGCCACTTAGCATCAATCTCCATTGGCGCACGTAGCACCAAATCCCGGCGCCCCAATACGGCAATTTGTATGTCTGAGTCCCTGCAGGGGAGCATATTTTGGGGGGTCATTGCGAATTAACCGCCAGAGCCCCGCAGCCACTGTTTACCTATGTATAACCATTTTGTACCCTTCGCCTCCTCCTGGTACCTTGCATTTTTAATGCAATTTGCCCGGGACACCAATTAGGGCCCTGTGTAATCCAGGCCTGCCCCTAATACCCACAATCTTAGCCACTTCCGGTAGGGGTTTCTTTTCTCCTATTATTATATTGCGAGTTTTTTTTTTTTCATCTCTTCCAACTCGCCCTCTTCTTCCCTTCTTTCTGTTGCTCTGTTTGAATTTCAAATGAAACAGCGGGATGATTTGTTGAAATGCTGAAACCCCTGTTGCAGCTACGGTTGGTTACTGGTTACAAAGGCAAAAAGAATTCCCTTACAGGCCGAACAGGAAGCCGCAGCATCAGACCGCATGTGGTTACCGGCCAATCCGAGTCGTCATTAGAAAATAGTTTTTTATTTGCCAATGGTAGAGTTTGTTTCTTTGTAAACTGGACTTACATAATGTTACGTATTCCTCGCATTATGAAAGATTTAACTATTCATTATTATAATAACTTTTTTAAAAAATCTTAAGTTTTAGACGTTATGATTGTTTTTTTTTTTAACTTGATTATAAGACATGTAGCTAAGACGTTTGCCCTTCGCTGGACTGTGTCCCTTCCTGGAGGACCGAACTCATGTTTATGTGATAGGGGATTTGGGGCAAATCCCTACAAATGTTGGGGCCGGCGCTGGAGATACCCCCCTCATTGCATTACCCCGCACACGGCTTATTGATTCTGCGGCTATAAATCCCGGTTTCTGTGTCCCTTGGCCCTTCATTAGCTGGGCCCTTGTCTTGGGGGATTCCTCCCCCTCGGAGGGAGGAAGTGGCCTTATCGCACCCTCCTCGGCCCTCTCTTATTAACTTCTAATATGTCCTCAGTCCCCTCATAGCTGCTATCTTCTCATTTAGAGGAAATGCCCTGGGATATTGTCTTGGACGGCAATAAATATTTTTCAAGCGCTTAAGGTAAAATATCTTAGGGGTACTTTCTTCTTATATGTTTTTCACACCATCCCCTCCACACCCTAGCCTATAAAATATTTTCGTCCTCTCCAATGCATTTAGATGTAACACGATAGTGCATTCGTTTATTCCTAACATCTATCATGCGTTAAAAAAGGGGTTATACGTTGTACATTAGGTAATAATTGCGATAGCTGATAATTAACAGTTTTTTTCAGGATATGGACAATATTATAGGATTATAGGGTTGGTTTTCTTCCATAATTTCCTGATCTAATTTTATAATGTGATTTCATAATTGAAGGGTTTGGTGGATGAAGAGGTTATGTAAAAAACATAATTTTGAGTAATTTATTTTTAGAGTTTTTTTTTTTAGATTTTTCTTTAGCAGGAAAATATTATACAGTCACTTCCTCCTCTTCATATTTATTTTTCTAGGTGTTTTGAAATATTGAGATTACCTAACACTTCTGCACATATATTCTTCATCCAATGAACCAGATTGTATTTTTTTTACAAATATTTGACATAACCCCTTCACCCATCAAAGAAATTATCTGCGCTCAGCCCATACTATATATTTAAATATCTGTACAGTATCAGATGCTAATCTAAAGAACATTTACTGTGAGCATCATACTTTGTAAGATAAAAGGTAGTTTTGAATACTTTCAACTCCCCAAAACAAACATGAAATAACATTTTCAATAGCTTAGCCTTCGTTAGTCAAAATTAGACCTGAAAGAATAAAACCAAATTATTCTTGATAACCTTGGTATTTAAAAGGTCATTAGGTGCTGATGGGACATTAACCTAATGTTTCACAAAGAACCCTTCTAACTACCAAGTCAATGGACGTTGAAACCTTTATTATCTCTAAATGAACAGATTTTTTTTTAATGGCGTTTTCAATTTTTATTGTCCAACGTATACTCCTATTATTTCACAATGCCTCTGAGGTCATATATTCGAAATTTCCCGTCTACTTCAAATAAGCTTAAAAACAGCTCTGACGATTTCGAAACTCATAAACCGGATAACGGTACGGTAGGTAAATCATGAAAAACGTTACAGCCAATTATTTTCGCCCCCAGACGATACCGGCCGATCCCCGGACTTTTTCTATTTTGATTTATTTACTTTGGTTTGTAATTGGAATACAAGGCTCTCTGATGAATTTGTTAGTTGCCTTTCAGAAGTGCGCCATCCTCTATCGACAGCCATGTTTGATCTCAAATTAATGAGCGGATAACGAACTGCCTTTGTGCCGTCTGGAAAAAAAAAATATATATCTTCGTTTGTACATAGGAAGTTTTCGGTCCGGAGGCTGTGATTTTTATAGGGAATTTTTTTAATTTTATTCAACAATTATTTTGTAGAGTTTTGGTGTATTTGTGCGTTACCTGATAAAAAAGTTAGGCGTGAAATTATTTTAAAATTAATGATATTCTATCAACGAAATTAATTTCTAATTAAACTAATTTCTAAGCAGAAATTTATAGTCTCCTATCATAGGAACTTCAAGCACTGAAATATTAAATGATTATTGATCTTTATTTGAGAAAAGTTGTCAGTAGTCCTGAAACCTCAAGTAGGTTAATTTCTTTTTTTCTGATCTTATCTAAGATTTTCTTACAGCTCAGTTAATAATTTTTCTCTGGAGTATATTCGATTTTTATTTAACTATTTCTATATAACCGCTGCCAAATATCTTAAAGCTCTTATATCAGTAGCTACCTTAAATAGAGCATTGGAAAGGTCTACATCTAGTGGCTTCTGCCCTAGGAATGCTACCGTGTTTGTCGACGAGCGGTCAAGTACGGTTAGAACAAACAACACGCCCCCCTTCTTTGTGCCCGCACCAGGTCCTCAAGAAGTTGTCATCTCATCCATTAAAACTCGCCTACACTGCTCCTTGTTGAAACTATTTTCTCTTAGGATGTTATTCATCTCAACCTTCAAGAATGTCCTTAAATTTTTTTTTTAGTTTATACTCATGTGTTTAATCAATAAAACAATACAACAAGAAAATATATTAAACCCAAATATTTGTTTTAAAATTAACTAAAAATGTAACCACTGATGACATCGCTTCCCCACAAAATGAAAAAATTTATTGTGATTAAAATTACAACAATATTTTCATACCACAGTGTTGTCGGACACGCCCTGTGAAGATGCACTGCCCAACAAACTGTTACAGACCACAACAGAATGTATTATCTTATACCAACACGCACGCCATATTCTCGCCTATTATGTATCACCTGCTGCCAAGATGGCGGCTTGGCCTGGTGAATAAATTAAATGATCCTACAGGAAGTTTAGGTAATTGGCCGTTCGGATAATGAGACGAGAGAATGGTTGGGAATTGGGGAAAAGGTTTTCTAATGAGCTCATGTGGTAGGAAGGAAAGGTAAAAAAAAAAAAAAAAAAATAATAACAAAAATAAACTTCCAATTGTAGTAATTTATATTGAATAATAAATTCCAGACCACTTATTCGAAAGGAATAATTTCTGAAAAGTGTTTCACTCGGCTTTCTCCTTGTGGAACGGTTTTAAATTTACTTGTCTTGTGATTTTATTTATTTATTTTGATTATTCTTAAAAAATGAATATAACATTTTTTACGATTGATTAGTTTTGTCAAAGTATTTCAAACCGATATATATGTGTGTATATATATATATATATATATATATATATATATATATATATATATATATATGTGTGTGTGTGTGTGTGTGTGTGTGTGTGTGTGTGTGTATTTTATTAATTACTATATTTTTGACAATTATTACTATCTGCTCCCATATGGAGCAATAAACAATAATAACACAATATGTACATTAATAAAAAATAGGAATATGCCACCTAAATTACGCCAATTTATTACGTCTAAGCAGTATTATTATTGTTATAATATTTATTTATAATTTTTTAAGAGCTATTTATTGTTCACATGTATATTTCTTTTCACTTATTTAAATAAATAATATGATTCTTAATAATGAGCGTAAATAATCTTTTTATTTCTAATATCCTTTTTAGCTTTACTTAAATTTCTAAAATTACAAATGATTTATTTGTTTTTATTTCATTATATTTTTCTATTTATTTCATTTTATATGCCAGTGAGAAATCCGGTGTTAAAATTAAACCACTCCTGCTCAACTTCATTCGGTTTTATAGACGCATCCTTCTTATTTATTTATGTATTTAAAGAAAATAATAATTACATATAATAATAACAAAAATTAACAAGATTTCTAACATATTTATAGAATAATTCACGCAGGCCAATATTAATTATACCGTTCTGTTTATATATTTCACTATCGCAATAAGAGTTTTTCTTTAACACGTTCACTGCGGGCCCGGTAGGCGATTTTCTAGCAAATGGCAGGTGACATAATATGTTTTTTTTTTCTGATTCACCCGCTCTGGGTTAGATACCAGGAGTGACGTGAGCGTTCACGTCATCTGCAGTCAACGATTAATTTATAACTATTTTTTTTTTTTTTAAACAATCAAAATATTATTAACTAGTACATTAAATGAAATAAGAACATACCATGTACATCCTACTACCTTAATCAGTATATTTACTAGCAAACCGCTGGTTTATTTAGAATTCTTTACATTGGTTTATTCTTTGCAGTTAAAGTTCTCTACATACTCTTGTATGTATATATATTTTTGATCGTCTGAACCATTTAATTTAGAATTATATTTCATGAAAAATGTTTTGCTTTTATTATTAATAATATCGTTTTTTGAAAGGGTTTATATTTATTTTGAGATATTTCCGTTTGCCACCATCGGACCGGGTTTATTGCCATATCCGCCTCGTGCACCCCTATTCTAAACAGAACTCAGTTAAATTAATATTTAAAGGCGGAGGGTGGATGGTATTAAAGTTGAGCCTACAGCTCCGATTACAGCCGAAGAGTTGGCTAAAACAGTTTAACCAGTAACTTTACCTATTACCTGGCCTTTATTGGGATTAGGCAAATCTTCCAGCCTCTGTTTCCCCCATTCTGTTATTATATTGTATTTTAACTTCGACCGGGAGGGGGGGGTAGGGGGGGGGGGGGGGGGGGGGGGGAGTGGATAAACTGTAAGGCTTTCTGGGTAAACTTTAATAAACGCCAATTACCGGATCTTCTTTAAGCACAGCCCCTTCCCTTTATACGTATCATTAAAGGATTATAATACGATGGAACATCTGGGACTTCTTCTTTTTTCTTTTTTTTTTTTCTTCTCTTAGCTCAAATCGTATTAAACTGCCGAGCATAAATTTTGAACCGATCGGAATTATTTTCTGGGCCAACGGGTCTCCTCTTCTGATGATAGGCTCTCCGTAGTCTAACTTCATCGGCCCGATGGAGGGGTAATATCTGTAATTTACTTTCGCTAAACCACAGATTCGAATATAATTGATAACTTGATTGAAAATGATTTACATCCAAAGGGACGTTTAATTGATTCAGGGTTCCAGGGTCCACGGAGTTGTAGCAATATTTGTGTATCTCAATTTATTTTAATGAATACAGTTTGTGCCTTGAAGGCGTTTGAGGGATTATACTTTTTTAAATATTAAATTCAATACAGTATTCATACATGGAGTAATCATTTGATAGAATTATTTTCTTCTTGTTTTACGTTTGTGATCACTGAGTATTAAAGATGTTATATTTTGAAATTAATAAAATGAAATAGTCAAGTAAATAAACACTTTTAAGTTTTTAAATAAATAAAAACTTTATATTTATATTTTAAAAATTTAAAAACTTGGACGTGTTTATTTACTAGACTGCACCTCTGACCATTTCTTCACTTGCATTACACCCTACAGTCAGCTATAGAATCATAATAGTAAAAATATAATATTATTAAATAGAAATATCTATATTTGTATAAGCTAGAAATAGAACCACGGGTTCACAGTATGTGAAAAGGTTGGAAGAGGATCAATACAATTTTTTTAGTTATTTTTTGAATTAGTTTAAAATAATAAATTTAAATAAAAAAAACATTTTTAACAGTAGCACCCTGATAATTTTTTTTATTTAATTTATTAAATATTTAGAGGGAATACAGACGTAAACACACTAACTGTACCATATTAAAACTTAATACAAAATATTTCACTACAAATTTATGTCCTTCCCAACAAAGGTATAGAAAATTTTAACGAATATTCCTGACAACACATACCGAAGACTACAAAGGATTTCGATGATTGATTTTCCTGATTAAGAAAAGAGCTTAAATTAAAGCTCTCGATATTTTATTACATTCTTGTATTTGAAGGCAGTTGGAAATCTTATTATAAGTTAGCTATTGTATATAGTAATATAATGTATTTTTTGCATCATATAATTTTCCTTTTATGTTTTTAAAAAATTGAAATTTAATTATTTTTTCTTTCCTTTTTTTTCAGATCCTACCTGCCTTCAGTGTTTGGAGACAAGTTCTTCGCGCTTTGCATTTGTGATTATTTAGCCAGTGTAAGTTATGCTTCTGAATAGTGATATATTAACGAATTAGACATGTAAATAATTGTTTATAGAATTAGGCCTTTGTATTATAACAATTCGATTATATTGAAAAAAAGATTACCAGTGATTTTTGTACATAACTATACGTAATAATTTATTTCCTATTACCTTATGCTCTTTTTGAGAATGTGTAAATATTTGTAAAACTTGTTTGTCTGTTACTTATCAAGTACTGAAAGCAATGTATTTATGTTCTTTAAGAAAATTGTTTTATTGAATTATGAAAAAAAATAAACTCCTAAATTTGTCATATATCAAATATGGAAATTTATGTAAGCTTTCATTAAGACTGATCGGCCAAATGGTTCTTGCCTGGATAGATCCCCTATAATTATTTACTGTTTGGGATCGATAGATTAGAACTATTTCTTATGTAAAGCTCTGTTATATATTGAATTTTAAGAAAATAGAAATGTATGTGGTAATTTTAAGACCCATTGTTCCTATACTGTATTTTCTTTTAATTTTATCTAAGCGTATTATAGTTTGCAATAGCTGCACTATAGAATCAAAATTGTATTGTTAAACCATGAAGCTTTTACAGTAAAACTGTTATAGACATTGTAAATGTGTTATTTTTATGAGTAGATGCTCATCCTTTGAAGTACTCATAGTTTAAAAGCTAGTCCCATTTCTAAACGAAATTATGTAAAAAAATAATTTGTGTCGGTTACAATTATGTAATGATAAACAAGAAGACTGAGGAGGTGTGTGTATTGACTTAAAGGTCTTATGTACTTTAACGGTAAAAGCGCTGTGCTCAAATCTATTCAGATAATTTCAGCTTCTTTATATATTATAAATTTAAATTAAAAAAACAAAAAAAAATGACGAATTTTAAGAAATATATATATTTATCCTGTATTTTATAATTATGGTGCTGTTTATGTCAAGAAGTGTAAGAGATGATTATGATTTGTTGTAAATTCGTATTTATTTGTTTGATATTTTGTAAATATTAGTTTCATTGTAAATATAATTTTGAGAAATGCAATGGGGAGACCTCCCGAATAAAAATATTTTATAATTAAAGAAAAAAGTTGTTATTATTTAAACTTACCCAACGAACCCTGGACAATTGCTAGACCCTGAGAGGAAAGGACTCGAGGCAGGATGAAAATTGAACAATTATTTTGATAGCATGAACTCAGTAGCTGGAACCTTTAATTACAGGCCTGCCTTCTTTTTTGGTTCCTTTAATTCATCTAAGGGCTACCTCTCCTTTCCTTGGTTATTATTTTTGTTTATTTTTATTTTTTTTTTAATTTAGCTATTAATTAATGTGTAATTAATGTTTCTTTAACACTGAGTCTCATCGCTTGGATGAATGAGTGATGATATTTTCAATATAATATTGAAAATATGAATTCTTTAGCTAGTAAAACATAACTTTATTCTATTACAAAAAAAAAAAAAAAAAAAATGGAATAAAAAAAAGAAGGAATTATCAAATTAGCAATATAATATTCCTCAATAAGAAAGGCTCTTCTATAAATAATAAATCTTCAGGTAAGTACACATTGTATTAAACATGCCGACAGACTCTTATCTATAAAAAAAATAAATAAAACAAAAATATATAAAAATAAAAATACACATATCAAGTGATCTTGATGTCCTACGTTTTTTTAAATTTGACTGAAACAAGATACTTATCCATTACAAAAAGCCAACTTTTATCAGCTCGGTTCCTCTGAGGGATCTGGAAAGAACATGGCTGAAGGACAATATAAAATGAAAGGTAAATTAGAATTTTACCAAAGGGAAGTTTTTCTGAAGATTCATAATTCTCCGTCTTTACTTGATGTAAGTATTTGGTTTTAGATGCTACTTTTCAAAAATATTATGATTGGTTTGACTTCAAGTATGCAGACTTATTTTTTGTCATTTATTTTTAAATAACAAAACAATTGTAAAAACTGATATTAATTGATTTTTTTCTCACCTTCTAAAGTGAGCTTATTTTTTTTATTTTTCATTGGGGCTTAACATCCTCATGTACTTCAACTAAGAAAGAAAGGACGGGTTATCCTAGAGGTTACCAAATTATTCTACCCAGGATGGGAAAGTCAAGATTCATGATCTTAATTTAATAAACCAGAACCTGAATCTTGCTTTGCCTGCGGCATTTCAAGCTGGCGTCTTCGCAGTGGAATCTTCTGTTGGCAGATAAAATTTCTTAGTATTGATTGAATTAGTAGAAGGTATAAAGAAAAAAAAAAGAAAAACAGTATGAAGCAAAAGAAAGAATAATTTAGGCAACCACTAAACATTTTTCTTTCATTTGATTCTGTAAAAATTAATCATTGCTTCATTTCTTAATATAACTTCCTAACAAGGACTTACACTCTTTTTCTCTTTTTAATGCAGTATTTTTATGAAGTTTCTTATATTTATTTTATTTGTTTATTACACCATCTTATATATATATATATATATATATATATATATATATATATATATATATATATATATATATATATATTATTTCCATTAATTAATATTACTTTTGATTCTACTATTATATTTTCTGTTCTACTTTTTTTTTTTTACTTCCATATTTTTTTATTTTTGCTTTTTTCATCTATTATTGTATCAATTTTCACACAAAATATTTTTTTATCGTTATTTATAATCCGTTATTCTCATTCACTCTCTTGCTTTCTTGTTGTTAAATCTGTCTTCATCTATATAATTTTTCTGTTGTCAACATAGCTAACAGTTTATTTTCTTCTTTTTCTATTAAATTATATTATTCTATGTTCAGTACCATAAGTGCCATTATTTTATTAAAATCAAATTTTATTGAACTTGTTCTCTCACTAAGTTAGTACTTAATTTACTAGTAACTTTTATTTTACGTATTATATCATATTTATTTTGGTATTTCATTTTTGGTGTTTCCTTGTTTTGCTTCTGATGTTTCATTGCTTATCCCTGATAAAACATCTGCTAATAAAATAAAAAATTCTCAGTTATTTTCCTTTTAGACTGATTCCTCATCTACAAGACACATTCCTACATAGGATCACTGGTAAGAGAATTCATGGGAATCCAAAAGTAATAAGCAAGAATAGGAGTAAGATGCATGTAAGTTATGCAATCACTCAGGCAAAAAAAAAAAGAAGAAGTGTGGATCTCATCTCTGATTAAAATGCACAATATCATTTGTAATTCATGACTCATTAAAATACATTGTTGCTGAAAAAATAAGAATATTCATCAACATGTAATTAGATTCATGAAGTAATGGAAGGGGTCATAGGAGAATAATAATTTTAAAAAATATTCTGCTAGAAATATTTGATTACATTATTTCCATATAGAAAATATGAGTAGACTCACGGTTTATATTCAAGTTTTCCCTTAGAATTGCTAAGTAAAGGTTATTAATGAAACCCTGTTCTTCTAAGATGCAATTTATTATTTATTTGTTGCATAGTAATATGTATTACCATATATAGTGCAAGGAACCTATTTGGTACATGTTTATAAAAATCTTCATAATTAAATATAATTAAATCATTAAATCATTAAATATAATTCATAATTAAATTCATAAATAGTCGATAGTCTAAGAAATCTCTGTAGAATTGTAGAATTAATTTTATTTTAATTTCCGACGTTTCTAGGATGAGTGTAAATGAATAGTTTGATTGTATTATATTTTTTTTACTATTATTTCTGTTTTAAAATTATTTTTAGGTGTTTTATAATTATAGGATTTTATTAACGGATTTATAGCCATCCATGTTACTTATGTATCACTTGTGAGGCAGATTGCAATATGTATATAAATATTATAAAAAAGCAGTTAAAAGAAAAAAAAATTTAAGCTTCTCTACACAATGTCACAAGTAGCACAACATTGAATCCTGCTAAGTACAATTGATTTGGTAGGCTTTTAGTTCAAGTTTAGTATATTTAATAAATTTTTATAAATTTTGAAATTAGTGAAAATCATTTTTATTGAATTTAGTAAATATAATTTTTGGAATCAATTAAATAAATGCCCACCTTCAGTTTTGATTTACAAACAGATTCAGACAAACTACTATGACTTTCATATTCAAATAAAAAATTCAACAACCACAGCAAAATGAAAATTAGCAGGGTGAGGAATTTTTGAACTAGAAAAGACAGTCAGTTTTTTATACGCTTTTTCCCCTTCATCTTTAAGCTATATTACTATTGATAACATGTGCATAATAATTCCAATAAAACTACATTTACAGGTTTTCATCACTTTAACATTATGGTATCTCCATAAATATGTATCAATAAGCAACATACTCTACTCCTAACTCCCTGGTGACTGTCCGAATCCGGTTGATGCATTTAATTGTTATTAATAATCAAATGTCAGATAGTTAGTATTGATTATTATAAATAAAAAGGAAGAATTTAAATATTGGTTACAATTTAAAAAAAATATAATAGTCCAATTTGGTGGCATATGTAAACCTGTCATTGTAAAAAGTGGTAAGTACTTGTGACCCCATACGTCATTGTAGATATAAGCTTTGAAGTGTAACATAAATAATAAATAAATATGACATTGTTGAAAAACTTAAGTATACCATACCAGACTTTATAGAAAAGAAACTAAATGTCGTTTCCGACTACTTCAATATTTAAAAGACAAACGTTTAAAGCTCTCAATAAATTACAAAAGACTTATTTACATGACTGTAGTTTGACCCATTCAGAGCTTTGGGACTCCACTAAACCTTTCAATTCTTCTGGTATCCAATCCTTACAATCCAAAATCCTTCGTAAAATCTTCAATGCTCCTTATTATGTCACAAATAAAATTATCCTTAAAAATCTTAATGTTCCATATGCTGTTGACTTGGCCCAGACCATATTTCTATCATTTCATTGTAAACTCCATAATCCTAAGTCTCCTAACTTGCCTCACTCTAAATTCCCGTTAATCCTCTGAGACATTTGAAAATAAGATGGCCAAGAGACCATCAATCCTAATTTTATTAATTGTTGTTAAAATGCATGATATAATGGTTAATTGTTGAGTTTAGTTGATTTAATTAATTTAGAGCCCTATCCTGAAGATGGGAACCGATTTTGCTCCCAAAACCTGTTGTTTGATGTTAAATATATTAATTAATGAGGAGTTGCATGCTGAAATATGATTATTAATAATTATACCTTCTTCAAAATTATTGCTATTATTTATGAAGTTTTATCAGATAAGAATCAAATCTGTGGTGGCGATACTCTTTGGTAATAGCGGGAAAAAACCTTAAGAAAGTTTAAATAATTTTCAACCAATATTTTCCATCACTATACTGTAATACTTAACTCATAATATGTAATACAAATTAACCTTTATTAAGACTTTGTCATCCCTTTTGTAGCCTTCACATCTTAAGTTACCTATTTTAAAACACTTTCTAATAACTTTATGATGATGGTTACAACCTTATTTTATTTTGTTAATAACTTATCTACTTGTTGTATATCTTTTTGAGGTCGTAATAAGAGAGTATGGGGTTACTAAAACTGTAGATTTAATTTGTGATCCGTGAAGCCAGTTCTTAATTTTATCTGCTCGTGGGATTTTCCATATTGGCCGAATCCAAGCTTTGACTCAAAAATAAAAATATAAAGGATTCTCTAAAGGATAGTATTGTTACCTATTACATGTTTTTTAAATAATAATAATAATATTACAATCATTTATAAATTGAACATTTGCAAGGGTGACCAACCAATATGTTTATTATACTGTCTTACATCTTGCTTGGGATCCTGCCAATTCAGTGCTGATTTTTCCACCTTCTTTCTGAGCGACTATTACAAGGTTATTCCACTAGCAATTGTGAGGTCAAACTTGCAGAACCAAGAGGGCTGTGTTATTTAGGTTATACCGGAAGCATAACGGGTCCATAGATCCCGATGTTTCCTTTCTGGGGCCGATTTCCGAGCGCTGGGTACTATTTTCTGGAAAGCGTTAAATCCTAAATTACTAATAATTGTAGATAGTTGCTATCGTGGGATATTCTCAGAACTGTGTGGTGCACTATTAGTGGAACTAAACCAGTACTCACGTCTTTAGTGTACCTCGGCACTAAGCTGAATCTTTCTGTGTCCGAACTCACTCGAAACGAATGTAATGACTCAATTGGTTGATTTTGAGGATTGGCAAGAATAATTTTTCATTGGTCGGTTCTGTGGTTGTGAGCTTAAAATGATCATGAATAATATCAATACTTTTCATTTTTAGAACAATATAAAAATTATTATTTTGTTTCCCTGGCTATCGTAAATTCATAATTGTGCAATTATCAGTAGGGTTTCTTACATAGTTTTTCGAGATCATGTTATTACTCTATATAAATATTTGCGCCAAAATAGATACTTCAAGACCTTACTGAACCTTTTTTGAAGGTCAATAATTAACTCACTTTCAAGGTTATTAGACTTATTCACTTCTTTAACGGCTACATCCATTATACTTGTCTTTTTAATTATTTTAAAATCTAAATTAAAATTCTGAAATTAAAGTTTGTTCAAAAACCGTTGTAAAAGTCGGTTTATTAATTTATTTGTCTTGGTCACACTACGTTTAATAGGTAAATGAATCTATAAATAAGACTAACCTATTAGATATCATGAGTCGAAAATACACAAATAATGACAGTCACCTTTAGTTTTTTAAAAAATCAATTTACAGAAATTTACAACTGTACAAATACATACATCAAGTAAATGATAACGATTACAATAGCATGTTAAAACTTGAAAAGAATTACTCATCAGTAGCACTTCAATAAAAATTCTACACTATATGGTCTCTAGGCCATCTTCTTTTCAAACGTCTCGGATGGTTATCGGGAATGGAGTGGGAAGCAAGTGGAGAAACTTTTCGATTTCAGTGGTTATGGAGCTTACTATGAAAGAATAGGTATCTGCTTTGGGCTAACTCAGCAACATATGGAACATTAAAGTCTTTATGGATAGCTTTAGTGATGACGAAGTAAGGGGCATTGAGGATTTTTCGAAGGATTTTGGATCGTAAGGATTAGATACCAGAAGAATTGGATGGTTTAGTAGAGCCCCAAAGCTCAATTCTGTACGTCCAAATAGGTCTACTCACAGTCATGTAAATAAGTCTTTTGTAATGAATTGGGAGCTTTGTCTAGTAAATGCTGAAGTAGTCTGTAATTTTTTTAGTTTGAAACTCTAGCTTTCCTTTCATTGTAGTATATAAACTTTTACTTTTTAAGCGCTTAATATTTAATGAAAATAGCCTCTTTATTAATAAGTTTTGAACCTACTGAATTTTGTAACTATATGCCATAAACTGTCATATATGCCATATTGTATGCGATAAACTGTATTTTTTGTATAATACATGGTATATGAAGGAGTTTTAAATAATAAATAAATAACCTGTAGACATCAGTAATATACTAAAGTACATATTCTATTTACCTCCTAGAAGAGATGTAGGAATATTTCTTAGAAATGTCCCTCTACTGAGCTCAGGGAGCAGACTATTTTTCTTCGTATTCAGACCTAAATTTTCTCCGATTTATACCAGTGATACAATAGTAAATTTCAGAAAATATTTTCATTTTTTCTACATTGTCAGTTTGGACCTGTTATTAAATTTATTTTGATCAATGTTTATATACTATTATTTTATTTTTCTCATTTTTTAAAAATAATTATCTTCCTCTTCTTTTCCTATTTATACGTAGCCTCTAGAAATTTTTTTAATCTTTGTATATACAGGATGTTTCCCTCTCAGAGCAAACAAAAAAATAATAATATTGAAACTAGAACAAAAATAAAGAAAAATGCCGCTGTCCGCACTTTTCTATATCAATCCGTTCCAGATAAATAATTTTTTTTTTGTGTAACCCACTTTTTTTGCCATACAAGTTATAATATCTCAACTTAGCTCAAAGATTTTTCGAAATCTGACCATATTTACGGATTTAGCATTAAATTTCCTATAAGATCAGAGCACATATAACTTTTTTTTTACAAACTTGGGACCTAAAGAACAGCTTGATCTTCAGCTTATTTAGGAAAGTTACAATTTCTTATATTACTTCAACGCTCAATTTTTTTCGAAAAAACAATCCACAAAACTGCAAATATGTAATTTAAACAAAATAAACTACGAGAAAGAGAGCAAGAAGCTGCATTCGAAAAAACAGAGGACAATTTGAAAATCTAATAAAATAATGGACTCCATGACAGTGTGCTTTATTGACAGTTTTCTTTATTTTTTAATTAGCCAGAACTTTTTTCATTGCTTTAATATAGATTTTCATCAAACGATTATCATAATCTTTTATTTACCCATTTTCCTGATTTGTATGGCATAGTAAAACACCATGGTTTTCCGGTTTTGTGAATTCCTCCATGAAATCAACAAGCAATCATTAATTTGATCACACCATGGTTTGCAGTTTTGGGGATTGTTTTTTCGAAAAACGTTGACCGTTGAAGTAATATAAGAAATTATAACTTTCCTAAATAAGTTGAAGATCAAGCTGTTCTTCAGGTCCCAAGTTAGTAAAATTCAAGGTTACATATGCTCTGATCTCATAGAAAATTTAATGCTAAATCTATAAGTGTGGTCAGAATTTGAAAAATCTTTGTAGATTTTATTTTTTCTTCATTTTGGTCTAGTTTCACTAATTTGGTTTTTATACTAAGAGGGAATCACCCTGTATACAAATCTGTTTCAATTTTATTATTTTTATAAATCTAAGCCCCTTTATTAAATGCATCTGCAGCTCCATAAATGCATCCCAACTTCTTACTCATGCTTTTGACAATGCATCTGCTCAAACATTATGTATCCAGACAACAGACATGTATTATTCTTAGAATAGAATTTATTTTCTGCTTCGTTTAATTTATGAATTACATTCCACGTGAATTGGAATATTTTTTATTCGAAAAATATATATATATTTTTTTATTGAGTCTGCTCTATGTTTTGATATCTTTCAGAAGTCATTTTCATTTCGCCTCCATAGAAATGATTAAGGATGGTTTACATTCCAAACTAGTTTTCAAATAAAAAAATTGTAGTTGAAGTGGCAATTAATTCATCAATCCTAATTGTAGTGATCACCCTATACCGCCATGCGTACCTCAAGTGATTGATCTATGTACTCTATTTTATAAAATAGTGAATGAGGAGAGACAGAAAAAATGGGATTATAGTGTTGAATAGTACTGTAATAGGTGTAATATATAAAACGAATTCCTACTAAACGAAGATGAATTTATAAGTAAAACTTCTGCGTTTTTCCTCAATTTGTAGAGAAATTTTGAGGATTCATCTGAGCTGTGTCCCAGTATCTTCAACGGCTTAAGTCGTTTTTCGTTGATATTTTCCGACAGTTTTTCTGAAAAGTTGGCCGGGGAGTAAGGGCTCTGTTAATCTGTCTCTAGCATGAGAGGCGAACTCGGATCCTGTACAAAGTTAGCAACTGCCTCGAGCAACCACTCGAAGAAACTTGACTCGACCAGTGTTGCTTCTCAAAAGGCGACAGCTCCTCCTAAGTAAACCCCTTCCTTCCCTGACAGGGGCCAGAGTCTCCCAACTTGTTATATTTCTTGTATGCTAAATCAATTTCGTCCTTCGAGATAACTGTTTGTTTTTTATAAACTTCGGGGGATTGAAAACTTTCGGAAAATCATGGTCATTATTTGAACGTTTGATACTGTTGGTAAAGTTGATATTGATGAGCAATTTCATATATAAATTCATTGTTATAGCCACTACAAAATAAGTGTTAAAATAATCATCTGAAATCTGTTTATATTCACATAAAAAATAAAACCTTTTTCTCACTTAAATTAGGGTTCATAGAATCTAAAGAAATAATGTGTTTTTTGAATAGGTATTTATTGAAATTTAAATAAAACACAAGTAAATGAGATGATAATGCTAAAAATGAAAAATAATGCTCAAAGATAATGCTAAAAATTCGAGATAATTGTTTGTTTTTTATAAACTGCGAGTGATTGGGAACAATTGGAAAACCTTGGTCATTATTTGAATGTTTGATACTGTTGATAAAGTTGATATCGATGGACAATTTCATAGATACCTTTATTGCTATAGCCATTACAAAATAAGTGTTGAAATACTCATCTGATATCTGTTTATAGTCACACTAGCATCCCCCGTCGCGGCTTCGCCCGGTCCCTTAAGTAAAGAATTGACGTAATTTTAACAAATAACTTTATTTTTTTAGCGATAAAAAGCTTGTATTTTAGCACGCAATTAATAAGCATTATTACCTTAATGATATTTCCATGCATCGCTGTAATTTTTAACCTGATCGAAATTTCTAACTATAAAGCATATGACAATGTGGCAAACCTCTGTCACTCAATATTGTACATTCAAATTTTTATTATTGCTATACCTCCATAGAACTATGAATATGATGTAGTTATATTATATGATGGATTGAGTAGTTTTACCATTGTAAACTCTATTACGGGATGGCGCTAACACATCGGTAGATTTTCAAACTTCACAGGGATCCACGTATTTAAATAAAAATTTCAAGCTCTATATAACATTATACATTTCTAACCTCTCATGTAGAATGGCATTCACGCTTTTTTAACAACAAATTGAAATAAATAAGTAGATTTTATTTTCTACTGCTAATCTTCCTGGAACTATAAAGATGATGTGGTTACAATTTGGTACAGATTGGTTCAGTAGTTTTCGTGTCTAGTGATCACAAACGAAAAATGGCTAGTCCTTTTATATAATTGTATTGATAAAAAATAAAACATTTTTCTCACTTAAATTAGGGTCCATAGAATCCAAAGAAATATATATATATTTTAATAGCTATTTAATTAAATTTAAATAAAATACAAGTAAATGTGCTTATAATGCTAAAAATGACATGTCGATTGCTTGTAAAGCTTCTTTTCATGCGCCTCGGAGGGTTATCTAGGATATAATATGAAGCAGGTTGTGATACCAATGGATCGGAATGGTTTTGGAGTTTGCTATAGAATGACAAGTATCTGGTTACTGCTAAGTCAGAAACATAAGCACTAAGATCTTTGTGGATATGTTGTGAAAAAGTAAGAATAGAGGATTTTACGAAAGATTTTGGATTGCAAGAATTGGATAAGAAATGAATTAGATGGTTTAGTGGAGCCCCAAAGCTCTACTCTATATGTCCAAATATGTCTGATAACTGTCATGTAAATGAGTATTTTGTAATTAATCGGAAGGTTTGAACGCTTGTTTAGTAAAAGTTGTAGAAGTCGAAAACGACGAGCAGTTTCCTGTGGTTTTAGTATGGATTGGATATAATATAAATTGTAATAATCTTATTTTTCAGTTATTTATTGATATTTACAACTGTATATGTATAAAAAGTATACATCTAGCAAATATGGAGGTAATGATCATAGTATCGTCAATTGCTAGTAAAACAAATATCTAGTGGTAGCAATTCAATAAAGTTTTATAGAAGGTTCCGATCTTCTTTTCAGACGCCTCAGAGATTTATCGGAAATATAATGGGTAGCAAGATGAGAGACTAATTGATTTGAGATGTATTGAAGTTTACCATATATATGAAAAAATAGGTTTGTGCTAAATCAGCACCATATGAAACATTAAGATCTTTATGGATAAGTTTATTTGTGACAAAATAAGAAGCATAGAGGATTTTATAAAGGACTTTGGATTGTGAGTGTTGGATACGGGAAGAATCGTAAGGTTTAATGGAGCCCCAAAGATTCTTAGGCCCAAATAGGTCTAGTTACTTTCATGTAAAAGTGTCATTTATAATTAATTGGAAGCTATTAATGTTTTTCAAGTAAATGGTTTTGACGTTTTACTCTTGTATGTGGATAATTTTAAATTGAATTGTGAAGTTCACATAGAAGACTAAAAAAGAAAAAGAAACTGCTCTTTGGTATAGACTACTCCAACATTTATATATATATATATATTTTTTTTTGAAGAGAAAAGATTTGACCTCGGTTGGGATTCGAACCCAAGTCTCGACCACGCTAGAGAGGTGGAGACTTGGGTTCGAATCCCAACCGGGGTCAAATCTTTTCTCTTCAAAAGTAAAAAAATATATTTAAAAAATATTTATTAACCAAGAATTATTTCATAATTTATATATATATATATATATATATATATATATATATATATATATATATATATATATATATATATATATATTTTTTTTTTTATTGATTGCTTTAAAGTATAAACTTTATGGCAATTGAGTTAGCCAGTAACAATTATAATAACATTATAGTAAATAAACAATAAATACAAATAGAGGAAGAGTTTTACATGTTATATAATTAACACAACAGAAAAAGCATTATTCATATTATAATAATTTATACGAACAAAAGAATTTTTTTTTACAAGCTATAATGATATATACAAACAAAGAAAAATAAAAATAAAAACATACATTTTTACAATTTATAATAATTGATATTGATTATAGTCTAGGATCACAGAAGTTGTAGCAGCAATCGCAATAGAATCCAATATTTTATTTAGTTAATTAAAAAAAAATAAATCAATTACTTTTTGCCAGCATTTAAAACATTTAAAATAAATAGGAAGACGTTATTTATCTTTTCTATGCTATTGTAGTATGAAATATTTTCAAAAGATAGAATTTCATCTGTTTGAACTATATAGTCTTTTAGGTATTTCTTTCGACAATTATCGTGTCTTTGGCATTCTAACAACAGTTGTTTTAAGCTGTTTACATTTTTCATTAGCATTAATTTTTAAACTATTATTTTTAAAAAAAAATTTTCAAGTAGTCATATTTGGCTATTCTCAGTTTTCTAACGGTTCTTATTTTGGTGATATTAATGTTGTATTTTAAATAATCTTCCGGCTGAGGGTTATTAAAATTTGAAATTTTCATAAATAATGAGTTATAACTTGTATTTAAAGTACGATCAATGTCTGTTGATAATAGATGATTAGTGACTTTTTCTATTATGTTATTTTTATTAGACAATAATATTGCCGTTAATGGTTAATTGTTTAATTTGAGATAACTAGTTATATTGAACATCTGGTTTATTGGTGTGTAAATCTAAAAGTTTTTCAAGGCAGATACGGGGTAGCTGATTTTCTGGTAATGCCATGATTTTAATTGAAAAATTTATTATTTTTTTTAGTACTGGGATAAATAGCGGATTCCGTCCTGTTTCTAATCTTTCTAAACATTTATATTGACAATCATTAAAAGCTAACATTTAGTTTCAAAAGACACAATTATATGCCAGTAATTAGACCTTTTTGGGTATAAGAAGCATGGGGCTCTATTAAACTTAACAATTCTTCTCGTATTCTTCCACCCCTTACAATCCAAACTTTTTTTCGTCACTTACAGCTACATTTTTTCGTCAAACAAGCGTTCATAATGAACGAATGACAGTTTTCTCTTATGAAAATATACTTTATTGGTAAAAATAATTATTCCTAACCCAAAGGTATTTCTAGATTTACATTATTTTTTAAACAAAAAATTAGAAGGTTTTTATTTAGTATACCCCTTTAAGAGATAAACTTTTGGCCTATCTCATACCCTAATCATCAAAGCATATATATATTTTTTAAAAAGATATCGCCTGTGCTCTTGGTTCCAGAGAATAATTTATTAATGTATGCCATCTGCTAGGCAAGGTATTCACAATGGCCGAAGCGCAGTAGGACGCACCTGGAGCAATCGGAAGCACATAAAAGACAAAAAGGGGTGGGAAATCCGCCATGTCTTGAGATGATGTACTTCAGAAGAGCAGCTGTGTTCTTGTCAGCACCCCTGCGAGCTCAGATCAAGACCGGTTTGACATGAAGTGAAAGGATCGCAAGTATTCTAAGCACTCCTAAGATTTTTTTTTTTTTAATTTTTCAAAAATAACTAAAGAAACATGTTGATATATCCAGTATCTATGAGGAAAAGAAATTCGTACAAAAAATATTTATTAGCCACCCCTAAATATGTGATAAACATTTTCATTCCCTATCGTTTTTTGTGGGATAGTCAAAATAGGAACGTCCGTTCATCTTTACGGTTCAAAGTATTCACAGTTTTAACAACCTCACATGCATCAATCACTGTGTTTTAGCCTGGTTCTTCCAATTAAGTTTCTTATTAACAGTCAAGATCCAAAACGAAAATCACATAATTAACATCTTAGGAATATTCCAATGTAGCCAATTAAAGAATGTAGGTCGTGTAACGCGTCTTGTATACTCATATAAAGCAAATACATATTACTTAAATAATCGCTCTTTATTTATTTGAAAATCTATTTTAGTGTCTATTATCATTGTTACTAACATTTAAACATTCATGTATTTAATTGTTGAATATTTCCATCTTTCCTGAATCTGAGATACTCTAACAATTTCCGAGCTATTACAAAATTAATAAATTCAAGGGGTATGTAAGCCAATCAAAATATTAGAATCAGGCGATTAAAGTTGTTCAAAATCAACCGTTTGACCTGATTTTTTTTTGAGGAACTTGAAATATGGCAATATACATACCGTACTTAAAAGAAACTGCTTGTCATTTCCGACTAATCCAACATTTACTTGACAAGCGTTCAAAGCTCCCAATAAAGTACAAAAGACTTAATTACATGACAGTAATTAGACCCATTTGGACATACAGAGCTGATCTTTGGGGCTCCACTAAACGTTCCAATTCTTCTCCTATCCAATCCCACCTCCATCTACCCTACCCCAGCATTAAAATACAATACCTTCCTAAGCTATTTTATATTTGATAAATATAGTCATTGTAATCATTTTCCTAAAATTTACTTCTTTTATAAGGTGAATAAAGTTGAATAAATATCAATAAACAGTTAAAAAAAAAAAAAAAGAATATGAAATTTCTTTTAAGTTTAAAGAATATATTATATGCTTTCGTTCTATGAAAAGGCGTAATAGTTCCAAATTTAACATTTTTATTTTTGGCTATTTTTTCCTTGAAGAACTGGAGACGATGAAATATTAATGTTTATTTTTTTATAAGTAATTTTACAATTTTTCTTCCTCCTTTGAATGTATATATTCATCAGCTGTATCTTCCGTTGTATGTTTAGTATTTAATAAAAATCAAGCATACTGAGAAAAAGGTGAAACATATAAAACATCTTTCCTTGTGAGCAGTTGTGAAATAGTTGTTGGACACTATGCTTCACCTAGTCTTTTCAAGGTTTAACATTACCTTGAGAGATGAAATTTCAGGATATTAAATTTTGGGCATCATTCTTAAAATTTTAAAATGTGGGATTGAAAATTTATTTTCATCTCTTATTATTCTCTTATGTAATTCTTTCTAGTTTTATTAAATTTTTTTTCTGTAGTTCTCAGATTGTATATTTAGAGGAAATTTTATAAGAATATTTGATATAATGATTTTCAATAGCACTCTTTTTATTATTGAAAGATCAAGGCTTTCCACAAATGAAGTAAAATAGAAAAAAAATATTAAAATATAAATTAATTATTTGGGTTGTCCAGAAAAATTAATTTCGGTTTATGTTTTTAAAATAAAACCAAATAATAAATCATTAGAATATATTTGTATTAATAAAAATACGTTAAACTAATATCTTCCAAAGCACTAACTGCTCTGAATAGAATTTTAAATCCTTATCATTAGCATTTCTGGTTTCTATCGACATTTGATAAATTAATTTTTTTTTTTTTTTTTTATAAAAACATTTATTGAGTAATTATTACAATATGCCAAAAAATGTGGGCAATAAGTAATATAGATGGCGTATGATTACATTCACACATTATGTACTATTAGAAAAAAAAAAAAAAATAGAAAAAAAACACGTATAAAATAACATAAATAAAAAGAGAACAGAAAATAACTTGCTATACATAAACTATATAAAGTATGCAATATGCTTATAAATAAAATAAAATAGTAAAATTAGATAAAAAATAAAAAGTGAATATAAATAAAATAAATAAATAAGTAAGTAGTAATAATAAAGAATAAAACAAAATTAAATTAAAGTTTAAATACACAATCGTACTTTATTTATAATATACACTCATCCTAGGGATCCTCCAGCTAAACCTGTCCCTCCATTTGTAGAGGGACAAGCCAGGCACAGAGAGGTCCCAGCTCTTCTCTCCCAGCTGCGTCATTAATTAAATATTAACGTTTAAAAGTTGTTCAGGTCCTTAAAAAAATGTTTGCTAGTTGGTTAAAGGTGTGAAGGTTGGTTAAGGCAGAGACTCATAGCTAGGCTTTGACTATTTCATAACGTTAAAATCTTTCATAACGATTATTTTTTTGGTGACCGTTCAATACTTAAGCTCTTTCAATTGTTTTGAGGTTGTCAGTGTCGTTTGATCTGCATCTGTTGTCTTCTCAGCAGGTTTTCTAACAGATCTCGGATTTTTGTCCAACAAAGAAAATCGTTATCCAAAAAAGAAGTCCTGCCACAAGCCTCTTTTCCTCCAAGGCTGAAGTTTTCCTGTCGATATTTATTAAAACATTGTTGAATAGTACACCGACTCACGCCATCGTCGTCCTGAACTTAATTTATCTTTCTGATTCTTTGGGCCCTATTCCAATTCTTTAATTCTGAATTCTTTAAACTAAAATCAAATGTAAACTTGTGAGTAAAGAGTGAATGGAAGAGAGATTTCCAAGTAGTGGAATAAAAAAAAAAAAGTAATTTTTGTTTAGGAAAGAAATAACAAATATTGCAGCGATTAAAAAATATAATTGATTAAATATTAGCAGTTTATTACGTATAGAGGTCATATAAAGAAAAGAGGGATGCCTGCATTATTTTCCGGACAACCAAATATTTTGCAATTACACTGATATGTGTAACAGAAATTTTTCACCTTAGATGTGGAATTAAGTTAAATAATTCTAATTCCTGATCAATTTAATCTCTTTTCCCTGTTACATTATGGATAATAGGTGAGATACGAGAATGCGATCACTAGAGACGAATTATCCCCGGCGTTCTAGTTGATAGATTGTCCCGGCAGAGATGTGATATCGAGGATGGAGACCACAGAAAGCGGGAACCACGGGCCAGTGCACATCACACATACCTGCTTCCATTGTTCGTCTTCACTGGATAGATATGGATCCTATTGGTCGATAGCTAATTGGTATATGATCCTGTACAGATATAGCTCTATAAAAACCTAGGCAAAGAAGGGAAAAATCATTGAAAAGGGCTAATTTAATTCATTCATATAGGTTAAATATATGATTAAGTCACTATCATTCAATAAATAGAGTAATATTTTGATAAAACAATATACAAATTTAACAACTATAATGTTAAAATCATTTAGAAGGATCGATATATTGTGACATATATTGTGATCCCATATTACGGCCCAATATCCACCAAAGTTGGAAAGCCATTAAGAAAATTAGGTGTGACTCCTACTTCTAAAATAGATAAACTATTGTCGTCTTATTTCCCTTCACCTAAAGACAAAATGGATCCTATCCAAAAAAAAACCGAGTATATGAATTAAAATTCAATGACAGCTAAATACACGGGAAAAATAATATGATATATTAACAATAATATGACGCAGTAATCCAACTTTGCTACCTATTTAAATGAAAATAACCATAAATTCGACATTGATCCGGGAGTAAAAAAAATACATTGCGTAGAAAATAGTTTAAATTTAAATATTTATGAATGATTAGAAATAATAAAATCGCCCAATACACATACACATTTTTGTTTTAATGACCATGTAAATATTTTTCAATGGCCCCATTTTAAATTTGTTTTCAATAAGAACGGAAAAAAACCCAGCGAGTCATAGCGAAAACCGAAAGGACCTATTTCCCCTGAAAAGTCAGACCATTTCTCTCTCAACCATTTAAACAACCATAGGTCCTGTTATCTTTCAAAAGTCTGTTTGCTGCCTTAGGTGAGTACCAATATATTTGATTTCTTGTCGCACATTTTAAAAGAATAATTAATATATAATCTATGAACATCTTTGTATGTTTTTGAACTAATTTTCAAATAAAATAATTCCAGTAGAAGTGCCAATCAATTCATCAATCCTAATTATAATGTTCTAATTCCTAAAACAAGAATTTGTAAGTTTTATCAATTGATACTTTAAGATTTGCAAAACGCTTTAACATGCAATACCTATTTGGACAAAGGAGTTGAGCTTTGGGGCTCCACGAAACTATCCAATTCATCTCGTATCCAATCTTTGCAATCCAAAATCCTTTGAAAAATCCTCAATGCTAATTACTTTTTCACCAAAAAACTTATCCACAAAGACCTCAATGTTCCACATGTTGCTGCTTTAACCCAAACCAGATACCTATCCTTTCATAGTAAGCTCCATAACCACACAAATCCACTAGTCTCTCAACTTGCTTCCCACTCCATTCCCGATAATCCTCCGAGGCGTCTGAATAGAAGATGGCCTAAAGATCTTCTATGTAGAATCAAGTTTTGACATGTTATTGCAATCGTTACAAACACATTTACTTGATGTACTTATATATTTTTACAGTTGTAAATTTCAATAAATTTACAGAAAAGTATCAATTACAAAATTTAGATATAAAACATATTACATAGATTTTAGAACATTAATTACAATAATAATTTCCATTTAATATATCATTATTTGACTATGCTAACTAGTTTGATATAATGGGTATAATAATAATCCATATTTTACTTTTAATAAACAGATAAACATTTCCAAAAGTCCCATTTTAAATTTTTTTCCAAAAGGAACGGAATAAAGCAATCAGTCATAGGAAAAACCCAAACATTTAATCTACCTGTCCCTTTCTACAACCTGTATTCTGTTGATGTCTTTCAGAAGTCCGTTTTCCCTCCTTAGGCGATATATATACAAATATATTTGATTTATTGTCTTACATTTTTGCAATCATTAGAACATATAATCTAAATAACAAAGTGCTGGTGTTTTGAAAATTTTGTATATTTTAAAACTGATGGTGAATGTTCATCATTCGAAACTAGTGTTCAAATAAAATAATTCCAATAAAAGTGGCTATTAATTTATCAATCCTATTTAACAGATTAGTTAAAGTAATACTGACATAAACAGTAGGAACAAAATAATTTTTAGGCGTGATTATAAGCGTCGGAATGAAGGGTTGTTTTCATGCACAATGAGTTTTATAACATCCTAGTAAAATAATGTTATATTAATGAATTTCGGTGCTTTCTTAATTGATAATTCAAGATTTGTGAACATTGTATAAAATGTAGGAAATGCATAACATCTACAGAAAAATCCTTTACATAATTTAACTTTTTTAATACAGAAACAAATAAAAAAGCCAGATCGTTCTAAACCATTATGTTCCAAGAACGTTTCATATCAGTAAGAAAATATACAATCGAAGCCATAAATAAACCTTGATCTTCATGATCTGTTTGATCAAATCAATTGGGCTATTTGATGCGGTTCATTCATTCAGTTAACCTCGGCCATAGTCTAATTGGCAACGCGACTTGTTATGTTGACTTTTAAGGACATCGTAAATTAGTGTTTGATCGAATGACAGCTCGGAATATTAGTTTATCCTACGACAGTTTTAATGAAATAAACAAAAGAATATTTATAAGCGAAGAGATTAGATATTAACAGACAAACATTTGGCATACATTCTCAATACGCAATGAACATCTGACATTCTATATGCTTCGGAAAAACAACATTTTCCATCTTCCGGATCATCATATTTTTGTTGCTAGTTATTACAATTTTTATTGTTTCAAGGCATCATAATTAAAAAAAAAAAAGAATAATACATTTTAATCAGTTTCATTTCATTGGTTCTTTTAGTTGTTACAATATAAATGAAATTAGATATAAATAATAAAAAAGGAGGCTAGTAATCAGATAAAATTATTATATAAGAATAAGAAAGATGGCAATAAAAATATAATCTAATGAAAGGAAATAGTAAAAAATGGAAAGAAAAAAGATAATGCCATTCGGAAATAAAAGAAGTAGAATAAAATTTTTAAAAAAGAACTTAAATTAACAAAAATTGAAAACTAAAATTAAAATCAAATAAAAATAAACATATTGCTTGATAAGTCAGTGTCAAGAAGTGACCTGAGTACAATATAAAATAATTAGTTGGTGGTAGGAGTGGGGGTTAATGGTTCCAATAAAATAAAATTATAATCTCAGCATTATTACCATTATTTTTAATTTTTCAATTACTTGTTTTTTTATTTATTTATTTTTTATATTCAGTTACTGCATTTTTTTTTTATAATTCCTGTTTTTGCATCTGACATATTGCTACGTATTTAGTCCTGAAGATGACCTTCAATGTTATGGCCGAAACGTAGAATAATGATTTCTTATTTTTAAGAATTCTTATTTTCTTTTGACTGATCTACAAGATATCGAACATGTATTTCAAAAGTGACACAACATGCATGTATTTCAAAAACATGCAATAAAAAAATGTAAAATTTTAATAGTCTTGTATGAGATATCGAAAGTGAACATGAATTATCTTTTAATCCCAACCGCAAGTGAAAAGAGTATTGAACTTAAACTTGATGATAAATCAATATATATATTTGAGTTACAACTCAAAGTGTCACTTTAGAAATATATGTGCGATAAAAGTAATTTTCATTTATGTAATTTATTCAAAATTTACGATGAAGTATATAGATAGATGAGGTGTGCAGTTATTTCATTGAAAACCATATAATTTTATGACAATAAAATAGTTCTTTGGTTACATCCCAACGATAGCCATGAAGAAGGTTTACCCTGTAAGCCGAAACGTCAGCACAATTAATCAAAACTATTCAATTGCGTTTCTTTGACTGCGTATTCTAACTTTCTACTTCATCTAATAAAAAGTTTTACATGATTAGTGAAAAGAAAAATGAATAAAAAATAATTTTATTCAATTGCAATATGGTTGATTCCGAATATAATGAATGAATATATAACGCAATACAATGGCCGATTTAATGCAAACTATTCAGTATCCATTGTGAGTCTCATAAAATGTATCTTTGGCGTATTACTGCAAAGTGTAAAAGTGCCATACAATCCAAACTGTCGTACATATCAATTAATATGATCATTTGAAGTAAGAAAGGATCGAGTAAGGGATAAGTATTTTAGGAGCAGAGTGAATAATTTGGAGAAAAGGATGATGGGTGTTGGAGATGATTGGAAATTATACTACACACACTTATGCGCGACAGCTCTCTATCTTCAACTGTACAAGTATGTGAATCATCTCTATATAAATATATCTCTATATATTCTAGATCTGCGATTAATTCGGGGATGTGGCGAGTTTTCGTACAACTTCGGTGGAGGTAGAAAAGTTAGGACCTAAACTTAAAATGTAGGGGAAGGGATATCAATGGAAGAAAGGTTTTGGTCTCCAGTGGGATAAAGGTTTTGAAATTTGTGGATAAGATGGGACTTTTTTTGGGATTTAACAATGATGGATATTTTAGTGATATAGCTGACAAAGGCAACATCACGGTTATCAATTAATAGTATTCATCTCTAGAGATTATCAAAATGAAGTTGTGGTATCTGCTTAGGTTATGTTTCTATTAATAATTAATGATTACAGCATATTACAAGAATCATATTCTATCATTCTGATTACTACATCGCCAATGACACTAAGTAGTAGAAATAAGTATATGTAAATGTAAAGTCAACTATTAATAGATACTTCTTTAGCCGCTTGGTCATGACAATAAAATATAATCGTGAATAACTTAACCCTGAAGATGCAGGAAGAAAACATGCTTTGCGTATTTAAGAGATTTTATGGTTCGTTCAATTATATCCGCCTTGACCTTGTCATAGATATCTCTTGCATTCGAGACCTTGACCGGCTTGAACTTTAAGTGCAACAGACTATGAGATCCATTCGTCATTGAATGTATTTATTTTCGTTCAAAGGTCATTGTTTTTGCATTACAATTCTCTTTGAATTATCTTACTGACCTTCACGAGATGGATCTATTTTTTATTTCCTTGATAAATTTTTTTTCCTATTACTATTATTACGTTATTTGTTGCTCCTCGATGCAGCTCTAAGATTTTTCTTGTAAAAAGTCTATTTAGTATTTTTTTATTTCGATCATTTTTATGGATCATTTTTTTTTTGTCTTTTAGCATTAGTTATCACTAATTTTTTTTAATGAAATTTACAACTGTACAATATATATACACTACTGGTAAATGTGTTCATAACAATTAAAATAACATGTAAAAGCTTAAAAAGAACTACTCTTCAGTAGCACTTCAACTAAAATTCTACACTAGGTCTCTATTATTTTTTCCTGCTTTGTGTGATTATTGATTCATCTAATATGTGATTTTTTTTTTTAAATTTTCATTTATTGATATTTACAACTGTACAAAATAATATACATCATGTAAATGTGTTGATAGTGAATACAATGGAATGTAAATAACACGTGACGAACTACTCACTAAATAAATAAAAATCTACAACAAAAGATCTCTAGACCATCTTCTTTTTAGACGCCTCGGTGGATTATCCTTTTAGTCTCAGTTTAGTTATGGAGTTTACCATGATTCTGGATTGTAAGGATTGGATACGTGAAGAATTAGAAGGTTTAGTTGAGCCCCAAAGCTCAGGTTCATATGTCCAAATAGGTCTGAAAACTTATTTATTACGAAGGATGTGATCATTCTCCATTCATGAGAAAAGTCGATTCCAACCGCTGACGGTGCTAGTTTTGCAATAAATAATTATGTAATTAGTATTCATAGATCGATTCTTCTCGCTAATGATTAAAAAAAAAAAAAAAAAAAAAAAAAAAAAAAAAAATGTTTTCTATAAATGTTTTTATATCTTATATTGACAGAGCAATTTTCATATATTAGATCAACACTGCTCAATTTAAAACACATCAAAATTTAAAACTTTCTCTTGAAAAATCAAGCATTCCTACAGCAAGCTAAATTGCTTATTTTTAAAAATATGTATTCGCTAATGGAAAATGAAGAAAGAAGATCACTATTTCCGACTGTCAATGTCAAAGCCCTAAAAAAATAAATGCGGCCAGACAGAAGCACCATTCTATTATAATTTTTTGTTATTCTTTATTATTTATGAGGCCAATATTCCCTAATATTTGTTAAAATAAAATGAAAAAGATCGTATTTTTCGTGTCTTTTTCTCCAAATAAACTCGCAAAGGTATTAGTCAATCATAAACCTTCTAGTTCCACGTTATGTTTGTATTCTTCTTTTTGAACGCCCAGAATGATTTCACACGTTGTGTGGGCACGTGTGTTTATATCAACAAAATTTTTAAAATTGTCTACAGTATAATGTTTATATTCCATTCCAGGAACCATCCTAAGACCACTGTACGACCTCCAACAATCTGAGAATTGTTATTCTCGACAGTGTCAGCAATACACTCCCGTTAATGTATCTTTATTCCTATTAGGAACGGCGCACAGTGCTTCGTCAATGGACAAAAATAAAAAATCGAAGTATTTTTTATCGAGCTGTTTACCTTTTGATATTATTAAATATACCTTAGGCAACTGGTTAGTATAATTATTTCATTGTTTACATATTCGTTTAAGTCAACACAATCGAAAAACTTCAGGAGTATTTTTGTCTTGCGATTTATATCTCATTAGCCGCAAGATATATTTTGTTCCATTCACATCTCATTGGATAGAAAATAACTATTGTCAACGATGCAATATGCAGACCAATGTATCTATTTTAAAATATACTACTTTAATTGGTAAGCTGAGCACTTATTATATTCATTGCATGTGTGTAAAGTTTCGGTGGCCAGTTTGAAAATTATTCAAACTTTGAAGAGGCATTTAAAAAAAATCCTTAAATATCCTTTTGTAGTTTTTGCATATTCTTGTTGCTTGGTATATAGGCTTTGATTTGCCATGAATTTTAACTGCGCCTCCCTGCGCCGGGACTGTTTTATTATTTTTTTTGTTGAGAAAGCAAAAATTAGGCCAATGGCCAGTTTGCTGAAATATGTTTTCCCCACAAAAAATCAGATCAAACAGCTGTAGTCACTTATAAACTACATTCGTTTAAGGACGTGGAAGAGTCTAACCACCAATTGAAAATAGAAACATCTTAGTCGGTTTTTTTTTTCCTTCAAATTCTATTAAAAAATTGTATGAGGTCGAAAGGAGTCGTAATATATTTCGTCAGGGATATGCCTCTTGACTTTAGCAGGAACTTCAATTGCCAACTATTCCCGAAATCAGTGCAGTCAAACCAGGACCAAACCGAACACGCAGAAGAACGGAAACCCTTTTCGAAGAATCTTCCAATAAAACCAGAAAAAAAAAAAAAAAAAAAAAAAAAAAAAAACCAGTAAAGGATCTTGTTATGAATACTTCATTTGTTGAATTACGATTTTGCTGCAGAAATGTCTGGACAATCTTTGGTTGAAGAACGAAATTGATAACACCTTTTCCAGATATTGCTTTATGCATGGATTTTTGTATTTCCGATAGAAAATACGGTATGGTTTGCATGAGGACTGCTTTCCTAGCTTCTATTCATTAACTTTTACGAAAAATTCACTACTTTCTGCTAGTATTACCGCTGGTGAAGTTAGCGCTTGAATAAATTTACAGGAACTCCTGAAATTAACAGTAAAGAGCATATTAAAAATGGCAAGTTTAGGGATAGGGTAAGGAGTTCAAACTAAAGGTAAATGGGGATTCAATAACAGTTTCGGTCATAACCATTATAAACAAATTTTTAAAAATGCATCAAGCACTGATGAATATCCTTTTTTAATTGCTATGGCGGCTCTGTTAGAAGCTAGAAATGGAAAAGACGTATAGGTAAATCTGTGTTCATCGTCGACCATATATTGCAAACCCATAAAATTAATTTTCAAAAAAGGAACTGCTGATCTAATGCGTGATGAGAAAAAGGCAATGAAAGATTAAATTTGTCAACTCCAAACCTTTTAAATTAAATTTGAAAGCGATCAAATTAATACGTTTAGTTTGCAATGCTGTTTGGTAGTGTTACCAACATTTGATCTGGAGCAAACGCCATGTTTATGTGTTCCATTTGCGGGGCTAACCCAAAGAAGACGAATATTTAAAGAAAAAAAAAATCTTCATTAACTCAATCACACACTAATGTTGCTCAAAACGCAAATTCAAAACGCACCAAAAATTTCATTTTGCTACCATAGAAAAAAAAATAATTTTTTTATAATTATCTTGCCATAACTTTTTACGGGTGCATTTCCGGACCCATGTTTATAGGAACTTTTTTGTTCAGCGGGTAATTTTCTATAAGATTTTGAGGGTTTGCGAATTTTGTCCAACCTTACTCTATGTTCGAAGCACTGTGCGGCGTATAGAAAACATTCACGAGTTTCGCAACAAACACCTCCAAATACCCATTGTTGTGGGTCCAAAAACCCATCCAGAATTGTATTTTCTACGGTATAATATGTTTCATCTCTTTCAACAACTAAGCCTTCACCTCCTTTATTGGTTTTGCTAAGAGTTCAGCTCCACAAATCTCACGAAGCATAGTCTTCCAATCTGTAACTGTCCTGGAGCTTATCCGCAACTATTTCTAGCAAAATTTTACACTTGTATATTTATTAGACCGAGCATAGATAAATAATAATGATTTTCTTATAGATTATCTTGTATTTTCAAACCATGTTCCCTTGATTATACTTACTTCATTCCTGCAACCGAGTATATAACACCTCCAACGGGGTAATCATTATGCCTATAATATAACTTTAATGCATTTCTTCTTTTTCTTTATAATTTCAAATTTCTGATAAAATCTTAAAACACTCTCGTCACTTATAACTGTAGATACCATTAAACTTATATTTATTTATATAAAATAAAAATGCGGGCCTGAAGTAAAAAAAGACCCATTTTATATTGTAAAGTCATTATAAGAAATACATATTTTTAATAATGATGATGGTTGTATTGTTGACTGTGAGTTTTTACTAAGGAGATGAATTTGTCAGGGGTGCAGTCAAGGTTGAATAAACAGCCAGTTTTTAAATGAAAAACTTATATTTTGGCGTGCCAACGTTATTTTAGCCCTGATGAAGACCTGCAAGGCAGGTCGAAACGTTGGCACGCCAAAATATAAGTTTGTCACTTAAAAACTGGCTGTGTTTATTCAACCTTGACTGCACCCCTGACAAATTCATCTCCTTCATATTTTTAATAAAATATAATTCTGTTATGTATAAATAATTTTCTTTATGATTAATTTAAACTAATTTAAATATATATTATTGTGATAGTCTTCGGAATAGTAATCATTTGTATAATTGCAATTCCGAGTTTTTAAGTTTGAAATTGGCAATTATTATTTAAATTTTTGCTAAAAAAAACTTTATGAAAAGATTTTGAGTGAATTTTTTTTAAAAAAAATACAATCTATTGAAGGGTTTTTGGATGAAGGGGCTATGTCACTTTTTTTTAAAAATACAATCTAGTTCATTTAATGAAGGATTTATGCGCTAAAGTGTTAGCCAGCCAATTATAATTATTTCAATAAAACTATAAAGGAGAAGATGAAGCTATATAACATTTTTCTGCAAAAGGAAAATTTAAAATAAAAAATTGTATAAAAAATTTAAAATAACTTTAATCACAAATTACTCAAAATTGTGTTTTGTTACTTGACTCCTTTATCCACCAAACCCTTCAATTGACATTAATAGTTAGTATGTAAAAATTGTTTTTGCGTTTGTCCCTATTTTTTTTGTTGAACAAAATATTAATTCAGATTAGTTCTGGTAAACAGTTACTAAATTTTAATAAAAAATAATATTTCATAAAATAAAAAATGATTTATAAAGAACAGAGTTGTATTATTAATTTATTTTTATATAGATATAGTGTTATTATGTATTGTAGATTTATTTAATGATATAGAATTTTTTAAAACCATTTATGTATTTTACTTTATCTCATTTCAATGATAATAATTATTCAAATCATTATATTATATTATATTATATTATTAAAAGTGTATAGGTGTATATTTGTTTTTTAACTACTAAAAAAAACAACAAAAAATCTCAGTTTAGATCTAGGATCAAAGCATGGAAACATGTTACATGTTTTTCGGAAAGGTATATATTTACATTCGTGTAGAATCAGTTTTTACAATCATTTTTTGGTTATAGCTATTATTAATATTAATAATAAGAATTAAGCTCGAAAACCCTCAAATAAGCTATCAAACAAACTACATTAACTACTTTGCTTATCATAAACCTGTATTATCAATAACCGAAAAATGATTGTACATTCTGATTCTACCCGAATGTAAATATATAGCTATCCGAAAAACATGTACCATGTCTCCTTGCTCTGATCCTTGATCTAAACTGAGATAACTTTTTTTAATATAATGATATTCATAAAATGTAATATTCTACTCAGAAAAAAACTTCAAGGCCTCAGAAATTAAAAAATTAAAAAAACATGAATCAGGAAAAGATTTTGAGATGAGAAGTTTACATTCTAGGAAGAAAATAATTACAAAAGTAAATTAAATGATACCTATAAAAACATGATGAGAAGAGTTTATAGGAATATTTAAGAATGCTAATAAAAAAAAAAATAAAAAAAATGAATACATTTCAACTTATAGTTGAAAATTGTTTTAGTTATCGGTAGCTAGGAGTGGAACGATCTAAAACTTTTTTACATAATCACCTAGGACAGAGGCTTATTCTGTAGCCAGTACTTATGATAATCCAACATTGTTATCCTGTTTTAAATTCAAAATAAAATAGAGAGAAATAAAATAAAATTAAAATAGAATTAAAAACCGACTAAAACCTCCTAACCAAACATTTTGAACAGCGTACCTGCCATGTCGACAAGACCCCCGAAATACATAAATAACAATCTAAACAAACAAGAAAATAGCAGTAATAAAGATCTCTAGTCGGGAAGAGAGTACACAGAGGAGCGGGCTGGCCTAAGGCTGTGAGCGTTGCATGCCCAGGGGAGGGGCTCTGCCCCACCGGCCCCCGGCCATCTTACCCGGTGGTCCTCACCACGTGACAACCTAATCGCTTTGGTGGTGGGAGGTCACCTAGTTGTTAATTCCGTTCCTCATTCCCAATTCATGCAAACCTCTTCTCTATGAGCAGTATTTGCCCGCAATGGCGGCTACTGAATACATTACCTTCTTTTTTGTATCCCCTCCACTTCAGGCATCCCATCACAAACTACATAATTACCGGCGGCCTCCCATGGAGTGAGGTGCATCGGCCCCGCTCCTCCTGGGGGAGAAAACAGGATGGAATGCTTAGGTAAGCCCAGGTAGCTTATAATATAGGAATTAGAAAAAAAAAAAGAAAGAAAAGAATTCTAGAATTACTCAAAAACAGCAGTAGCAGCAGCAAACAAAAGGGATTGGTTCGTCTTGCTTCTAAATTATGTGGGTGCTTTTATAGTTAAAATGACAGCTTTTCAACGCTCTCTTAACCCTTTATACGATAGAACTACTTAAGATCTAATTTTAAAAATATTTTTAATGAAACAGTTCCAGAAACTTATGTGGAGCATCAGAAAAATAATTTTTTACCTATAAAAAAATTATGCTCGCAGATAAGACGTATGAACTATTTGTCCCATTGTGCTCTGAGTGAAGAAAATATTTACTCTATTTCTAGACAGACAGTGAAACATGTCTGTCCCATTTATAAGGTATAATTGCAAGTGGAAATTTTTTCAGTAAAATACAGAAGCAGGAAAATGCTTGAACAATATTTTTGAATTAATTATTAAAAAAAAATGTTATTGATTAATAAAATGTGTAAAATGCAATTTAAGATTTCAACGAAGATAAACTTAAGAAAAAAAAAATGTAATAACACTCCAGATACGATGTTAACAGGAATTTTCATTATTATATATGACTATGAAAAAGTATTTAATTTTTGATAAAGACAAATTTGAAACTTTACTTTTTTTATTTGAAATCACATACTGGAATCCACATACAAGACTAAAACGACAAGAAACTGCCCTTCGTTACAGACTACTTCAACATTTACTAGACAAACGTTCAATGCTCCAAATTAGTAAGAAAAGACTCATTTACATGACTGTGATTAGACCTATTTGGACTACGGAGTTGAGCTTTGGGGCTCCATTAAACCATCCAATTCATCTCGTATCCAATCCTTACTATCCAAAATCCTTCGAAAAATCCTCAACGCTCCTTACTTTGTGACCAATAAACTTATCCATAAAGATTTTAATGTTCCTTATGTTGCTAATTTAGCTTAAACCAGTTACCTATCCTTCCATAGTGAGCTCCATAATAACTCCAATCCACCAGTCTCCCAACTTGCTTCCCACTCCATTCCTGATAATTCTCTGAGGTGCCTGAAAAGAAGATCTTTTAGTGTAGATTTTTATTGAAGTGCTACTAGTGAGTAGTTCTTTACGAGTTATTTACATGCCATTTTATTCACTATCAACACATTTACTTGATATATATATATATGTCATTTTATTCACTATCAACACATTTATGACTATATATATATATATATATATATATATATATATATATATATATATATATATATATATTCCAATATATTCCATATGTTGCTGAGTTAGCCCAAACCAGATACCTATCCTTTCATCGTAAGCTCCATAACCACTCAAATCCTTCCACATCATTCCCGATAATCCTCCGAGGCGTCTGAAAACATGATGGCCTAGAAGATCTTTTAGTGTAGATTTTTATTGAAGTGCTACTAGTGAGTAGTTCTTCACGAGTTATTTACATGTTATTTTATTCACTATCAACACATTTACTTGATATATATTATTTTGTACAGATGTAAATATCAATAAAGGAAAATTAAAAAAAAAAATCACATATTAGATTAATCAATAATCACAGAATTACAGGAAAAAATAAATATAATCCAAAGTTTAAAACAAAAACTGCAGTGTATCCAAAGGCGTATGGATCCCACTTACACAAAAATCAGCTAGTGCATTCTACCCTTTGGTACAGGTAAAAAGTTTTTATTTTTTCTGTGTCTAGACATTCCAATAAAAACGAAATAAGATAATGCGCGGAATTTTCGGGTGCTGTTTTACAAGTGGGTTAAATATTACCTACTATCCTATAAGGGTTAATTTAATTTGGTAGTAGTTTTAGTTCAGTTTAGGTAATGTTTTCATAACCAGATATTTAGTATTGTATAATAACTCTCCTAAATTAATATATTATAAAATTTATATATACTATGATGAAAAATGATCTTGTGTTTTGATAGATTATTCAATTTTTCTCACATGGAAAACGGATTATGTAAAAAAAAATCTAAAAGATGGTGTCAGATTTGTTTTTAGCACTTCAAAAAACCTACAAATCATTTTTTTTAGAAATACTATTAACGTACTATTTAATGATATTTACAACGGCATAAATTATATACAACTAGTAAATTTGAGGAAAATGATTACAATAACATGTAAAGAACTGTTCCCTAGTAGTGTAAAGAACTGTTCCCTATTCGAATTGGAAGGTATAGTGGAGCCAATCAGCTCTGCTCCGCATGTCCAAATCGGTTTTATTACTGCCATGTAAATAAGCCTCTTGAAATTTATTGGGAGCTTTGTTCGCTTGTCTACTAAATGTTGTAGTAGGCGGAGGCGACAAATAAGATACCTTGCTACAGAATAAAACGTAAATTCATTCCGTGATGATCCTTATCGAAACATTATTTTTTTTTTTAAATTATCAGAACTGAAACATAAGGGTTTTTTAAAATGATGAAACTAAATCCACCATATTTGTTTTTACCCAAAAACCGTGCAAGATTAATTTACTGTTCGGTTTAAAAATTTTTAGTGAAAAATTAAGCAAAAAAAAAGAATAATTATTTTTTTCTATTTTTCACATGATCTACTTTAAAATAGAAATATATTAAACTCGATATATAGAGTCATATTTTCATCATGTTTTATTTATTTTTTTTTTAGCTTCTTGGGCCCAGTTGATGAGAAGAAATTTTTTATATATGGAATCATCAAAATGGTTAGATGTAGGCTAAATCAAGCCTAACCTGGGAAGGGCGCATTCCGGAATCAAACATCAAATTGATCTAAATTAAAAAAATAAATAAATAAATACTTGTACCACCGAATATCTCTGATAAATATTTTTATATTCTCGAACCATAAAGTAATATGTTCATGATGTAAAAAAAAAATAATAATAAATATAGGTACATTGTATTATTGATGGTTTTTTCAAATGATAATAATTCAGTTTAATTCACATCATTTTGTTGAGCTACGAGTTCAGTGAGGCATCAGGTCCTCTAAAACTCTGTTGTTAAAATGTAAAATTAAAAGCATTCCATCCCAGTTAATTAGTTTCATTTTGTTAATTCAGTGTCAGACCCACTTTCACCCTTTTTAAGCCCTTTTGTAATATACTTAATGGATTTCAATTAAATATAGTATACAGAGATTTGTAATTGATTGGATAATCGTGTGGTTTTAGTAACGTACTAACAATATTAAGAGATCAAAAGTACTTTAAAATATTAATCTTTTTTTTTAAAAAAAACTAATGAATATATAAAACTATTAATTTTACCTATTTCCTTCTTTCGTTCTTGTAAAAAAAAAAACAGCATAATATGAACAGTAGTACTTTCGGTTCGCCAATAATTTTCGTGTGATAGTTATACATAATTATTTAAAAAATATATGATAACTATAGAATAATAATAATAATAATAAATTTCAATTATAGTTACCTTTCAGAAATATTAGTGGGCTGATTTTTTTAATATGAAAAGTGGCAAAAATTATGTTTTTTTGCTGTATACGTTCTTGGTAGCATCGTTTAGAGCATGTTTCATTACAGACAATTTTAGAAATGAGTTAGTTTTAATATAAACCAAACTTAATACAGCGCCAATGCCAATGGCCAATGGCCAATGCTTTTATATATAAACAACAGGCTTAACATGTCTATGCAAAATTATTAGACTATTGGTGCATATAGCTTACGTTTCTATTTCCTTCGCTTTTTAAAATGTTAATGTGTAACTTTTAATATAATTACAATACACTTAACGATGAAAAACATTAAAAACGTTTATTTAATCGGACATTTTGGCCGTTCCGCCCTTCCCCTTGTTCCCTTATGGGTCGGATTAGTGAGATCCTACTGTATGTATATTTTCACTTCACCATAAATACTTATTTATAATGGAATAATATTCCCTACTTATTGTATAAGATTTGAATATTCCATTAAGACTAAAGCAGCAAGAAACTGCTCGTCGTTTAAGACTACTTCAATATTTACTAGAAAAACGTTCAAAGCTCCCAATTAATAACAAAAGACTTATTTACATGACTGTGATTAGATCTATTTGGACATACGGAGTTGAGCTTTGGGGCTCTGCTAAACCATCCAATTCATATCTTATCCAATCGTTACAATCCAAAATCCTTCGAAAAATCCTAAATGCCACTTACTTTGTCACAAATAAACTTATCCTCCGAGGTGTCTGACGTCGTTGAATAATTAATTTCTCATTTTCTCTCACCGGGTTACCAAACAATCATCAGTTATAACTTTTTCAGCATTTAGAAACTCATTATTATCCGATTTCATTAAAATTACACAGAATCCGGAGCTACATATACAGCTACTCCATCACCTCCTCAAACCGACCCATTGAAAGTTTCATGCACATTTCATAGAACAACGGTTATTAAATGCATAGAGAACGAATTCAAAAAAAGACGATGGGACATTTATATATAGCTCGCCCGTTGCAATCAGATCTCATAAAGACTTTAATGTTCCTTATGTTGCTAATTTAGCTTAAACCAGTTACCTTTCCTTCCATAGTAAGCTCCATAACCACTCCAATCCACAAGTCTCCAAACTTGCTTCCCACTCCATTCCTGATAATTCTCCGAGGTGTCTGAAAAGAAGATCTTTTAGTGTAGATTTTTATTGAAGTGCTACTAGTGAGTAGTTCTTTACGAGTTATTTACATGCCATTTTATTCACTATTCACTATACTTGACACATATATATATATATATATATATATATATATATATATATATATATATATATATTACAATATATTCCTTAAGTTGCTGAGTTAGCCCAAACCAGATACCTATCCTTTCATCGTAAGCTCCATAACCACTCAAATCCTTCCACATCATTCCCGATAATCCTCCGAGGCGTCTGAAAAGATAATGGCCTAGAGATCTTCTAGTGTAAAATTTTTATTGAAGTGCTACTGATGAGTAGTTCTTTTCAAGTTTTGACATATTATTGTAATCTTTACCAGCTCATTTACTTAATGTATATATTTATACAGTTGTAAATTTCAATAAATTGATATATAGAATATTCCATTAAAGTGACATTAATTTATGAGCTAATCACAAAAACGGGGTAATTCGTTTCATTTAATTCGTTTACTTTAATTCCAAACTTATGTCATGAATTTAAATTACTTTATTTAGACGTAATTGTAAGAAAAATATATTGTACCAGCAACAGTGCACGCTGTGATAGTTTGAATTATTCATTATTATACCCATGCATTTATTCACCCATTATTCTTTGAACTATTCCTCCATACATTTAGAAGGTATTTCCGTATTTTCTTTTTCTTCCTTTCTTTCTAAAAATAAAATCCAACACAATACTACGTGTAGTAGGCAATTTCATGGGAATGAAGAAAAGCATATGGATATATAAATGCAGTCATAATAATTTGATATATGCGGTAATTTTATGGAAAACAGTACATGTATATTTATATCTGTAGCTTCATTTATACTCGAAATTATAATAATTGTTATTAATCTTTTTTATAAGATTCATACGAATGACAAAGAAATAACCCTTCGTAATCATTGCAATTCTCATTTTTCATGGGGTTTTGATAAAATAATCTTATGCATAAAATTATCATAAAGATGCACTTAAAATATAAATTAGTTTCCTCAGTCATGAATGATTTAGAAAAGAATTAAAATAAATTATTCTTGAATATAATTATAATACTGAAAAAAGTAATTTATTATAATTCATAGCGCAATTTGAAAATCATAACACAACAAAATTTTAGATTTACATATAAAATAAAAATCGAGACTTGTATTTTTCAAATCTGTTTATAAAACTGAGCAATAAATTGAAAGCTAAAATCATAGTCTGCAAGTCCTGGAACAGTTTTTATGGTGTTTTCTTCGACAAAATCTCTCAGAACATGTCTATCAAGTGAGTGAGCCATTCCCCGACCTACCATATCTTCAAGACTGAAATTTCTATCCCGAAATTCTTTGAACCACCGTTAAACGGTATTAACTTCCATCACCCCAAACTTTGTTAATATTTCTCACCGTTTTGGCCACGATCCGACCGAGTTTTAACTCATAAAACCAAATTAGGTGAAAATCAAGCTTTGATATCTTACAATTAGTATAAACTGGATTATACACTAGCAGTGACATGCAACATGTTCATGAGGTCAATAAACATTATATTTTGGAAGAGGATTAATAAATGAAGACATCAAAGAAAAAATTATCTAACGTAAACAGTTTATAATCTAGAGAGGTGATTTAATGAAACATGAAATTCTGCTTTGATATACGAACAACCTAATTTACCAAATGATTCATTATGGTTTATTTTTAGGCTTGGTTTATATGCTTCTGTAATATTGTAGTTTGATCTAATTATTTTATTTGTGCATTTCCAGTTATGAAAAAAATAAAAATAAAATTTGTAATTTTGTTTGAAATTTGTATTTTGTTGTTTTTCAAAATGTTTAAATCTGAGCTATTGTATAATTGTCATTTGCTATTAACAATAAAAACATATACAACGCTTACAGTCCGAACGTATAGGTAAAATAGCACCTGGAGTAAGCCGCTTTGATCAGCAGTCTGGATCCAGATCTCAGTAAGCCCACATCGTCGTAGATTTGGCCGCTGAAATAGATAGTTGATTTTTTGGTTGAGAATCATCGTCACTTGGTGGCTGAAGAAACCTCTCATTTAGAATCACTTGAGGTACGCATGATAGTACAGAAGGATTTATTTGAAAACTAGTTTCGAATGTTAAACATTTATCATCAGCTCTAAAACATAATTTTTTTAAAAAACATTAGCACTTTGGGACAAAATACCCCAAAAATGAAAATATCTGGCCGTTTCTGCTTCCCCTTCCACTCTTGATATCTTTCAAAAGTCTGTTTTATTCCTCAGAGGAGTACCAATATATTTGATTTCTCGTTTTAAATTTTAGAAATCTGTAGTATATATAATCCATCTAATAACGTGCTGATGTTTTGAAAATTTTGTATGTTTTAGAAATGAAGATGAATGTTTAACATTCGAAACTAGTTTTATAATAAAATAATTCTAATAGAAGTGGCAATTCATTCATTAATTCTAATTGCACTTGAATTTGATACAGGTTAAATGTTTCGCTAAAAATATTGGTCTGATGCGATCAAGGACTCTTCATATGGAACCTATTATCGCCTCATACTAGGTAACATTTGCTATTTGGTAACATGGTATTTGGACAATTAGGACAAATTGATATTGAAATAGAGTGGATATTTTTGTAGATTTGATCAGATTGGAAATTAAATGGAATATTTGTTTATTTTCTCATTTAAAAATCGACTTTTTACTTCGTTATTATTGTTCATATTTTATTTAATTTAATATTGTAAGTATGTATTCTTTTGTTGGTTTGTTTAATTTTATAAATATATCTTCGAAATCCTTGTAAAACTTTTTGTTCGTTTATCGTTGTATCTCACATAGCCTTGAGGTAAAATCAAATCAGCTTGACATAGAAGACCTAGACTAATCAAAATCAGTGTATTGTAATTTTTACGAGTTTCTAGCATTCTACCACAAGTTAGGCCTTGTATAAAACAACGGTAAACGAATAAAATGAAAAGTTCGATTTATCACATCAGTTCGTCTTACATTGTGTCGACGATATAATCACATTGATTTGTACCATAACCTGGCAAGGTGTTTTATTTAAATATTATTTGTTTATTTTTCTTTGCTTTTTTTGTTCACTATGCTTAATTTTAAGGACAAACGCAGAGGGAACCGGCTGGCAACGGAGCAGAGGTAAGTGGACTATTGATGTAAGCCCCTCTTCCCAACAGTTCTTATATGCTAATTATATACCAATGTGTGAGGCAGCATTGTGTAGTTTTAAATTATATATATACTTGTATGCTCATAACATATCTTCCTCAAGATTGTGCTGACAGATCAAGAATGCAATCGTGAATGTAGATCACCACGACATTTACACCCCGCCAAATCGTTTGGCCGATGAAGATAAAGGAGAACTGCGAGGAATTCGCTGATACCGTAAAATATTCCCAGGATAAAAAATTGAGGTAGCGAACGGAAGCCATTGGTAGGTCAATGGGAGGTTGAAGGAGCCAAGATCCTGTCGAGATGGGGCTGCGACAAAGCCTTCCAGATCGAGCAATCATTTAAACCAGTTCTTGGGAGGAAACACATACATTATCCACTGCCCCGGTAATACTGCTAAACCCCATCTACCCTTCGAGATCAGATATCGGCCTCCTTTATTAAATTATATTAATTGCTATTTAAATTGGGTTATAAATGTAAATAACGGAGCTGACGGACCAATTTGAGGGGACCGTTCGACATTTTTAATTTCTGTTTGCTAAGCTAATTAACAATAACAGTTCGAGTTCCGATCGGCCAACTGATTGAGCTGAAGTTTTTAGGATAATGGTTTCGAAATCGACTTTTGATTGCAGTATAATTTCGAGTAGATGAAGAGCATTTCATTAATTTTATCAGGTTTTCCTTGTTACTGTAACCATGTAATTCATCTGTCCGCCTTTATTTTTCCAATTTTGAATATTAAATACATTTTAATTCATAATTTAATACAGATAATGACATGCTAAAAATTACACCCAATGTTATTTTTCATTTTCTTGGCTTAAAGTTTCAAATCCATATTCTTTAACCGGGCCATATAAAACGTATTAGGATTAAAAAAAAAAATTAAATTAATGCTTTAGAGTACTACCAACTTGTTCCTCTACAAGTTGTATTCATGTCATTATATCTCATATATACCGCATATTTACTAGATGTGTTTTGTAATACAGTTGTAAATTTCTATTAATAAAAGAATTAAAAAATAATTAAATTAATGCTAGCAGTATTTAAAAAAAATAATAAAAATCATGAAACAAATAAATAAAAATAAAAACCTATACTCCCTTGAAGGGTCTTGGATTCAGTACTTTGTAAGGAATTATTATTTCGTAACCAATGGTTCAGAAGTCCTGTGGTCAGAAATCACACTCATTCACCAGGTTTTCCCCCAATCAAGGGTACGCACTTTATAGAAGTCTGGGTGTGCCGCAGAAGGGTCTCCAGACCCCGAAGTTGACCCACGGCCGAAGAAACATAAATTAAATTTTCTGCTTTCATCCGGACTCGAACTCGGGTCCCGGCGCGTGGTAGTCTAGTGCCTTACCCGCTGAGCTACCCCGCTCACGAAATTTCTATTACGATGATTTATTACAGTTGTTCATTACATGGGGCACATCCCTCAAAAATGTATTCAAAATTAGATTAGACCTATACCGTATCGAATGCAAGACGTAAGTTTATTATTTTAATAAAATATTTCGAACATTTAAAATTGCTTGATATTTTTTTTTTTTTTAAATACATGCTTTAATTAAAATAATTTTTTTATATTCCAACTAAGTTTCATATGCCCTGGTTAAATTATGTGAGGACGTAAAATCCTTAAAAAGAATGAAACTTTTTGCTGAGAAAATGAAATCAATTGTGTAAAATTTTTAGCCTGTGTTTTACCGCTTTGTAACGTTTCAACATTCATATTTTAAATATGTGACTCACTCGGCAATAATACCAACTTAATTGGTCATCATTGGAAGTCAGGGTTGAGAACTCAGTCATGATAATTCTATACGTGCTATATATTTTAAAAAAATTTACTTATGATGTTAATAAATCATGAATCTCCGTTGTTATTAGTGTTCAGATCCAAAACCTATACATAGTTCACCGAAATCAGCCCTATCAATCCAGTGTTTTGCTACGTCCGGGAAGCCGCAAAGTTCAAAGAGAAATTAGATAATAATTCAAAAATGGAATTGAAAGGAAATTATAATTTTTCCATAGATAAATAGAAAGAGACATACATAAATGATATGAACCTCATAGAGCAAAAATACGAATGAAATTTGAAGGATCCCGATTAATTACAAATTTGCATTAAATGATGATTAATTGAATAATTATGAAACCTATTCTTTCACATTGAAATCCATAACCATCCAAATCCACTAGTCACTTATCTTGCTTTCCATTCCATTCTCGAAAACCATCTTAGGCTCTGAAAAGAAGATGGTGTCGGGACCTTATGTAGAACTTTTATTGATGTGATACCAGTGGGTAGTTGCTTCAAAAGTAATTGAAATGTTATAATGAACGCTATTATCACACTTAATAGTTTTTTTTTATTATGTTGTAAAATTCAATTATTAGATAGGAAAAAAAATTAAATCTAAACAGCACCGTCAGCCGTATAAGTTCCCCTGGATCAGTTCATGTAATTTTTAATTTAATATTCGTCAGCTATGTTTTTCTCAACTGCTTTTGTTATAATTAACTATGACTAATTGATCGGCAATAGCTTATTCACCACTAATTAATTACATTTATTCTTGTGCTGCCTTTGTGTGTTGTTATCTAGCGCGATCGTACACCACCACCCGTGAATCCTACCGATGTGTCATTTCCTTTGAATTCTGTTACAAGGATGACTGATCTCACCCGGTGAAGGAAAAAAATACATTCTAAAACCTGATGAGTAAGGAGCTTGATCCGCCAATACGGATTAACATGCAATTACTGTTTGACATGGATCGTAAAAGGTTTAGTGGAGCTCAAGGTATTTTTCATTTAGAATTTATATCTTCCTATCCTGTGATAATAGTGAAGGTATTTATAAACTATTACAAAGACTATGGGCTGATGTTTCGTCCGTTAGTTTTTTTTGGATATGAATAAGAAGAAAAAAATGATTATTTAGCAAAGAAATTACAATCCTTCCCCCCAATAAAAGGTTATTACCTCTTTGGTAGGTAATCGATTGAAGTGAGGGTTACTTAGAACACGTGGTGTAATTAACCATAGTCTTTTTACAATTATTACAACTAAGGAAAACACTTTGTTATATTTACATTTAAACTGAACAAACAATTACAAGTTTTAATTTATAAGGAACTATAGCTAATAATAAAAAAGAAAATGAATGAATATTAAAAATTACGTACAACACTATTAAAAAATATATAAGCAATGCTTATTTCTTTCCATAGCAGACTTACAGTCACTAATTGAGCGCTATTGGTGTGCACACCACAGAGCCGACACTCCACCAGTCACATCATAAGACAACACCGTTGCAACTATATCATAGCCTTCTCAGCCTGTGTTCTGTTCTCTGTGTCCGTACTTGTAGCACTCTAAGCAAGGAGGTTATGGACGGCATTGTTATCAACCTTGCTCTGCTACAAGGTTAATTAGAAGGTTAATAAATACATTCCATACCTTTTTTAAAACTTATTTCCAGATTATTAGAATGGGATATAATTTTTTTTTCTTAAACCTCTATTTCTTGATAAATATTACAGGCTGCCACACTTCGAAGTAATAAGCAATAGTGTAATTATTTACAAACTAATATAAAATAATAACATATTTGTATAATAAAAGAAAATAATGATACAATTAACACCATAACAACAAGATGAGATGTTTGGTCAACCGGAGGCACTTCTTTCTTGAGCCAGCAAGCAAGTGGGTATCAGAAAATAGTAGGGGTCTCAGTAACATCTCTTTTCTGTGATGTGGATATTGAAAGTCACAAGTAAAAAAATAATAATAAAAATTATGAAGCCTCCAATTTTTGGACAAAAGTTTGCATTAACTCATATTCTAAAAATATATATTAGATTATTGTCAACTTTTTCGGTCAGTTCTTTTACTTATGGTGAATGCAATTATAAAAAAATATATCTATAACCAAATGTTAGTATAGGACGTAGTACATGGTAGTACTTTATAATGGTTAAATTGTTTTTATTTTTAAAATAGAAGACAGTTTCGTATGGAAATTATGAACAATTAAAACCTCCCACCTGATAAGAACCACCTTTGGAATTCGCTTTATGGTTCTATATATATTCATTATTATATATAGAATTGACGAATTGTATGCCAGTTTTACTGTAATTTTATCATTTCAAGGCTAGTTCCGAATGTTAAACATTCATCATTAGTAAAAAAAAAATAAAATAAATAAAAATTCAAAACAAATTTTGATTCAATATTCATGAAACAAATTCAAATATATCTTTTAGAAGTACTTGCGATTTTGCCTTTTTAAGAACTGTTAATATGTTTGATTTATTGATTTATAGGTTCAAAATTTAATATGTCTACAATATGTATATACAATAACTGTTTTTCTATATATTTATATGTTTTTAAAACTGAAGTTGACCGTTTATCTTGGAAACCAGTCTTCGAATTAAAAAAGAAAAAAAACCCAATAGAAGTGGCAAATAATCGATCAATCCTAATTTTATTGACCCTTCTGTATCATCGTCCGTACCTCAAGTGATTAGTGTATTTGTTTCAAAAGAGCAGCTTATATTTACCAAGTGGAGTTTTTTTTAAGTTATTATATTAGGAGGTTTATTTCAAATAAATTTTATAATACAGCTTTGTGTAAATTTATGATATTACCTAAGGGACAGATGGAATGCGCGTCCCATCGTTGAATAATACACCTCTACCAACCGAAATAAGAACTTGGAAGAAGGTGTCCAGAATATATTAAAGCCTCACAGAAAATCGGGACAAATTTAGATCAAACTCCTGATTAACTGCCTCCTATCAACATTTTCGTATGCAAATATTTATTTTACTTTTTTTTTCTCTTTTTTGTCGTCCGGTACATTTTAGTATGTAGTTTAATTTGTGATAATGGGCTGCGCTAGTAACCTGTTGGGGGAGCCCATATAGTGTGTTGCCTTTCCTTAATGGCCCCTGCATACATTAGACGCGGCATCCGTCCATTTTTTTCGGCTCCAAATTCCTGCTACTTTTTTTTCGCTTTTGCTTACCTTGCGCAGATGATTACAGGCGAACCTCAACGTTGGCAGAGTTATTGGATAAAACAATTAGCAGGTCGTTAGTGTGTAATCTGAGTACACCCACTTACATTCTACGGTCATTAAGGTTTTATTTATACCATCACGTGGGTTCTTAGATCATTATTTACCCGTGTAATGAAGTATTCAAAACAGAGCTCGGTTGAAAGAAATGTTGGGGAATTAGTGGATAACTTATTTTGACATTAAATACTCATAACTCTGATGCCGGTTTAGGATTTAATTGGTCGAACCTTCGAAATGATTTATTAATGTGCCTTTTAAAAGCTATATCGATAACTGATTTCGATGTTTATTTTTTAAATTGTTGCCAATTAAACAAGCAATCTTAAATAACAGTTTAAAATCACAAAATTTATATATTAACGATTAGTTAGAAATAAAGTTAATTACACATGTGCAATTTTTTGGTTGTTTCATGTTGTTCAAGTTCTGTTGATACCATAGAATTTTGTGTGCTGAATCCAAAAATGTCTTTAATTTATCTCAATCATGTCTAAGGTGGCTACATGAAGTGAGTGGGACAGTAGAGTTGATAGCAAAGATAAGGAGAATCATTGGAAAAAGTGATAATGGCCACAATGAATTTCATTGGAAACCGGAGTGAACAAAATTGCTACAAAAACCTCTCATCGAGTCGACAAAAGTTCTGATTTCACCTATACCATAAGATGGTAAATATTTCCAGTACATTTGTAGCAAATTTCTAGCCTAACCAACCGCAAAACAAATCCACATTTACGGGTACGGGCATTAGAAAACTTTGTAAAAAAAAAAATGGAAGTTGCTGAAATAGATCTCTGGGCTGATTTCAAATCTATCGTTGAGGCAATATCAAAGAATTGCCAAAATTTAAGTTTAATCAGTTGGAATGTTCATTTTCTTCATGCACGTTTAGGCTGCTTTCCTGAAAATCTAGGTTCGGCTAGTGAAGATGGGGGCTAGAGATTTTATCAGGACATAAAATAAATTATTGAACTAATTCAGTAGTATCGAATTCACTTGATCTGAAATAAATAATTGTTCATGGAGCAAATGTTGGAGTCTGAGTGCTTTAAATGAACTTAGGGAAGGAGTATATCAGACTTCAGGTGTGGAATTCCGATTTCCGGATTTTTTTATTGTTATTTTTATCTTCAATCGTTTTTCTTCTTGACTATCTTTAGGTGAAAGGCTTTCTTAAAGGAATAATTAAATCACATTGAAAACGGCCATATAAAAAATAATTCCCCTTCCAAATCCAGTTTGAGCTTTACCTCCTGACTTTACTCGGCCAGCGGTGAATTGTTTTTAAAAATGGACTTACTGGTTTTGGAATTTTACTTGCTATTTTTCTCATTACACATCTTTTAGTCCATGATGCTTTTTTCTTTTTGTAATTCTTTTATTCTTTGTTTTACCAAATAAATAGGTCACATCATGTCTCATTCTTTTTAGCTCTGAAAAAGGCCAGAAAGAGGCCTAAACGTGGGCACTTCAAATAACTTTTTTTAAATTTGTATATGTTTTTTAAACACTCTTGATTACTTTCTTTATGTATATTTTCTTTCATTTTCGCAAGCAACAACGTTGTAAGCATAACCATTATAAGATCACTTTATTTCGCTATTCACCGTTCTAGGATCACTCATTTACCTAGCGGGCCAGGATCAACACATAGAGCGAAGTCATAACAATCTATAATGATAGAAGCACCATAATGCCCATTGCCCCGCTAATTACTTACAACGCCCTTCGAGAGTGCACTTGGGCTAATTATCATAAAGTTAATAATTAAGGGAGTAAAGGTTATGGGCAATAAAAGTGATGGTGGCTAGGAGTTCTGTCGAGTCATAAATAGGAGCATGTTAATTTTATTGCTGTAACGTTCGATGGCTCAGCAGTGTCAAAGTAATTGAAACGTATTCTTTCTTTTTCATTGGCTGTTTAATATGCAGTATTATATGGCGGCATTTATTTTAAAAATAAATTATTTCAAGTTTAATTGTTGTATGTTGTAAATTGACTGAATTTTATGACACTGAGATGTTACTGCTTCACCAAAGCGATCTTGTATGGTTATCTGCTAAATAATACATGTGTATTTTTGTATAGGTAGCAGGACCTATACTAGAGCAAAACTAGTGCGATAGCAGCCCAGGAGCATTCGAAGCCGAGTAAAAACGAAAATATGAAAATCACGTTTTATGTTTTTTCTCAGCTTTCAGTCAAGATAGAGAAATGATTCTAGTGAAGCGATTACTATTTTAATCGGTTGAACACAGCAAATATTGTGGCCTTTAGAAGAGTTTTTGTTGCGTTGAATCGAGATTAGAGGTCAGTTTTCCAAGAAAAAATGTTCCCACTTATTTACAGTAGATGTCGTAGAAACTTTTTTGGAGTTTTTGAGCACCCCGAAATTTTGTTTTCAAATAGCATACAAAACTACAATTTTACATGAAAAAATCATTTCTCTAATTAGACAGAGAGCTGAGAAAAAAATAAAACGTGATTTACACCTTTTTTTTTTCTCGGCTCCCAATGCTCAAGGGCGGCTATAACACTATTTTGCACAATAATAGGTCCCTACTATCCACACAAAAAGCGCCATTTAAATCTGTGAGCTACAAGTCAAAACGTCTCCTTGTTAGATAATTAAGAATAACAAAAATATTAAAAACAGTATTCCTCTGATGAATTAATTTGGCGCCTGGAAAATAAAAATTACTGTTTCATCAAATTCTTATGAAGGAGTCGTACATACGTAATGTATCTAGTTGGACCCAAAAAGGGAAATTTTGTGATTATGTCTTAATACCAAACCCAACAATAGTAATGAAAGAATAATATTCTTACCCTCCAATTTTTTTTTCTCTTTATGCAATGTTTATTTTTTTTTATTATTTTTTGGAATTAATTTTTTTTTCTATATTAATTTATCATTATAAAAAAAATGTAACTCATTTGGCTAGTAAGATGCTTTAATGTGTGTGAGTAATATTGGGCCTCTGATCCTAATATATTAAAAAAATCAATTCATTCCATCCTAATCAACTCTCACTCTCTCTCTCTCTCTCTCTCTCTCTCTCTCTATATTATATATATAATATATTATAATATAATACTAATATATATATTTTATTTCTTCCTTCTCCTCTTTCCTTTCCTTTTGACGTTTCGATATATATATATATATATATATATATATATACAGTAGCATGCACCATCGCAGCTTCGCCCGTTCTCATAAGTAAAGAATTAACTAATTTTATTGTATTTAGTTCATAACCATAAAAGCATATGACAGTGCGGCTAGGTTAAAATTTGGTCAAGATGGGTTTCGGTGTTGATTGTCATTGGCATCGAAAATCTGGTTTTACAGTACTTTACTGTCAAAAGCATCCTGTAGACAATGTTCTATATTCGTTTGGGATAGTTATTATTTATTAATATTGTAAAATCCATTGCTAACCATAGTTTAAAGATCAAAATAAATGGGTGTCATAAAAAAAAAAAAAAAAAAAAATCGATTTTCAAACTTCTTTTGTCACTGGGATACCCAGTACAAATTTTGTATTTTATACCATTGAAAAATATTTAAATCATATGACTCATTTTTTAATGCCAAAAAATATTTAAATCTGTTTTAATATTTTAATTGAATGTAATTAAATCTTATTATCGATTTCAAGCTCTATAAAACCTTTGTCATATGGAATGGCGTAATCATCTATACATCCGATCCGTACCTTTGTAACCTTTCTTGTAGGATGGAGCTCGCAACCGATTGGTCAGTTTTCAAACTTCAAAGTGATCACAAACGAAAAATGGCTTGTCATTTTATAGTAGTATATATATATATATATATATATATATATATATATATATATATATATATATATATATATATATATATATATATATATATTTATGTATAACGATCTTTTTTTTTTTTTTTTAAATGAGGTTTTGATTTTCACGCAAAAATATTTTTATTTCTTCATCATTAATTTTTTTTGTCCTCCTAATTTTAACCTTTGAGATGTAATACTCTAGTGGTAGCGCTTTTTCCAATCCTCGAAAAACGTCTGGCACTTTTTGATATGGTAAATTTCCTTCCTTTTGAGATAAACAATGTAGTGTTACATCTGAGTATTATCGCAATATGTACCATTTTAATGAGCTTAAACGTCTTGGAGTATGGGCTTGATGGCATAAAAGAATGTGTGGTGCGATGGTGTAATTTTCTACGTTAAACATGGTCCTGGTCCAACAATAAATACTGTATAAAATACGTTTTTATAGAAAGTAAACTCATATCTAAGAGTACAGGATATTCAATCTCGGTTTGCACAAAGAAGTGTCTTTTCCTACCAATACAGCCAGCCAATTCATTTGGCTAACAAAATTACTGTGACTTTTTGATCTGCTCAGTAGTCAGCTAGAAAACGTTTTCTGCTGATAAAAGAGGAACAAAAAATGTAATACTTGTTTAAGTAACTGGTTTTTTATTTCAGACTAATTTAAACAGAAATTTTATATAGGCTGATAATTTTATTTTTTTAATTTTAAAACCACTTTGGGAAGACAGTGTTGAGCAATTGTGTCATCCCATTTTTATTTAGATGGTGGGATGGCCGTTCATGACCCTCATTCGGTATTCACAGCGTCGACTCCTCGCTCAGTTTACATCCTTCCGGAGCGGAGAGCTAGTCGAGGTGTCTATTACTTTTTCAATAACTCTTACCCTCCGCCCTGGCTGTTCAACATTTTTATCGCCTCTCATTGCTCGAATCCAGTTTATCTCCTTGTTTTATTGCTGTTAGCTGTTATGTATTGTGTTTTGACTGCCTGCTTCCTGATGTTTAGGGGCATTATTAATAAATGTAAAAAAAAAAAAAGAAGTGGTACATCGAATTACATATTATTTTAGGTATGTCAAAGTGATTTCAGAAGTAATTTGTAACGGTGAAACTTTTTTTTATTCATTAACTGATAATAAGATCCTATAGTTACAAATAGAGCTGAAACTTGGTGTTTAGCCCAAAATGACGTCCAGAAACTGAAAGTTTTTGAAAGAACGGTAATAACACGAATATGCGGCGCAACACAAATAGGCGGAATGTGGTACATAAAAACGAATGAAGAAATATACCACATATTAAATGAGGAAAATATTGTAAACTTCATTAAAGTAAAGATATCAAGGTGGGCTCGCCATGTCAGAAGAATGGCAGCAGATAGAATGACAAAGAAACTGTTAGATATGAGAATGACTGGAAAGAGAAGGAGGAGGATAAAGTCGCAAAAGATGGCGCAAAATTAAGAATAAGAAATTGGATTATGGACGCGAAGGGCAGAGAAAGATAGAGAAGAAAAATCCAGGAGCCAAGGGTCACCCAGACCTGTAGCGCTTAGGAGTAAGTAAGCAGTAACAAATTTAAAATTGTATTACAAAAATAAATCATGTAAATATGTGGTAATTACAAAGTAACGGCATGACAAAGACTTGTAGAAACACTACTTACTGGTAGCACTCTTATGAAAGATTTACAATAGGAGAAGATCCCGATGCTATCTTCTTTTCAGACGCCTTGTAGATTTGCTGGGAATGGAATGAAAAGCAAGTTGAGAAACGTGTTGATTTGAAAGTGTATTTAGTTTATTGTGAAAGGAAATGTATCTGGTTCGGTGTTGATTTGGATATTAAGCATTAGAGTTTTTTGCATTAGATTTTGGATTTGAGTGATTAAATGCGGAACAAATTCGATGGTTTAGTGAAACCCTATAACTCAATACCGTCAGTCTAAATAGGTCTGATAATGATCATATAGATGAGTTTTTTTTTGTTTTTTATAGTGAATCGGAAGATGAGAACGTTTGTCAAGTGTTGGAGTAGTCGAAAACGACGTATAGCTTCTTGTTTTTCAGTCTTGTATTCGTGTTCTCAAACAAGGCTGAAAAGACAAGACTATGAGAGTCTCTTGCCTAGATAAAATCCAAGGTAATATCAAGTGTTGGAGTATATATATATATATATATATATATATATATATATATATAATAGGGACCACTTCACCATGGATGTTTAGAATACTGGCTACCAGTAGATATCCTCCTTCCTTTTGTCCAGTCAATAAACATGTAGAGTGCATGTGCATCTATATTCGCTATTTTTTTTTACTTCAGGGCTTCGTTACGAATAGTTAGAAGGTAAACATACTAAAAGTTCCCGCCGCTGGGGGGTGAGCAAACGTTGGGGGGAGGGGAGAAGGTCCCATTTTTGGGTTTTTAGATTATATCTCGGAAACGGTGGACTCTAGAAAAATATGTTGTAGACGAATACAAAAGTTTATTAAATTTTCTAAAAAATTATATCTATGTATATTTTTGAGATATACGTTACATCAGTTTTAACTCACTTTTTGCCAAACATTTGCTTCTAGTGCCTCCCACGACCGCTTCTCAAAAAAATAGTAATAAACAAATTTGTATTGTATTAAATTTATTTTAAATATATATATATATATATATATATATATATATATATATATATATATATATATATATATATATATATATACGTTTGCTACTCTATCTTCAACTGGATCAAAAGGTCTATCTTTTTTACAGTTAATTATAATTAAAAAAGTTGGAAAATTAGCATTTCAAAGATCGTTATCTATTCATAATTAAAGCAAATCAAATTTGGGTCTATTAATCTTTTTCCTCAGCCAATAGTTTGAGAGCTGTGGGGAAGATAATAAATACTGAAATAGTATCCTAATTAGAAATGGAATGGAAAATATTTTTTGTAAAATAAAATTTGTCTCTAGAACTTACCGTCACGTTTGAAACCCCTTATTTTCTCTCAACTTTGTTAATTTAGAGTAATCATTGATTGTTAATTTAAATTATTTATTAATTTAAGTAATTTGATCCTTATAATTCTTAAATTTAAATTTGAAAAAGCAGGAGATTATAAACAGATATATCCACGAACTGTCGTTTTTCCTAATTCGGAAGAAATTGAGTTGTTTTTTTAAATTTAATTTTAACTTCTTTGAAATGTTAAATCCGAAATTCAACTTTTCTCTGGGTTAATTTTTTATTTGAATGGGTCTAAGTTAGGAATCATTACAGCTAAACTGAATACATAATTTTGTTAAATTTGTTTAAAAGATTAAAAACAAGTTTATAAGAAATTTTCAAAACATCTGCACTTTGTAACAAAACTCAAAAATCTAACCTAACTGGCCTATTCTTCCTTTCTACTCTTGATGTCATTCAGAAGTCTGTTTTGCCTTCTCAGATGGAGAACCAGTATATTTGATTTCTTGTCTTACATTTTTGAAAAACTTTACTAAATATGATCATTATAACATTGTGCTGATGTTTAGAAAATTTTCTGTTTTAGAACTGATGATAAATGTTTAATTCGAAACTAGTTTTCAAATAAACTAAGTCCAAAAGAAGTGGCAATTAATTCATCAATCCTCAATAAACACTTTATTCACCTTGACCGACAGATGGAAAACGTACCCTACCCTGGATCTGAAAATATCTCTCTGATGAATGTTCGCCTAGACCAATTTTCTTTTTAGGTTAGATAGCCGAACTGTTTGTTTGCATTCCAGCGTGCCATTTAAAACCGGACCCCCCGTATCTCCCCCAGCAAACGCTGTTATTATCAGCCACCAAACCCATGCTGTAGTTTCTGCAATGCCTGTCGGTAAATGGATGGTTCGACAATGAACGGTCAGATAAATGATTCCGATACGGACCGGAGGCATTACTCCTTCCGTAGCCAACACCGAAAGTTGGCAGCCCTGATTAGTGTGTTCCTGAGGGTGCTCTATCTGGCTTCGGAAGCCCAGATCAACCAATGACGGGGTCCGTCGTGATGGATGGAGCTGAAAATTAGTAGAAAAAATTTAATGGCAGCTTGTCAAAAGAGGAAATTGTAGTTATTGGATTTCTATCAGTCAGGATCCAGTTCCAGTTAATATTTGCATGGCAAGTTAGCGAGCTAGGACACCGAGATGAGCCCCAGAGACGGATTGTAATTCTATATAATTTGAGATGCCTGACCAGCTAACCAGCCGAAGAAGGCTAAAACACATACGGAGGAGAATTACGATAATGAGGAAGGGCTCCCCGCATCGCGTGTTTCTTGGCAATAAAAATCCGAGGATCAGTTGCCTGGGCAGGGGAACACCAGGTAATGCGTCCTAATTACTCTTTTTAATTTCCATCAGTTTAAGCTGTTGAGAAGTTAAGTGTTCTTAAATCGTTTCAACCCCTAATTTTTTTTTTCCTGTTTTATAAAGTCTCTGAGGATCGGATTAAATTTATTGACTTATCAAATTAATAAAAAATGCTCGTAGGTTCTCAGATGTCTTTGAGGCACCGAATTCAGATGTTACGTGTGGTCCCATGTTTGAGAAATATGTGGGTTCTCAGACACGATGTTAACGCTTGTTTCTCTGTGGTATCAAACATTAGCTGGTTTCAGGCATTAATTTATATCATTATTAGAGACCTAATATAATTTATTCTAATTCTAAGAATTTTTTTTTTCCGCTTTCAGATTTTGATTCACACCTGTTATTAGGGTAACAATTAGTGAATGTGATGAAATTGAATACTACAGGCCTTGTATGCGTGTGGGAGACTAGCACTCAATAGTACCTCCTCCTGGCATGGGTTAAAGAGATTTATTTGAGCAAATCTCTCATCCAGCTTCTTTTAAGCCTTCTGAGAGTATTTCCAGGTATGTCAGTCGTGGCCATGTCATTAATGAGTATGTTGTTTCGTCCATGAAGTCTGTCGTGAAATCGTGAAAAGGTCATGTATATGTTCCTTTACTGTGGGTATTTCTAAATCAGAGTGAAGTCTGTGGTTTTAAATGTACCAAGGTGATTTCGTGATTAGTCTAAGTAATTTTGAATGGAATATTTGAATTTTTTTAAGGTGTGTATGTTTTGCAGTGTATGTATTCAGTCGTTGTCGGAGTTTAAATTTCGACCGTTTATGAAGCATTGGATACAGGAGTTTAATCTCTTGGTTAGACTGACACGTTTTTGTTTTATATGTGGACCCCAGGTCATTTTTCTATCAAATGTAAGTCCTAAGTAATGAGTTTCGTTTGTTTGTGCTATGGGTTGATTGTCGATGAAGACAGGTGGACAAGAGTCTTGTCTGAGTGTAAAGGTTATGTGCTGTGATTTGGTGTAGTTAAGTTTTATTTTCCATTGTTTGAACCAGTCTTGTAGTATTGTTAAGTGGTGTTGAAGAGTTAATGATGAAATTGTAAGGTCTTTATGTCTAGTTAATATTGCTTTATCATCAGCGTATGTTGCTGTAAATGTTTGAAGGCTAGGTGGCATATCGTGAAATAAACGGAATCCAAATTGATGTGTAGGCTGTACTTGTTTATCTGTCAGTATGTCTAGTATTCTTCGGTAAAGAAGAATACTTTCAAAAATTTTAGAACACAAAGAAAGCAGGCTAATTGGTCGGTAGGAAGAAGGTGAATCGGTGTTTTTGTTTGGTTTATGTATCATGGTAATATAAGAATATTTACATGGAACTGGGAATTCTGTAGTCCTTTTCTGAGAATTGCGTTGTAAAGTGTAGTTAGAAAAATTCTAAGAACTGAAATGTTTTTGGACTAATATGCTTTTTGTATTTTATTTTATTTATATTTTTATATTGAATAAATATTACAAGCTGCCTCTCTACAGGGCAATGAATAGTAAGGATGACAAAGAATCCACTCATATAATATATATAATTTAATAAAATAAAAAGAAAAAAAAAGTAAAGAAAAACCTCTAACTATACAAGATACGTACAGCTATACAAAATATAATAATAATAACCACTTTATTTGTTAAAGAAAAAGATCTTGTACAAATATTTCAAAATATAAACAATTTAGTACATACTTCTTATGAGTAGCTGACCGCGCATCTTAGTAAAGTTTGCATTGTGAATAAAATAAAATATCACTCCTACTATATACATATTACACATTATTAGATTCTGGTATAAATGCATGATTTTACATAATTAAAAATTAATAATTAGTATACTTATATACACACATATACATACACACATACACATATATATATAAATGAACAAAGATTAAATAAATAGTAATACTGATATATCATATCCATAAAGCAAATAATACTTAAATAATAACATCAGAGCAAGTAACTAGTTAATTAGTAATTTCGGGAACAGTGTATATCTTAGCAACTGATAATAAAAATAAGTAAATATAATTTTCTTTTTCAATACTGTCTATATTGAGAATGTTCTCTATATTTGCATAATGAGGTGAATCAGTTATATATTGCTGCAGATATCTCTTCCTATATACGGTGGATGGCGGGCACAGGAGAAGAAGATGACGTACGCTATTAGATATATGTTGCTTACAGGCACTGCAGATTTCTTCATCTTGAATAGTGTAGGATGTATTTTTAAAATATATATTTACAGCGTGTGGGTTTAAAATTCTTAAACGGCTGACAACTCGTGTTTTGTGGATGCAGGTATTAAAAGTTAGATACTCTTCTGGAGAAAAATCCTGACGGCTGATAGTTCTGTAGACGGGGTTAGTATTTGAATTTAGAGCTCTATTAATGTCCAGAGACAGGAAATGATTTTCTATTTTTTCTATGAGATTCTTATTGTGGTATTGAAGTTCCGATCTGTAGATATCGTTAAGTTCATTGAGGGTGTTAGTTGATATGGCTATATGATAAACTTGTAAGACCCAGTTAAAATCGATGTCAACTTCTTACATTCTTCTTAGTCTATTGAAGCACATTCGTGGATACCTGTTCTCTGGCAGCGTAGAGAGTCTTGTCCAAAAGTTAATTACTTTTTTCATGACCATCATTTTCAGAGGGCGTCGACCAGTCTCAAGTCTAACTATATAATTCGGAACACTTTTTGGCCAGAGGAAAAGATTTTTAAGAAATTTTAACTGGATGACTTCGAGTGCTTCTAAATACCTGAGGCTCCATATCTCAGCAGCGTACAGCAATGTAGTCGAAACCATTGAATCGAACAGTGTCATTTAGTTTTCCAGGAATCACTCTTCCCTTTTCTGAGGATTTCTGAAACCCTGCCACTCGCCACGGATGCCCTTTGAATAAAATGTTTTGTTGCTTTATGGAATTTTCCAGAGGATGAGAATGGTACCCCTAAATCAGTATAGTTCTTGGTATATTCCAGTCGAGAGTTCTGCCAATAAAGTTTCAGAGTCTTGATTTTGGGAGACTTATGGAATACAACTACTTTGGATTTTTCTGGATTTAGTGTTAGGTCGTTGATTCCGGAGTATTCTTCAAGTATCCTCAATTTCTTTTGTGCGCCTTGCCATGTAGTGTCAAGAAGAACAATGTCATCTGCAAGTAACAGCATTATTACTTCATGGTTTTGGTCTATGGAGATACCTTTAGCCTCTTTGTCTTTGAAGTAAGCGACAATATCAGAAATAAATAATATGAAGAGCGCAGGACTCAGGCATTCTCCCTGTAATAAACCAGATGTAACTTTTATTTCTTCAGATAAGGCCATTCCTATTTTAATTTGCATTGCCGCTTCATCGTAAAGCGCTTTCAACAATCTGATAAATTTCCCGCTAACGCCAATATTGAACAGTTTCTTCCATAGAAGGTTATGGTTTATAGAATCAACGGCTTTTTTGAAGTCTATAAATATTTCGTACACATAGCTACCTTTCCTCCTCAGGTTAATGTTAATTAGTGAACTCAGTGTGAAAATATGATCCACGCAACCTCTGCCAGTTCTAAACCCTGCTTGCTCCTCTGGTATTATATTTTCTGATTCGGCCCAAAACATGATTCTGTTAGTTAATATGCTTGTGAATAATTTATTGATTGAGTTTACTAATGAAATTCCTCTGTAGTTATCGGGATTTTTCCTGTCCCCTTTCTTAAAAAATAAGCGCAATATAGAAGTTGCCCAACTTTTGGGTGGTTTCTCATTTCGTAGGACATTATTAAACATATGCAGAAGATAATGTTCCCATTCCGATGTAAGAATCTTAAAAACTTCGTTCTTTAATTTGTCTATCCCAGAGGATTTATTATTTTTACTGCGAGCTATACAGTGCTGAAGTTCTTCCAGAGAGATTTCTGTATCGAGGAAGGGATGGGTTACTATACAAGCTATACAAAATATAGTATATATTAATATAGAGTAAATCAGAAAATAAAAGTATAAAGAATATAAAAAATATAAATATAGTAATAATAAAGAATAAAACTAAATAAAAAAATTAAATCACACATTATATATAAAATGTAAATAAACATTCCAGGAAAATCCCGGACCAAGTTTCAAGAAACAAGAAGGAGTGAGATTTTTTGGGGGAATCATAGCATCAAATTAAGGAAAAAAAATATCTATTGTAATAAGAAAATGTTTCTAAATGTTTGTCGAGATGCGATAAAGGTATCCATATTATGAATCGGGATGTCACCGTGTAGATGATGTGACACAAACTTACCCATAATGATCTTAATGGTTAATATGTTGCTGGTTTAGCCTAAATCTTCTCATAGTAAACTCCATAAACACTCAAATTCATAAGTATCTTAACTTGATACCCATTTGAATTCTCAATAATCCTCAAAGGTGTCTGAAAAGAAGATGGCCTTGGGACCTTCTAATGAAAAACGTTCATTGAAGAGCTTTACAAGTTATTGACATGACATGCAACATGAAATTTCAACACATTTGCAAGAATAAATAAATGAGTCTTCTTACTTAAAATATTTATAATTGCTCATTAATAACTTAACATTATCATAAACCTTTCCAATGTTTAGTGTAATGGGCCCCATTTGAACTGAACAATTATAAATTACATGATACAGGAGATGGTGTACAGAGAAGGAACGGTACTCCTCCACGAGGCTATGATAGCTTGCTAATTAATGATTTGTCCATTAATCAGAAGGTTAATATTTTATCGCCTTGTCATTTTCTTAATTATCGAGGTTAATAAACCCTAAACCTCGCGGTGTCCCGCCGTCCTGGATAAAATGCTCCATTACTCTTGTCCAACGAAACTAAGGTCCGATCCGACGGCCACCAAGGAGCTGTATTGATGGATACAATCTTATTTATTTATTACTATTTTTATTCATTTTGGCTTTATTCATGAATAAGCCTAATTATTATTTTTAAAAAAATAATAATACTAGTATTTGTTGCTTTAACAGTTCACAGCTGTATTTTCAAATATTAATTGAACGCTATTGATTGAGGCGGTGAAAGGAATATTGGCGTAAGGCAATATAACCTTGTTTCGCGAGTAAAATATAAAAAGTATTTTATTAAAACTACTTAAAAGAAATATGTTATTCTAAATAGTCAACACATTTATTGGTTTCGTGCAAAAGTAATGCAGGTTTTATATGGGACAAAAATAATTATTCTAATTTCGTGTGGTTTTTAATGTTGAATGGTCAACACTAACTCGAAATGTCCTAAGGACGTTTTGCTAGGGTTTTTTTTTTCAGACAAATCCCTCAGATGGTCGTATTCAACAACGATAGAACTACTTCCAACTTCCTTGTCTTCAAGATCAAAATCTCCAATCGGAAATATTTGGAACCATCTCTGCCTTTTAAATTCACTGGTGCTTCCTTAATCCCGAAGCGTAATGGTGTTACGCGCGGTTTGGGCCGTACTTTCACCTAATTTGAACTCGTAAAAATAAAATCTTGTTTTTAAGAGGTCCTTACTCATAGAAAATGTAACACAAGCTGAACTAATCTTTGTGGAAAAACAACATTAATAACCATCGTTTATAATCCATTACCTAGTCTGGAAGCTTATCTATGTTTACTCGGCAAGCATTTGCCTGAACAAAACGAATTCTGCCTTTTTGTAAGTTGATTAAACTTGTTATATAGTATTTTAATAAAATAATATTCTTAATGTATGATTATCGGGGATTAATTGAGATACATCTCTTTTTGAGATGTACATTAAAGGAGATCTGTGAAATATAAAATGTTTTATTGAAAAAAAACAAAAAAACAAAACAATATTGTGATAATTTGTTGCACGTGTTTCAATTTTAAAATTAAAAACCACATCGAATTTTTGAACAAATTTTTAATCCGATTTCTTGGAACTGTTTCGTCTCATCTATACATAAATCCTATTCCACTTTTCAGCTCTTGGTACCCAAAGTTTTATACGTACAGGTTTCTCTTGTATTAATAATGAGGTAATTTTGGAAAAAGCTAGAGTTTTTTTTCAAATTCGGATGTGAAGGAGTAAGATTTCGGATCATTTTCTTTTCCTGCGTCATTCTTCATTGGGTCGCGGTTCAAATCTGCTTTGCGTAAGAACAGTTCAAGCTGAATCTCAAAGCTGCATACCTCAGACTCCTCAGTCAAAATGTCATCAGAGTCTTAACAGGCTAATTCACTTAAACTGTCATTTCCACGCATAGAATCATTTCCAGCCAAGTTTTCACAGTATGTCAATGAACATCAATAATTGAGACAGTGAATAAAGATGTGGAGGGAAACGTGGTTTAAATCTGACTTAGAACACGTTCCTACTACGACAGCCATGAGGCAAGAGCTGCTGCTATGCGATTATTAAGAGATTCAGGAGTTACTGCACCAATCAAAAAAAATAAATTTGGCAATGGAAAATACAGATATGGCTATAACTTTTTATTTTATTTATTCATTTATTATTATTTTATTAACAGATATTTACAACTGTATTACATATACATCTAGCACATAAGCGGTTTAAAATGGAAAATAATGACATGCTTAAAACTTGTAGAGGAACTAACCATTGGTTGTACTCTAATGACTATTATTTCTTCATTAGAAAAAAGAAGAAAAAAAAAAGGGTGTGCTACACCACTTTTCCTTTCACCGCCTCAATTACTAGTTCTACTGATATTAATTTTATTCTTCAAAAACTCAAAGAAGAATTAATAATTATTCCTGTTTTTAGACTATATTGTTTTAGTGTTTCTTTATTTCAGTACACGCTAAAGTCGACCTTTAAACGATTTCCATATATCCAGAATATTATAGTTTGAAGATTTGAAGAGCAGTTAAAAACTTCCACTCTATTGAAAAACCAGATTTCATGCCACATATTCAGAATAAAAAGGATTAGATAAGTATCAGGAGTAATATTTTTATCCAGGTGAAATTTATTTTTTAACTTATTTATTTATTTAGTTAGTTATATATTTTTATAACAGCTTTCAGTTCTAGTTTTAAAATCTATATACCAAGGTTCTTCTTGTGGGGCTTCTCCTGTGCTTTCGGAAATGAGGCCATTGGAAGAATTAATTACTGGAGTCAACAACACTCAGTCTAGGTAATACGTTTCAGTTCAAAGACAGGATCTTTGTGTTTCCGATATATATATATTTTTTAATTTCTTAAGCTTTTGTGGACAATAGTAATGTTTAAGCAATTGTGTATTACTTGAATATTGTTGTTATTATTAATCTTCTTAGTCTCGACCCATGTCGATATTTTGTGGAAACCTCTATTTTTCTAGAGATCCCTTTAATGCTACCTGCATTACTGCCTAAGTATTTAGCAATCTTCTTATCTTTAAAAACATATTTTAACCTATTAATTATTGAAGTTTACAATATTGGAATCAACTAATGTTTTGAAAATATGATTACAATGACATGTTAATAACTTGTAAAGAAACCACTCGTTAGTAGCTCAATAAAATGTGTATTCTAAGGTACATCAAGATTAGTCCATCTTCTTATCAGAGATCTCGGAGGGTTATATGAAATTGAGTTGGAAGCAAGTTCGAAAACTAGTGCATTCGGGTGGATATAAACCTTATTATGAAAGAATATGCATCTGTTTGGGATGATTCAGCGAAATATAGGATGTTTTGATCATTACGATTAAGTCTAATGTGATAAAATAAGGAGCATTGAGGATTTTACGAAGGGTTTTTAATGGTAAGGATTGTATTTGAGAGGAATTGGAAGGTTTAGTGGAGCCTCAAATCTCAACTCCATATGTCCAAATAGGTTTGATTATTGTCATTCATATGAGTCTTTTGGACTCAAACTCATTCATATGAACTCAAACTGAAAGCTTTCAACGAGACTATTAAATGTTGAAGTAATCAAAAAGAGCAGTTCCTTGCCGTTTAACTCTTTATGTGGATCGTAAGTAAGACGTTTGTCCATTTGGTATGTCTAATATAAGAAAGATACACTTTTTGTTTTTCTTTATTTCTTATATAAAATCTACAATTCACAAATTATATCCTGTTACAAAAAATAGACCAGTCTTAAACTTAAAATAGAATGCCATTGAACAGCTTAAATATATTTAGCTATAATCACAATACACAATGAAAGAAAAAATATACAAAAAAATCTTTCAAAGAAAAAGATACACTTTAATGTGAAGTGTAGAATCCTAAAACCAGCCAAGTCCAGTTTCCAGAATTTTTTAAAAAAGTTTTTCTAATAGGTTATCTTCAGGTGGAATGTTTTTTTCCCACAAGTAGTTAACTCACATTGAAAACGTCCATACAAATTAGCCTATTTCTAATCCAACCAGACCTTTACCTTTATCGACTAGCTATGAAAAATTTTTAAAAATGGACATGGCTGGTTTTAGAATCCTACGCTTCATATGTAATATTTGCTAAAAAGCTAGTATTTTTTACAATAGACTGCTATAACAAATAAATCTATCTAGGTTCCAATTTTCAATGTATAACATCAATTTGTTGTTAAACTATCTATCCTGATATTCATTTATTATACTTTATTCTACTATTGGATAGCTATTTCTGACTGTTTTATTGAATTTTAATATATATTATATTAAAAAAAAAAATTATTTAAATCAAATATTGTAATCTTGATCCTTTGCAGGACGATAGATGCACTATTCACTTAATCGATAAATAATTCCACCCTGTGAGAACCCTAAAGCCCTCTAGCCGTTGGGAGGGGGTTAGGGCTAGGTGAAAGCGGAATGTCAATATTTATTCCAACCTCCTTAATTTCCCTTCCTCGTCAGGGCTGATTCATGATCCTCAATGGAAGGGCCGGTTTGGAAATTTGTTTGTCCTGCCGTTAGCAACAGTTTCATTAAATTGATCCCTTCTGTATTCAGTTACTGAATACTTGGCTCTAAGGGAAATATCAATTTTGAGAGGCCTGATAGTCTTGACAGCGCGTTATTTTATTACATGAAAATGTTGTTGATCAATGAGAGGACTCATGAAAAAAATCTAAGAAAATAATCTAAAAAATAAGTACTCTTAAGTCAGAGCTTTAACAAGTTACACTTGTCTTCCTCTCTTCCCCTAAACTGAAGATAATTTTTTTTGAAACTAATATTCTAAAGAACTAACAATAAGTATCATCGAAGTGGGAAATAATTTATCAATTCCTATTTGTATTGATCCTTGTATACTATCCTCTAGAAAAGTAAATGTTCCATTGAAAAAAAAACAAAAGCGACATAATTGCGACATGTGTCTAAAAAACTAAAAAAAAAAAACTGTATAATATGGCTATAATTTTGAATTTTTTTTTCTAATTTTTATCCTATGAGAAAAAAATAAGTGTACTTATATGAGGGACTCCCTCTAAAACCGGTTTTACACAACTTTTATTAAAAATATGAACGGATACACTTTAAAAGAAAATACTGTAATTATAAATGGGTTTTCCTATTTAAAAAAAAGGCTATCAGTTCACAATTAGCGCCCTTCTCTAAGAATTATATGAGGCGTAGAATTCGAAATCCATTTTTGAAAATTGTTGACAGCTAAAGGTTGTCGATAAAGGTTGTTTTTTGGTGTTATCAAAGCCTTATTTTTGTATTTCCGTTTTCAATGTGATTTAACTACTTTTGTTATTAAACCTCCCATTTAAAGAGAATCTGGTAGAAAAACTAAAAAAAAGTTCTGGAAATTGGACTAGGCTTGTTTTGTAATTTTATGCTAATATAATATATATTATATATGTATGTTTAATGTTTCAAAAACTCAGAAACGTTTTTATTTATAGAGTAAACTATATTTTAATGCTATCTTATCTAGGAATAATAGGTATCGTTGAGCTTGTGCATTTTATTTCCCTTTACGGCAATACCATAAATAAAGTACTCCGTAGAATATTTAGCCCAAAAAAGAGTGAAGAAACTGGAGAATTAAGAAGGCTTCACAATGCGGAACTGCGAGAATTATAACCCGTAAATATTGTTCAGGTAATAGCAGCGCGACGGTTGAAATGTGCATGTAAAATAAAATCGTTGGGTTTAGTAATGATCGAATTCCGAAAAAAATAATCAGTTTTGAGAGGTCCGGTAAACGACCGAGGGGTAGACCGAGACGTTGATGGGAGGATTGCGTAAAGGCCGATCTTGGGGATTTGGATTTTGTGGGAGAGGGGTTGATAAGAGGTGTGTGGTCAACAACGGTTGGTGGTGTCGGCATCGAACCTTGGGGTTCGCTAAGCTTTTTATTTATTTACGGTAACCCAATAAAAGGATAGGCAAACTACATGTTTGATACGTGTTACATTGTATTACACATGAATAATAAAAGAAAATGATTAAAAGAAAACTAGATACAATATAGTGGATAAATATAATAATACACAGTCAGGACGAGACTATAATAATGATTATCGGTTTGCAATGCAGGCCGAAACGTCGGCACTACATTAATTTTTTTTAAAACTCGATGTTTCATTTTAATGCAGACTCCATCCTAGATTATTTTCTTCATAAAAAATATTATACTGTTAACCATATTATGTTTATTATAAACCACTTTGTCAATATGATAACATCACAATGCAGTATATTTTTAGTTTTATATATTATTTAATTTTCTTCGGAAAAGCTATCTCAAGCCACATCGTGAGCTATTATAATAAATTCTTTCCAGCCTCTTTTTTCAGCAGTGTTTTTTTTTATTTATAACTATATTTTAATGTTATCCCAGCAGGTCGGATAATTATTTTCTTTTATTTATATGGCCTTCATACAAGACTTGAAAACAGGTTTGAGTGTACATTTATTACTTAGATTAATCCATTCTACAGCAATCAAGCTTGTAATATATCACATCCTATGCATTTCAAAATAATAAATTGCTTTGGGAATAATTTTATTATGTTTCAAACTTTAATTACTTCTGTTGGTTTCGAAGAAGGATGATTTATTTTGCAGGGGCTCTCACAAAAAAGTTTTCAAGGATAGAGATTAAAAAATAAGAATGAAACAACGTAACGATAACATCACGTTATCGCAACGTTACATAGCCCGGTGTAGGGGGAAATGACAGGGTCAAATTAATGAAATAATGTGGTTGCTGCTGATACATGTACTTCATTTGTAACCATGTTTTCAAGAAAAAAAAAATACAAAATATACCCGCAGCGATGGCCAATTGCAAAATTCGTTTCCGATGGAAAGATACCGCGAATTTTAATGTTGGAGGGTATAGGAGCAAATCATGTTCTGGATGGCATTTCGAAATCCCTTTTGAAATTTATTACTGGTGTATCTCCTGTAAAGACCGCCTGCTCAGATCCTAAGATAAATTCTATAGATGACGATGTAATGGAAACGACAAAAAAATTATACCGAGAGATATTAAAAGCCAAGATTCAAAATGAAATGTAAAAAAAGAATCTTTTTGACGTATGTTTCTTGAATAACTCTGCAACATCTAAATAAAATTCTTACTTAACTTGAAATTGTTATAACAGCAGTTGACAGTACTGCCAGTTCTGGGCTAATTATATTTTGATGCTTATTTCATGTGGCTTTTTTATCCTGTTACATCCCAAGATTGGTAAAAAAAAAAATTACTATTGTCAGTATTCTATACAATATTTTATATGGAGTTGTACATAGTCAATTTTTACACCTCAAAATGTTTATTGTTTAGGATAGCCTAGAAATATATAAGCAAACATTATAGAATATTAGCTGAATCTTCTAGTTCGAATATTGTTATAGGATGGTAAGGTGAGGATTGCTCTCAATCACCAGGTTTACATTGAAATTTTTTAAGGATCAGGTCCCCGTTTTCTTTATATCCCCTGAGGGTATCCCAATCCTATAGTCGATCCAAGGTTGATTAAATAAAAACTAAATTTTCTGCCATAATCGAGTTGGAACCTTGGTCCGGAAATTGCAAGTTTAGTGTCTTGTGGAGCTGCTTCTATCAGAATTTTATTCCCTCTCCGCTAACATGAGCTCGAAATCATTTCGAATTTTCAGACTCTTCAAATCATTTGATGGGATCATATTTAAATTTACTAAAGAATGACAGCCTCGGCTTGTAGTTGTTCCACTGATTTTGATGATTGAATCCAAAACTTTTGGAAAACAAACCCAATTCTACAGGTTCGAGACATAGTCGAGTATTTGCAAAGTTATTTCTTAAGTATCTGATGTCTTCAGCTATTAACTCTGACAATATGATGTTATATTATACCTCAATAACTCTGTTATCTTTCTAAACGAACAAAAAAGAGAATAGGCTTAAATCATAGACTCATAAATCCAGTATACAGAGTGTTCAACATAAGACTGCAGTAACTTTGGGAGTCGACTCCTAGAGGTTTTTGCCTATCATCGAAAAATTCAAAATGATAAACATCGGGAAAAATTCAATATGAACTGTGGCACGAATCTTAACCGTTTTCACATATAATTTTATTTAATTTGTGTTTTTCCAAGATATTATTCATTTTTGTTACATAATTGTCTATATTTCTCTAATTAATACTTTTTCTCAAAATATGAAATATTTTAGAAACATGGATTGTTAAAAAAAAACAAAAACAGATACAAACAAACACATTTCGAATCCTATTCGTATACCATGATAATCTCAATTAGCTATTTATCTTATTCTAATATTTGCAATTTAAGAACCTTTCTAGATAATTTAACTAAATTATATTTCACAGAAACCTATATTAATAGGTAAAATACATACTTAATGTACATATAGCAACGATCTTCTGATTGTATCCACTGCTCGGCAAAGTTCATCATGATTTTTCAGCACGCCTATATTCCATCAATTCCTCTCTAGTTTTGAACAGGACGGGAATTTCGAAAAATTATTTTTAATTAGACACGTTAATTATAAATTTTAATGTAGCTAGCTTTGAAATAAAATTTATTAAATTATCTTAAAAGTTTCTAAAATTGATCGTTAAATGATCCGAAAAAATGTAAATAAATTGTACAGTGATGAAGAAAATAAAAGTAAAATGAAATTACGTTAATAAGCAATATAAGTTATTGTATTTAAAGAATTGGCATTAACGTGTACAAAGAGATTCATATAAGATGATCATATATTTCATATATTAGATCATATATCATAATATCACAGATATATTTTCTTTATCATTGTATAATTTATCTATATTTTTTTCCTTTCCTTTTTTTTTATTTCTGTATTCAACTGTTCTTTGTTTTAGCTCTGACGTTGGCCATCAATGATATGCCTGAAACGTTGACAAAAAAAATATATATGTTTCTAAATTACCAAACAACATCCTACTCAAATACCTATTCATCCAGTTATTCCATATAGATCATCAATTATTTTGAAGGAAATTTAGTCTTCTTTCTAATGAGCATATTGAAATTCATTTAAATATATAACATATATTTATAACATATATTATAACATTAAAATATAAACATATTTAAATTCAACAAACATTTAAAAATGTTTGTTAAAAAAGTAGTAATTTCTCGAAAAATTCAAAATAGGTGTAAAACGGATGAGAATCAATTCATAGTTTCTATGGATTTTTTTTGTTGTAAAGGATGCCCAGTATCGACCACACAAAGTTACTGCAATCTTATACTGAACACACTTTATACTTAACGTTTTGGCGGAATTCTTCAGGGTGAGTACCTCTCGGTGTTTAAAAAATTGAGTGATACTAGATCAAAAATGTAGAAAAATGCCGCAGACTTACGATGCAAATATACGATGGATAGGTAAAATGCCTTCCCCAGTAAAACCAGACTCATCTGCCTATAAAATTCACCCTAAAAGTGGTATTCTTCAACACAATCTGCAGAAGCTAACGGCAAAATTGAGATGTATGTTCATTATAATTGGGTTTTAAACCTTATATTGAAAATCTAATAAAATAAATGCTAAATAATAATTCTAAATAAATAAATGTAATAACATAAGATCCTCTGATCTGGTGTCGCTTTATCGGCAGTTTTCCTTTATTTTCAATTAAACAATAACTTTTTTCTTTCCTTTTTATTCCAATGAAGAGTTTATTATGTTTAAAACGCACATTTACATTAAGGGATTGTCATAATGTTTTATTTACACAAGTAACTGATTTGTATGCCAAATGAGAACACCATGTTTTTTTTGGTTTTACAAGTGAATTTATCCATGAAATCGAAACATAATCATTACCTTTAACATATCATTCGAAAGCTGATTAAATATGCAAGTTTTTGTGAGGTTTTACGTATTGTGGATAGTTTTTCAAAAAAACGGTGAGCGTTGAAGTAATATAAGACATTATAACTTCCCTAAATAAGGTGAAGATCAAGCTGTTCAGGTCACAAGTTTGTAAAATTCAAGGTTACACGTACTCTATTTTTATAGAAAATATAATGCTAAATCTGAAATCGTGGTCAAAGTTTGAAAAATATTTAAGCAAAATGAAGATTTTACAGGTTTTATGGTAAAAAACGTGATTTCCTCAAAAAAGTCTTTGATTAACCGTATATTCGCAAAAAATTGGAATAGAAAGGTGAGGTCTGCGGCATTTTTCTACATTTTTGATCTAGTATCACTCAATTTTTTTTTACACTAAGAGGTACTCACCCTGTATAGTGAATAGCTACCATCACTTGAATCACTTATTTTGCAAATGGGGCTTGTAATTATATTCTAAAGCCGTATATACGAGAGCATCCAAACCCACAACGGCTTAGAAGTCCCAAGACCCATTGAGTATTCCGGTTCACCGTCCCCGGGTAAAGACAGGAACCGTGGAGAGGAAGCCCTAAGGATCCCAATTGTCGCCTGGGAAAGTTCATTAGCGCCCTAAACTATCATCGATTATTATGTAGATAATGAGTGGTGAGGATCGGTGTAGGCTTCCCAGGCCGGCGGCGGCACTAAAGAGGACGGCGGGCCTTGTAATCTAAAGCCGGTATTGTATTAGTTGCGCCCACGCCCTGGGAACACGAGACATCTTCACCGTGTGAAGCCGCGATAGGTGTGCCCGAAATGGTGATTGTCGCAGCCTGGTACAGGTGGAGGCGTATTGTTCAATCGGTTATCCTCAGTCGGCATCCTCACTCCCGGTGTCATATCGCAAATAAAAAAACTTGAAACATTTATAACCCTCGGATTGAAAGTTGACCTGTTTTTTCTAGACCTTCCTTTAATATTTAAGAAAGATAGAAAAATATTAGCCAATTATTAGCCAACATTGAAAACTATCAAAATCATTCCATCTACCAGACTTAAAAGACAAGAAACTACTCGTCGTTTCCGACCACCCTAAGAGTGGGACAAACGTCAAAGCTCCTAATAAATTACAAAATACGTATTTACAGGACAATAATTCGACCTATTTGGACATACGGAGCTGAATTTCGGGGCTCCATTAAACCTTCCAATTTATTTGTATGGAATCGTTACAGTACAAAATCTCAATGCTTCATATTATGCCACAAACGAACTTATCCATAAAGAACTTAATATATTGCTGATTTAGCCAAGCAGACACCTATCCTTTCATAGTAAACTCCATACTCTCTCGAATTCACTAGTCTCCCAACTTGCCTTACACTCAATTACCGATAATCCTCCGAGGCGTCTGAAAAGAAGAGACTTTTCAAAATAAAACTTTTATTGAAGTGCTGCTAATGAGTAGTTCCTTACATGTTATTCACATGTCATAGAAACCTTTTTTTCTCAAATTTACTTGTTATGTATAATGTATACAGTTGCAAACATTAATAAATAGTTTGGAACAAATAATTTATTTATGTTTAAAACTGATTTAGAATAATAAATTAGTCAACTTCAGGTGTAGTATGAGGATTGACTGTTATTAAGGATTTTCATTATTTCATTCTTCTGGTTTTCTAAATTTCTATACTACATTTTTTTTCCTATCTTTCATCTCTATGTCCTCTTCTTTGTTTGTTTGTCAGGGCTTAAAGTTCGTATTCAGGGTGAGTATCTCTAAGTGTAAAAAAAAAAAAATTGGGCGAAGCTAGATCAAAAATGTAGCAAAATGCCGCAGACCTCACCTTTCTATTTCAATCCGTAGCAGATATACGATAAATCAAAGAATTTTTTGAGGAAACCACGTTTTTTTACTATAAAAGCTGTAATATCTCCATTTTGTTTAATATTTTTTTTGGCCAATGATTTGATTCCATAAGAGCAGAGTAGTACCTGTAACCTTGAATTTTACAAACTTTTGGACCTAAAAAACAGCTTGATCTTCACCTGATTTTGGGAAGTTTCATTGTCTTATATTACTTCAAAGCTCACCTCTTTTTCCAAAAAAAAAATCACAAAACTGGAAATATCACTAAAACTTGCAAATGTAATCAGTTTTTGAATGATATGCTAAAAGTAATGATTCTGTTTCGATTTTAAAGAGAAATTTACTTTTAAAGTCGAAAAAACATGCGTTTTCTCATTTGGCATACAATTCAGATACTTGTGTAAATAAAACATTATGATAATCCCTTGATGGAAAAGTGCATTTTAAACATAATAAACTCTTCATTGAAATAAAAAAAAAGAAATTATTGTTTAAGAGAAAATAAAGGAAAAATGTCAATAAAGCGACACCAGATCAGAGGATGTTATTACATTTATTTATTTATGATTTCTTTTATTAGATTTTCAATGTAATGTTATAACCCAATGATAATGAACATAGACCTAAATTTTGCCGTTAGCTTCTCAATGAATGTGTTTAAGAATACTACTTTTTGAGGTGAATTTTATGAGCAGATGAGTATCTTTTTACAGGGGAAGGCATTTTTTTGGTATATCGTTGGTTTTTACAAAAAAAATTAAAAAATGTAGTATAGAAATTCAGAAAACGAGAAAAATGGAATATTGAAAATCCTTGATAACAGTCAATCCTCATACTACACCTGAAGTTGACTAATTTATTATTCTAAATCAGTTTAAGACATGAATAAATTTATTGTTCCAAACTATTTATTGGTGTTTTATACTGTATACATTATACATAACAAGTAAATTGAGGAAAAGGGTTACAATGACATATCAATAACATGTAAAGAAGTACACACTAGTAGCACTTCAATAAACGTTTTATATTGGAAGATCTCTTCTTTTCAGACGCTTCGTAGGATTTTCTCTAAGAGATAATCACCCTGAATACACTAACTAATGCAGAAATTCTCTACACAGGATTTCCCTATATATTATATCAACCTTTTCTAGCCAGATCAGAGAGAACGAAAGTCATTTATGAAGACCATAATAAATATCAACCGATCCAGGTGGGAATCGAACCGAATCTGTACCGAGGGATCTGAAACCCACGACCAAATATAATCGGCTTCATGTGCCCTTATCCCTTTTCTTTACCCGATTTTCGCAACGATTCCATCTTTTTAACTGAGAACTTCTTTAATCATCAGATCTCGACCTTCAGAAACAAATCATCCTTACCATATTATATTCCTTGAGCATGTGATAAGTCCTTTCTATTAAATTCTTCCCCTCTTAACAACGTCGTGCTACATCTTAAAGACTTTCCAATCCCGATTATTTCTTATTTTCAATTATTTCCTCTTCCTAATCCACGATTATATGATGACAACGTGAGCCTCCTCGGTATTAACTCAGAAACGTGCCATCGGAATTGGAGAAATATGGAAAATAAACTGTAACTGGTTAGCTATGAAAAATTGATATATAATGTTTTAAAATTTTGAAATTTTAAATTAAATAATTAAATTTAAATCCTTTTTTTCCTTTCGTTATATCTCATTTATAATTTTATCGTTATTATTATTTTAATTTAAACCTATTTCAGATACAAGAGCAATAACAAAGGTGTTATAACTAATTACACCTTCATAACTATATACATTAAATTGTTTGATTATGAATATGACATGCCAATAAATGAAACTAACCATTGGTAAAACTTCTATGAAAGCTCTATATAAGAAAAGAACATCCATAGGCCATTCGGTTGAGGTTCAACTGGTTAGGGTGAGAATTTAGTTTAGGATATATATCTAGAATTTAGTCTGGGATGGATCTTTGTTTTGTACCAAATCAATAAATGAGGCATTAAGGAAATTGGAGGGTAGTTTATTTGTGACATGGTATGGTGCATTAAAGATTTTACGAAGGATTTTGGATTGCAGACTGGATCCGGAAAGAATTTTATGGTTTGTTGATAGTAATCGTAATCTCTGCTTCGAATCCAAAATGGTCTGATAAAGGTCGTTATCAGAATCTTTTGTAATTAATTAGAAGATTAGTACGTTTGTGTAGTAAGTATTAGGGTGGTTGAAATCGATGAACTGCTTGGTAGCAGTTCTTGTCTGTCTCCTGTTCTTGTCAACCTCAAGTGAGGGTTTAATGGGAGTTCATGTCGAGAAGAAATCAGTCCAGAGAAGAAAAGTTCACCAATGAAATAAAATGAAATAAATCAGATATACTCCGATATTTAAAAACTATATTATAAAATCGATAAAAATTACTTAAAAATAGATAATAATTTTATTAAGGAAGTCACCCTCTGACACTGAGTTCAAAAGACCTAACGCTGATTGAGCTGTAGATAAAATAATTCAGAATCATTTGAATGCTCGACATTTCCTGAATGATTCCTATCACAGGAGAACAAATGAATTGAGACAGGACTGCGTAAAGGGACAAAATTAATCTTAATTTATAACAGAATTCTTCTAATCTGGATGGCTGAGCCGGATTCGGAAGTAGAAAAAAAAATTATAGACGGATAAAAAGTTTAAGCTCCTTCCTTTCTGGGAGTGCTGTCAAGACTACAGGCAAATCTGTCGGGCCATTGTCAAGACAGGCGTATCAAGTCCTTTGGCGGAACCCTCTGCAAATTAGAACTGACCAAGATTAATTCTGAGAAAGTAGGTTTTACCATATCTTTTATCTCTATTCTGCTTATATTTTCTGATTCGATGCTGATTTTTCATTTAAAATCTATTTCGAGAATTTATTTTATGTTAGCCAAACGAGTTTGGCACGTTTCTTCATAAAAAAAATTAATTATGACCAGCTGATGTTTCTTTAGATAAATACTTCCTGTGATTTTTTATTTTTTTATAAATATAAACAACCGTTAAATGAAGCAATTTAAACAATAATATATTATTATAATGGGGTAGGTTAGTTGATCGTGTATAGGTAGTGAAGATGATAGTTCCAAGAGGCAAAGATTTTCATTTCTGTAATTTATGGAGTGAATCGACTATGCGGTTTGGAGATCCTCCTGGGGCACACTCAGTCTTTATAATGTGGGTTCCCTTAAATTGGGGAGGAAAACCAAGTACCTTATGGGTTGTAATGGTACAGTTTTTTTTTATTCATATTGTTACCGTGTCTCTCGTTATAACTTAGTTATTTAGCTTTTTATTTACAATATTTATTATAAACATTATTATCTTATCTAATACCAATAGTTTTTCTTATTATTTTTTTATTTTACTGTGGACCGACGCATACTTTGTTCATACCTACTTATTTCTTTTGAAATACCTGATTTTATAGACACATCTTTCTTGTTTTATAGCCCTTATCAAGGTTTGTAAAGTGTACTGAAACGTTGGCACAAGTTTTCAAGATAACCAAGTGTCTTAATTCATCGCATCCTTAACTATCTTTTCCTCGATAAATTTTTTATAAGTTTATATAAAATAAAAATTAATGAGAAAAAATATAGACATTGGCAAGACTAAATGTTTTTATTTTAACATTGAAAAGAACTTGTGTATTTTCAAAACTAATTCTTTAGGTATGTTTCTAAATATGTACAGATACCATTAAAAAAATACAAAAATTAAAATTATGACTTATGAGCTAGGGTTTCGATAGAGTACCCACACTATGAGGCTGATCTGTTCGATAGAAACATCACAACATTCGGAACACTCCTGAAGTACATACCGACATAATAACATTAACTTAAATAAACAGGAGGAAATTTCTTAAGCAAAGATGGATTGAAACTAGGATCACTCGATTTTCTTGTAATAACTAACTATGGTGAACTAAAAAAATAATATTCATTTTATTTGTTTGTTTTTTTGGATTTCAAGTTTAAGGTAAAACATTAAATGAATGTTTATCAAAGATTCGAAACTGTTAAATAATATTTATTTCTATTTAATTTATAAATTACTGTAGAGTATGGAATAGTTATTGCGAAATATATTGTGTAAATTAGAAAAATAAAGTCTTATTGTTTTATTTGTGTTATTACGTATTGGTTTTTAGAGTCTAAAGTGGCATGACTTATTATTTTATTTTTTATTTTAATTTTATTATTATTATATATTTTTTTCAAACAAAATATCGTATTGATATAAAAATACAGTATTGACATAAAATAAAACTTGGTAAGTTTTGAAAAAAATATATATATTATGATAAGGGACGAGTGGATATAGTTGATGAGAAAATACATAAATTTAGAATAACTATTGGCAGTTGACAATATAGTTGATAAATAAATACATGAACTGCAACAATTAATCTTTTCCTTTCACTAACTGTATAATTTTAAGTTTATTATTCTATTTATGCCTCAATCTTAATAATTTCTTTATTGCAACGTGTCGTCTAATTGTTATAATTAGGTATTTATTTAACAACTATATTGTCAACTGCCTACTGTTATTGCTTATTTATGAGTTTACCATCAACTATATCCACTTGTCTTTTATCGTATTGTCTTTTTGATCAATATAAAAACAAATGATTTAATTTATTTATTTAAATTTTACTTCTTTTTTTTTTAACTTCTTTTTTTATTTTTATACTGTTTTTCTTTTCTTATCTTTTTAAATATTCAATCCCTTTATTGTCATAACTTATTGTTTGTCTTTCTTCTATCATTGACGAAGGCTTACAGTGTAGGCCGAAACGTTAGCATAATATATTAAATTTTATATTTTAGTTGTGTTTCGATGACTGCACAAGAACTACCTACATCTTCATTATTGTCACAGTCAATAAATACCTCATCAATTACAATTGTAGGTAAATTTAGGTACGTTTCCAACGTTATTTATTATTATTATTATTCTACCCGTTATATAAAGGTTCCAGTTATTTTTATTAAATTATGTAGGATTTGATAACCGGAGTTCCAGTAGATAAAATTTTTTTTTTTGCTACTAAATTCCTGAATAAGGTATTGCTTAAATTTAAAAGGACCTTTTTTTTTCCTTTTCTTTTTCTTTTTTTTTGGAAAATTCTTACACAGTCTTGAGAATTCTACTTAAGGTTGTTGTTTCACAGCAACTGATCACTGTCAGCCCTCGCCAGCTAATGAGGTTCTATGGACGGTAGTTAGTGGGATCGGAGGTGTTACCGCTATTGGGAAAGTTTTTCTGAGCTCATTTCCCAAATGTTCAGGGCCAGCTGCGCGTTCCAACTACAGGGGCAGAATTCCAATATTGGCCTCTAATATCGCCTGTTATTATTTTCGCCTTTGTTATATTAATTATATATATTATTGGTTGTGGTTAGCCATATTGTTATATATGTGTAGTAGATACAATAATATTTTACTGGCCTCGTTTGATAATTTAACATTCATACATTGATTGGCCTACTAAGAAGCAAAATGTTCGAGTATGAATATAGGTGAAACGTTCAAAGAGATTGAGAATAAGGAAGAACTGCTTGCCAAAGAACCAGCTAAATGAGATTTGTCGCCCACACATCATTAACCCTCTCTTTTCAAATATTAGGCGATTTGTAATCACTCGTTTAGATAAAAGATAGGAATGAATTTGGCACCCCACATCACACAGTATACACGATGTCCCGAATTTAAATGGCAAAACTTCAGGAACTTATAGGGGACCGAAAAACTAAGACAAAAAGTCCTTTAGAGATTTGCTCGTTTTTGCTTAGTTTTAGAGAAAATCGCAAAAAAAAAAAAAAAAGTTACAGGTAGCGATTATCACCTTTCAAAGTTCGTCAGGCTAGGCAGTGAGATATGTAAACACTTAATGTTATCCTTTACATTCTTTTATTTGTTTACATTTTATTTTGGCTTCCTTCTAGGATTATAATTCCTAAAACAGTCTTCAGTCAGTTACTCAGATATTTTTGTGTGAATAGCATCAGCCACAATGCCGTATACATATTCTAATGTTGAATACGCTAAAATATGATTTTTGTGTATGGTTTCTGTAACGGTAATGCTTTAGAAGCGGTGCGGGAGTATTTCCAAATAGAAGAGTGCCTTTATCGACGAGTCTTTCCGTTAACTTTTAATAGACTTCGAGAGACTGGGTCATTCTTAGTACGTAATGAAGGCGATCAATTCTAGGCAGCAATAAGATCAGATTATCGGAGAAGAAATTGTGTCCAACGCCACTTCGATAACAATCGAAAGGTGATAATCGCTACACATACTATCTTCAAAAAGTTCAGAATTTATTACCTCAAGATTATGTCAAGAGATTGACATAATGATGAGGACATTGACATTGACCCATAGATTTCTTCGTATAGGGAACCTTTAAGCAGAAAGTTTATTCGGTGTCAATCAACTCAAGAGAGCAATTAAGAGAACGAATCATAGATGCAGTGCACCAAATATCATCAGAACAATGTTTAGCTGCAATTTATCAAGTGAGTGCTAGATGTAATGGTTGCATTGGTGCAAGAGGACAAAATTTTAAGCGATATTTACATTAAAAAGAACATAACATAAATATAAATGTAAATAAATAAGTATAAAAATGAAAACTTGTTTTGTTTCTTTTTTTGCGATTTTCTCTAAAACTAAGAAAAAACGAGCAAATCTCTAAAGGACTTTATGTCTTAATTTTTCGGTCCCCTATAAGTTCCTGAAGTTTTGCCATTTAAATTCGGGACACCCTGTATAATGACAAACATGCATTATCATAGTTAGCAAAACACTTCTATTAGGAGTTCCATAAAGTGAATATGTAATAATTATGTACAGGTAACATAAATCATCTCCGGTCTTGATACAGTTTACGGAGTAAGGTCCATTAGTTTCCGGTCACAGTAGGAAGGAACTCTAGAAGCAAAATCTGGTGTTTTTGTTTTTTAATTTGTTCTGAAAACTCTGCAAAGTTGTTACAACTTTTAGGCGTAATTTCTATTCAATGGTGAAAATAAGTTCATTCCTTGCTTGGAAATTGAACTCCTCCAGCTATTTGGGCCTCTTCGCTTAAGTATGAGATGCAGGATGAATGATTTCTTGGAAACTGCTTTACTTCACAGCGGTCTTGAAAATCAATGATGTGTGGACAGGGACCTTTTCATGGTGAAGCCGAACACCTCTGCTCAAATTTTCTTCCTTTTTCTGTTCGATGCCAAGCAGTAAACCAGGATAGCATAATAGATGGTGTTCATTATTAAAAGAAATACAAAAAATAGATTCTTCGTTTACAATTTACCAGTTCGTTGCGTAGGTGAGGATTATGAGGATATATGAGAATGAGAACAGTAATGAAGACGAAATAACATAATTACTGAAATATGGTAAGATGATGGCAGACAAATTCATTTAAAATTGTAATTTATGAAAACTATTTGATAGACTATTTAACTATTTAAATTATAATGAAGTACATAACGAAATTGGTTCTCAAATGGGTAGAGTAATTTTTTTTTTTTAATGCGTTTCTTTCCTTTTTAAGTTCTGTTTCTTTTTCTACATGAACAACTATTTTTCTCCTCTTTAATTAATATTGTTAAACATTTTTCAAATTAATATTGAGCTCTTATTATCACGCTTTTATAAGATTAATCATATGTATGCACAAAAATTAGAACCACTTAAGGAAAAAATATATATGTATATTTAAAAGTGAGATTTAATGCTAGGAATGCAGTTAATTTCACAATTGCTTTCTTGCCTTTTAAGCTCGAGAAAGCTCTAGACTGCATGATTGAAGTAACAAACTATCATAAACTTACTTAATTACATATTTTTCTTATTTTTGCCATTAATTTTACATATTTTTAAATGATTGATTATTAAGTTTCATTTCCCTTATTACCAACATTTATTTCCATATTATAGAATGTAATTTTATAAACACAGGAAAGTAGTAAAACTTTTAGTGGACTAATATATGAATGTTACAATCCTATAACAATTATAGAAGGAAAACTAATTTTATATTATGAAAACTAGCGTGTACTTATAAGAAATAGGTTATCGTATTCAGGAAAAACTAATTTCATATTTTAAGTTTTGGAATAAACATATTCTGTTGGGAAAACTTGAGGAAAGGGGGTAGGGTATTTCTGTGGGTAAGGCGCTGAATGCTACTTATTTTTAATTTATACTGCTATTTAATCTATGTTTCTTCGGCCGTGGATCGACTTCGGAGTCTGAAGACCCTCTTTGGGCACACCCAGCTTATATGAAGTGGGTACCTTTAATTGGAGGAAAACTCTGGCAGTTGAACGTGATTGGTGACCACATCAGCTTCTTGTATAACCGATGATCTCGAAACAATAGTAAAGTAATCTCTTGTATCCAATCCTTACAATCCAAAATCCTTTGTGAAACCCTCAACATTCCTTATTATATTATTATTATAAATTATTCATAATGATCTTGAAGTCCAATATGTTGCTGAATTGGTCCAAACCTAATACCTATCCTTCTCGCTCGTTTCCCCATTTATTTATTTGTGAAAGTGGACTGTGTCATGTTGTTTAAAATATAAGTATTAATAAATAGCATTTGACATAATTATTTTATATATATTTCTTATTCAGGTTGGATTTTCAAATAAAATTTATTAAAATTCTGTAAGGATAGACCAGATTAAGGAAGATGTGCTGCAGGGGTAAACATTCGTGTGGCCCGTTAGGCACTTTCTAGACCAGTTCTGTCTTGCCGGGTCTTCCCTGATGTGTACCTGATTCGGGCAGCTTAAAAAAATGTATCAGTTTTCAACTTTTATTTTCCATTGAAAAAAATATGGTCTATGCACCTATAACCTGACTATCGTTTTTGTATGAAATAATCTATAAGGCTAGTTTTGAAACATTTTTAAAATTCTTATTAAATTTATTAACAAAGAAATAACGATTTTTTAACATTTACATTTTTAACATTTAATCTAAAACATCAATGGTTTAGTGAAAGAAACATGTGGATATAATATTCCGAACTTAAGGTATTAAATAATTTTTTCAGCGATTCATTTTTTTTTTTCTCAGCTTCTAGACGAAATGGAAATAAAAAATATTCATATTTTTCTATTTGCCGATGGTAAATTATTACTTCTGTAATTATCATACGATATTTAGGTTTATTGGGGGCTGCCTTTTAAATACAAAAGTGATGATACATAATTATTATAATTTAATTTACAGATTCATGAATTATGAACATTATAGTTGACTTAGAGATGTTTAGACCGGAAGAAACATACTAGTTTTAAAGGAAATAAAGTGATATTCGCGTGATAGTCACAGGATTTTATGAATATATCTATGAATATATGAATAGATCTTATATTATTCTTTATATTAAAACTGATTATTATTATTCACCTAGTTGCCACTAATAAAAATAAAATTTTTTTGCACGATAGAATTGTAAGAATCTAATAAATCAAAAAAATCAAATAGATAGAAGTGGGCTATTGTGGTAATAGGGGTTATACTTCATATTGATAGAGTATTGAATAAACCCCTATCTATGAAACAACATAGCAATAGAAAAAAATATACACACATTCATATTTTAGAAAATATCTCATATAGTTGGTTTATATAAAGCCAGTACCAGAGGTAACTAGAAAAGTAATAGACTGAGGGAGTATGACTGATGGAGTGGCCCAGGTTAAGCTGCTTTGTTAGTTGCAGGGGTTGCGTGGGGTGAACTCTTCAGGGTTGTTATAGATTTATTTTCCACTCTTGTCCACCCTTACTTACTTTTCGTTGACGACCCTTTCACTTTTTTTTTTTTTATTTCTCGTCGTTTATTTACTTTGAAAGGGAGAGTGTGTTGGACTAAGCCAACGAACGATGAACTCGGATCTCTTCATGTTACGCATGACTTAATTCCATGCTTTGCCTTCCAATCGCGCAAAGCCGGACTTAGGTGTACACAGGAAATCCATTTCTACAAAGTGTGATTCTGAAAACCGATTATAAAAAAAAAAGAGCCTCCAGAATTGTACTTTATCTGTTGAATTACAGACGCTAAGTGCAATTAAAAGTTTTATGTTAACTTTTATAAGACAAAATTCATGACTAAATGATCGGAAAATTTTATGCTTATTGGACTAAAAAGTTTTTAATAATATCATATTTTGAGTTTAGTAAATCATAATATTTGGGAGGGGCTTCTGTCAGTAATTTTCTTCTTATAATTTATAATATCTAAGGTACAATGCATATATAAAGAGAAATGGGGCATTTCTTAAGGAGTAGAATTTGAAAAATTAAGTAAAATAACATTTTATCATTAAACTAGCCTTTTTTAATCTTTAATATTGTTTAAAAATTTTCAAAGGCATTAAGGAGTTTTAAAAGGTCAATAAAATTAATAAAAATTACTTTGTAAGTGAGAAACAATCAAAAGATAACAAAATACTTTTTAACCTGAAAAGACCCAATTGAAAAATAAATCTCATAATTGGTGATTTGAGTATAAAATATGCAATTTACCTATTAAAAATTTATCCGATCATATGAAATGTTTTTGTTCATACTCTCCAGACTGGATAAAAAAGAGTCTCGATTAACCGAGTCTTATATTTTTTAATGACACTTTATTATGTTTTTTGCAAAAACAAATCGAACAAAACATAAGGCATTCTTCTTAATAGAATTTATATGGGAAGGCTGGAGGATGGAGGGGACGGTCTGCTAGGAAACGAATAGTCATTAACAATTTCTCACGAATGAAGAAAAGTTTGCGAGGTTGGAAAACGAACTTCAATATCTGGAACTTATGTAACATCGTTCGGTTTGATGGGTCTTAGGGAACAGAGAGATCGTGAGGTTGCAGATATGATGTTTGGTACGAAAACTAAAAAATTATAGAAAATTATAATTGTTAGAAAATTAGAAATTTAATAAATTAAGGACATTACAATTTTTTTCCAAGTCGTGAACATTTTTATTTACATATATAACAATTATACTTATTTATATTATTATTATATACAAAATAAGTATTACTTTTTTATAAGTATATTAAACAAATACATGTATTACGTCAATTATCCTAGGTTATTTTCTCTTTTACTTAATTTTTGGGCACTAACCAAATACTCTGTTGATCGCGTCTATCCCGGACACAATCAGGTCGGTTGAGTACCAAGTGTATTTATATTTATAGGATATATATTGGGATACATATTATAATCAAAAGATATGCAAAATAATGGAAAATAAATAAATAAATCATAGCTTGAATGCATGAAACAATAACCAGTGAGTGTTTACTCTTAGATGCCGAACAAGTTAATTTTATTTGTTAAGATCTCTCACTCAGCTTTATTTTGTGCATATTGTTGGAGTAAAATGCTAGAGTTATTTCATGCAAAAAGGTTCTGCTTTTAAGGCAATTTGCATCTTCATATGGATGTTTTGCTTTTTTTTTTACTGGGACTGGGAGTCTTATATAATAAAAAAATAAAATCCATTTGTATTAAAGAATATGAATTTCAGCTAGTAATGATAAACAGTAATATGATAAAAATGAAACCAAGAATATAATAGCTGAATATGAATGAATAAGACCTGGGATATATAAATAGTCTTTGATTAATGAAATTAAATTGTTGAGATTTAAAAAAAACAACATACATTTTCGCATTGCTTCCGGTACCACAGAATTTCGAAAAATACATATCCTATACATTTTTTTATTTTTTGTATTGCATTTAGAAATCGGCTGTGTCTCTAGAGCCGAGAAAACCCACATTTCAAGTCAACACGCCTGACGAGGGTGGCAGCTCATGGAAATGAGACAATTTGCGAGGGGGTTTATGAGGCTCATGGACCACATGCCTCCACTAACTATAACAAATTCATGAGCACGTCTGTCATTAGTGGAGCCGCAAGATGTCAGCGATTATCGAAGGCGGTACATCAGTCTATGGCAAGGTAGCAGGGCTCGCGATTGAATTTCAGATGAGCGGCATGTCCCCGTGGTGACCAAGCGTGGCCTTTGCGCCTGCGAGTATTTCATTTAATGCCCTGTTAGACAGTAAAGTTACGAACTTAAGGGTCGTTTAGAAATCGAAGAAAAGAGAATTCCGTTTTGAAAACTACCGCAGGCTATAGGTACTTGTCATTGGCTGGAGGTATAATTGGATTGTTAAAATAAATTCAAAAGTTGGTTATCACTGTATAATTGATCTTACATTTACTTAATGAAAACACCTAAAAGTATATAAAATGTATTCTCCAAATATTTCAAAAATTATCTAGCCCATACTTTATTTTCATACATCTCCTTTCATCATTGCTTTTCATTCCTGGTGTCAATGATATATAATATAATAAAGATAAAAAAATATATACATAAGTTTTATTCAATCTGAATAAGTTTTTGTCTTCAAACTTATAACAGATTGTACCATTTTTGCATACCTGTATAATTTAATAATTAGAAGGAAAACACGTTTAGTATGTGAATAGTTAATTGTTTAATTCTCGATTATTAAATATTTATAAATAAAAGTGCATAAGTAATAATAATAAAGTGAATAGTTAATGAAACCTAAAGGGTGCCTTATGGTCTGAAACTTGATCCAGGGAATCGATGGTCAAAGTTAAAATCGACAATTACTGTTAATATATTTTAAAAGTTAAAAGATATTTTCGGATAAAACTGCCTATGTTAATTAAAATCTAATTAATACAGTATCAACGATTAATATAATTATATATAACGATTAATATAACGAACAATTAATATAGTATCAACGATAGAACTTTAACTTTGCTGTCTGTCTGCTATTATATTCTGTATTTAGAGTCACTTAAGAAGTAGACAAAAGATTAAGCTGAAAAGAATAAAAATTTCAAATATTAAATTCAAGAGAAGAATTACTATTATTAAAGAATCATAATGAAAAAAAAGAAGAAAATATTGGTCCACCAGATTAGAATTATGTATACTCAACTTTTAGAATATAGTTGTAGGTATTCCACTGATCCCTATTGAACAAGTACGCTGTCTATGACTCCATTAGAACAAATATTTTATTGAAATCCACATACAAGACTAAATTGGCAAGAAACCGCTCTTAATATTCGACTTAAACATTTACTAGACAGACGTTCTAAGCTTTTAATATATTTCAAAAGGCTCATCGACATAATAGTAATTAGATCTGTTTAGACATAAGGAGTAGTGATGGGTCGTTCTGGGTGGAACGGAACTTGGAACTGGTTCCTGCTTTGAACCGGTTTGGAACGAAACGAATCGCCCAAGTTTTTCTTTCCCCTGGAACGAAAACCAACGCCAAAACATCTCTCGTTTCGTTCCACCCAAGATCGTTCCGACTACTTTGTTGCGTTGATCATGCCTTTCTTGATTCCCTCTCGCCCTTCCATCGCCCACTACCCCACGCATGGGCATCTTCAAAATAAACCGCTTTCTTTTAAATTTTCTATTTTACCGACACAGCTCGGCTTCTTCTTTCTGATTCAGAGAAAGGAACCACACAAGGTTTTACTGCATATGTAATTAAATTTTTTTTTTTGCTATTCAAAATTTGTGCACAAGAGTTGATTACTCCCTTTTTCTCGGAACCAATGTAATTGAAAAATTCTCGCTCAATTGTGAACTATAGTTGTTTTTCCAACAAAAAAAAAATTGTTGATTGAATAAAACTAATTTAAAAGTTTACATTTTTTTAATAAGTATACTTAGCTATTTATATTATAGTACCTATACAATTTTCAATTATAAAATAAAATGAGATTAACTGCCCGAAGTCACAACAAGGGAAGGAACGTAGTAGGTTAGTCAAACTGACGTAAAACGAAAAGTGGAACGGAACGAAAACTGGAACTGGTTCCAAAAGTAGAACGGAACTTAAAATCTCATTCCAAAGTCGGAACTTCTCTAATAAGGAGTGGAGCTCTAAGGTTCCACCGAACCATCTAATTCTTCTCATATCCAATACTTGCAATTTAAAATCCTTCGTAAAATCCTCAATGCTCCTTATTATGTCACGAATAAACTGACCCATAATGATTTAAATGCCTCTTTTGTTGCTGATTTAGCTTAAACCAGATGACCTGTAATATCCTACCATGATAAGCTGATACCCGAATTCACCGGTACCCTATTCCCGATAACTCTCTAAGACGTCTGAAAAAAAAAAGGCTGGTGATTCTTTAATTTAGAACTTTTATTGAAGTGCTACCAATAGCCAATTTCTTTGCTATTATTATTTTTTTTTTCTCAGAAATTTACTAGAAGTGTGTATTTCATACGTTTGTTAATATCAATAAATAAATAAAAGTGAAAATGATGTTTACAGGTTACTGAGGAGGGGTTGATAGGAACAAAATAAATACCAATACATTTAATTTTAATCGTGATCTTCCCAAAATATTGAAAAATCCAGCCAATATTATTTTTAAACCCCCTTCAATTTACCCAAGGTTGCTACTATAACTCATACTAATATTAATGCGATTTCAGGTATATATTGTATAAACATTTTTAGAGGATTAACTAATCATATTATGTTTTTTTACCATAATGATGATAGTAATCATAGTAGGAAATTAGTAACTTATTAAAACAAAGTAGTTAAAAAAAAAAATTCTCCACAATTTTTCTATCGAGGTATGGTTTATTTATTAAACTAGTCCTATACTTTATGAACACCGTATCCGAATATATTTACTTCTTGAAAAAATGTGGAAAATATATCGGCAAACTATTTACTGGAAACGTTCTGAAATTGCAGTAGCTTTTTACGGTCGCAATATGTTGCCTACCTTCTCTCCAATAAGTCCCCGTCGTAAATAAAATTTTCCAAAATGAAGACGGGCTAGGATATGAACAATGGTATCATCTGTAGCTACAATAGGCCGAGGAAATATATATATTTAGGTCCTACACGCTCAGCAAAATTCAGCAGAGGAGTCGTGAAACAGGTCCCTATAAAGAAACTCCATCGTTTGTCGTCTCCTTTTTCATTGTTTGCCTGAGATGAACCCCAGAAATATTTTAGTCCTGCCCAAAGAACGTAGCTAAATAAAGTCACAATTTCGGGTGTTTGAAATATTATATTGCTTTTTTCATCCTTTCTTATCTTGAATTATTATCATTTTATTTATAAGGTTATTTATATAAATCGATATCGGTTATAGATCATAAAGACATTTTATTCAAATAAATTGATCACGCGCTAATTTATTGGTAATTTGCAAAATTATTTTTTTTGTTTTTATTAAAATTAAATAGAAAATATCAATAATGATAAAAGTATAGTTGACTGTTATGATGAATGGAGAAGAAGATGATTGATCAGGGATGCAGTCAAAGAGGAACACCACGCCTAAGAAGAAATTCTTTAATACGTGCCAACGTTTCGACCTGCCTTGCAGGTCTTCTTCAGGGCTATAATGAACAAAATACCACCGAATCACACTTGTGAGAAGAAGAACGATGACTAATTGAGACACAAATATCTATATGTGTATATATATCCTCTCATCTATGTTTCGGTCTACTCCTCGGACATTAATCTGGCGGTTCCACATTGATTACCTTGTTTCGGGACGAATTCACAAAACCATTGTATTTATTGCATTAACCTGAACTATAGATAGTCACCGGCATTGCTTTAAAAACTGCCGGTATTGTTCTAATTCTATTTTTATTGTCTTGTAAATTTTTATTGTATTCATAAATTGGAATTCCTCGAAACTCATACTTGCGCAAGTACCTTCATCGTAGCCGATGGAGCTAGATGAATCGGCAATATCTATAAACTGTTGCAGGGCTTTGAAGTTTTCTGTTTCCAGTGTAAATCGAATTTTTTTTTAATAGTTTTTTTTCCAACCGCCATAATTCTACAAATTCTCTATACTTTCTTATTCCCACAAGGTATAGATATATGTTATTCCAATAAGGTATTTAGATACACGTTAGAGTATATTTGTAAATTTAACATGTCTGATCATGCGTTAGTCTTAGGGAACATGTATTTTTTTTTTTTCATAAAAGGCTATACAATATGTTTTGAATGATCTTTAATAATCATTACACTAATTCGTCATTACTAAACAAACAATACATAAATCTTATGTTAACTTTAAAAGAGTATAATAGATTATTTTTACTTCTCGAACTATAAGTTGCCACAAGGATGGCAGGTTTAGTTTCAGACTAATGTCCCTAATTATCACGACTCTGCGCCATTTCTTACGGAATGCAATAATTAATAATTAAAATTAAATCATTAATAAAACGCATATTCAGAAAATACAAACATTTCAATCCAAATTCCTAAGACTGATAACAGACACCCCTCTTTATGAGTCAAACGATACGCTACATACAGACTTCCGTATTCCCGCAGTTAAGACCCATATTCATAAACTTTATCGACAATATCATGAAAAAATACGTGGATACACTAAGACACAGATACATAATATGGCAACAGTGCAAATTCCTGTCATAACTCAACGAAAGCTGTAAAGAAAGTGGATGAGGGATCTCCTCGTCTAATCCCTAATAATTTAGTTTCACGCCTGGAGAATGTACCACTGGGTGCTGACTCTCTCATGCATGAGCATGTCTGTTGTTTTAATGCAACTTCACATTCACTGGTTGTCCATTGTGTACAGTTGTGAATAAAATTTTTATGATAAAAAAAAAAAATCATTAAGAAATATTTTCTTATCTTTATGATATACCATACTTGGACGTTAATGCCAATCAGCATCAGCATTCTACCTAATCAACCTCGTTTCTGCCGTATGAAGCTAAGAGTAAGAAAAGGCGTCGTCATACACAATTTTTTTCTTCTACGTTTCCTTGGAATTCATGCTGAAATAGTCTGTATTAAATATGTTTTTAGATATGCTGTTGTGCTATTGTTTTATGAAATGTATGTTTTGGTATTGTAAGTCTTAATGCTGGATAATTCTATTCTTTTCGTCAATTTCTGATTTTTTAACTTAAAGTAAATAAATATGTATAAACCGCCGTATCGTAACCCTTCATATTTGTATTCCATACACAGGATCTCAATAGCAAGGTCTTATTTAGTTTCCTAAATGTGCCTGGTGACTGAAACATCACCGGCCTGAAACGTGATCCACTCAGACTTTTAAATCGTTAGTTACTCAAACAAAAAAAGAACGGCCTATAAACTTGAAACCAAGAAGAATTAAAGTTAGCCGTATACCTGATTTCAAACGAGGCCCAGCTTTGAATTTATTTATCGCGTCAGGCGATGTAAGCCGGCATTTAAAAGTAGATACAAAACTAGGCTTCATTACTCGGATTTTCGATTGAGGGTAGTTATCTTTCAAACAGATCAGCTAATTCAATTTGTGCCTGATCTCTCAACAGTAACAAAAACTCGTTGACTGGAACGTGTTCCAATCGCAAACGTAACCGTTAGTCAAAAAAATGTGGAGTGGAACTAGTACAAAAGAACACTCGTGGATGGAGTGGCTGAGATTCTTTTATCAAATGCTCGATACATTTCTTTTACCGTACATGCCTGCAATCCAGCTGGTACGTTCCTTCACCTGTTGTAAAGATTAAAATCCAATGGACAGTTATTTTAGAAAAAGCCCGTCTAATTATTTCAAATATGTATATTTTATATTATCCTTTGAAGGATAATGAATTTTGATGAGGTATTTATTGATGGTGAAACTAATTAAGATGTAGGTAGTTGGGTGTGCAGTCATGGAAGCATAATGAAAATATAAATAAATTTTTATTTACTGTGCCGACGCTTCGGCCTAGACTGTAAGCACTAGCCTTAGGGCTAGAAGAAGTGCAAACAAAAATATGTGAAAAAAAGGGAGTGAATTTAAAAAAAGAAAAGAAACGAAAACAGTATGAAAAAAGAAAAAATAAGTTTAAAAAAAATTAATTTTTTTTCTATAAATATAAAAACGATATACGATAAAAGACATGTGCATATGGTTAATGAGTAAATACATAAATAAAGTATAACAGTTTACAGAAGAATATAGATGACAAATAAATACATAAAGTATCCCAATAAGATAGTACATTTCATTTGTTAAGCCACTACTTATTTTTAGTCAACTACATAATCTTTTAAAAAATAATTTGGTTCTTTACATCACATATTAGATAGTAACAAATTTTGATTTTACTACAGATATAAATAATTGTTTATTGAAAAAATTTCCTAATTATATGAAGGACTTGTTCAGTATTTGTTATTAGACCATTTTAGAAAAATCTAAACTATTTAATATTGTAAAATATTTGAAATATTTAAACCCACTGCCGCTGCCTTTTTAAATAATGTTTGAAATAATATAATTATTAATTTCAAAATTAAATGTAAATTTTCATTTATTTAACATAATAAAATATAATTAAACTTTCCACTATTTTGAAGAAAAAAAATATTAATGGAATAATAAAATATTGTGTAAGAATTAGGAATATTGAATTATAATTTTTTTTTTTGAATAACTATAGTTTTAATGAATAACTATTACAAGCTGCTTCCCTAACCTACAAAATCTAGTATATATTGATATAAAAAATAGTAATAATAAAGAGAGAAAAAATAAACATTGATAAATAAACAAACAAAAAATTAATAAATAAACTAAAAGATCACATTATATATACAGCATGCCAGGGAAACCCCGGAAAAAACTTGTTCCCCACATATGGGAGGGCAATCCAAGCTCCAGTAATCTCAACGCTGTTCTTTCAGCCGTGTCACCAGTGTCAGAATCCAGTGGAGGATGAGAGGGAGCGCTACAGTCGCTCAGGATTTGAGTTAAGAAGGCTATTGCCATAACTCCAGTAATATTTATTACAGTAGGTCTCGGGGCCATTGCCGTTTTAATCTACTATATGTGGAACTGGATAAAGAATGCGCTAGAGGGTTAGAGTGATTGGAAAGGTTTTGATGGAATTTTGAAAAGTGAAATGGTACAAGTCAAGGACAAAAGGTATGTTGAAGTCATTAGGCACAGTTTTGTTGGAGACATAATATTGAGCATTTACAACTGTAAGAATCGAATACGTATGATATTCGATTGCATTGTTGTCCCCCACAGTTCAAGTCCATAGGTCCAAACTAGTTTAATGATGTATTTAGTTTTAATTTATTTTTTTTTGTAAAGTTCTAGTTATTTATTAAGGCAAATAAAATAAACATGTGGTGAATAGTTAGATTATGTTTGCAAACACAAGAAAAAAATTTCAATACCATGAGAGAAGAGAAAAACAAATTATAATTTTTTAATGTGTTAAGAAAGGTCTTGAGGTTCAGTCATGAACCGCAAGAATTTTATCAAACATCTAATAGTAACAGTGAAGAAAATACATACGTATACATATATATTTTCTAATAAGGAGGTATAAAACCGGCAGAATAAAACCATTGCACTAAATAAAAAAAAAAATTCTGATTAAATTAGGTATAAGGACGAACACGGATTCCATTTTTCCAAAATCGCTGGAGAACAAATTTATCACTCCTTTTTCCATCTGGCAGGACCCATGCGTAGCCGAACGCCATTAACCCCTCATGCTTTTAAATATGAGACCGCAGGAGGGGGTTGGTGAGTGTCTGTAATGACACCATATCAAAGGTCCTCACTAAAAGGCTTTTTGCCTCGAGGCGGCGGCGGATTTTTGCGATCTGCGAGGCGATTAAGGGGGAAGATGGCTGAGGTACCCGCTGTTTTACTTATAATTTGGAGGGAGAGAGGACATTTATTTTCCAGAACATGATAATGTACTGATAGGGGATAATATTGATCAATGAATTTTCTTTAAAATGGCTGAATGGATATGAATAAAATAAGAACTGAATAAATCATGTTAAATATATTATCTTAATATATATAAATTACGTGTCGCCGCCTAGGGGCCGGCTAACACCTAAACTACTGAACCGATTTTAATCAAATTTGCATATCGTGTGCAGTTTGATCCAACAAAAAAGATAGGATACCTTATATCTTAATTTATAGTCGCAATATTATTTGTATATTATCTGTAAGTCACAATTATCTGTTAGCTCTATACGATTCTAACATATGGCGGTATAAGGTTATATTATTATATAAAAGGACAAGCAATTTTTCGTTTGTGTTCACTAACCGCCCAAAAACTACTGAACCAATCTCTACCAAATTTTGACTACATCATCTTTATAGAATGGTTTAGAAATAGTAAAATCTAATGATTTTCAACTAATTCTTTATTGAAAAATGAATAATAAGTGGATAACAGTGAAGTTCAAAAATGGCGGCAATTGCCATCTACATGAAAGGTTAAAAAGTACAGTGTTACATAGAGGTGAACATTGATAATAAAATTTACTTATTTTCAATTAAATTGTTATAAAAACAGCTATATGGAGTGAAATATACCAAATTTTAACTACATGTTCATAGTTCTAGGTTTAGCAACAATGAAAATTTAAATGTACAATGTTGAGTGTTAGAAACGGGTTTTGCCACACTACCACATACTTTTATGGTTAGAAATTAAAATCCAACCAGATCAAATCAAATAAAATTATTTCTGTCGAATGAAAATTATTAAAAATCAAAATGCCGATCCTCAGCTGTTTAGTATTGTGTGTAAAAATATGAATTTTGAACCTTTAGTTGTAAGCACTGATAATGTAGTTTCTTATACCGCAGTTTCTTATTAGTCTCTGTCCATCTGGATTACCAACTCATATATTAAAATTGAAAATTGGATGTCTAATTATGCTTTATGTTATCTTCAAATACCTAATCAATCTAAATTTAACCATGTTAATAATGGCTGCTTTTCGTGAAAATATTATCAAAAAAATAATTTTCAATTGTTCACTTTAATACAAGATTTTTATCGTTAAACAAAAAATCAATTATTAGTTAAAATTCCTCGACGGGGGATGATGAAGTTATAAATAGGACAAGCCATTTCCGTTCGTGATCACTAACCGCGAAAACTATAGAACTATTCTGTACCAAATATAACTACATCATCTTCATAGTTCAAGGAAGGTTTAGCAATAATAAAATTTACTTATTTCCTCTTAAATTACTGTTTATAAAGCGATAAATATGTGGTGGGTAGTAAAGCGAGCGCCATTCAAGAGAGGTTACAATGATCCAGTGTTAATTATAGCTAGAAATTGATAATAAAATTACTAAATTAAATTAAATTTGTTATCCAAAAAGCTATAAATATGTGGTGTGACGTGTGGATTCCCGTGAAATTTAAAAATCGAATATGTGGCAAGCGACAATAGCATTTTAGTAAAACTAATGAACCTATCTGAACCAAATTTTAACTACATCATCTTCATAGTTCTTGAAAGAATTACAATTAGAAAATTTACTATAATAATAACTCATACTATTATATAAAAGGACAAGCCATTTTTCGTTTGTGATCACTAACCGCGAATATTACTGAACAAATCTGTACTAAATATTAACTACATCATTTTCATAATTCTGAAAAGGTTTAGCAATATTAAAATCTACTGTTTTTTAATTTATATTTTATTAAAAAAGGTTAATATGTGGACAACAGTGCAGTATGAAAATTGACCGATAGGTGGGGAGTGCCATTCTACACGAGAGGTTAGAAAAGAGCTTGAAATCGATGGTAAAATTTACTTATTAAACTATCAAGAAAATTATTTAAAAAAATTTAAATATGGTGTGCGATATGTGGATCTCAGTGAAGCTTGAAAATCGACCGATTGTGTATCGTGCCATTCCACAATAGAGTTTACAATGGTAAACTGAACCTATCTGTACCGACATCTAAATAAATAATTTTTATAATTTTAGGAAGGTTTTGCAATGGTAAAATTTAGAATAACTAAAATTTAAATGTACAATTTTGAGAGGCAGGAACGAGGTTTGCCACACTGTCATATACTTTTATAGTTCAAAATCAACATATAACCAGATGAAATCAATAAAGTTATTTCTGCCGAATACAAATTATTACTAACTCAAAATGTAGATCCTTTGCTTTTTTATATCGTGTGTAAAAATATGATTCACGGGCCTTTTATCGAAAGCACTGATAACGCAGTTTATTTTCCGCAAGAGTTTCTAAATAGTCTTTATCCATCTTGATTACCAATTCATACATTAAAGTTAAAAATTTTATGCCTAATGGTGCTTATATGTAATCGTCAACCACCTGATCAGTGCAATTATAACTAGATTAATAATTACTGCTAAAAAATCATTGAAGAAATAATGCTCAACCACATGCTAAAATACAAGAATCTTATCGATAAACAAATAAAAGTTTAATTTTTAGTTGAAATTATCTTTAGTTATGAGGGCGGGCGAAGCCGCGACGGGAATGCTAGTATTTAATAGAATCTAGGGTAATGTTTAATTTAAGGATTCTATTATTAATTTTGTTTAATATTTTCAAATTTTTTTTTTCAAATAAACGTGTTGATATTTACAACTGTATAAGTTATGTAAACTATGGTAATTTGTGGAAAATGATTACAATAACATGCCAACCACATGTAAAGAACTACCCGCTAGTAGAACTCCATTAGTTCTACATAAGAAGGTCACTCGGAAGATTATTGGGGATTGAGTGTTAGACATGATGGGAGACTAGTAGATTCAAGTGTGTATGGAGTTTGCTATTGATTTCTGACTAAGGCCGAATCAGTAACATATGAAACATTAAGACCTTTATAGATAAATTTGTCTGTGACATCATAATTTAGGACTTTATGAAGAATTTCGGATTGTAAGGATTGGACACGAGAACAATTGGAAGGTTTAGTGGAGCCCCAAAGCTCAACTCCTTATGTCCAAATGGGTCAACTGTCATGTAAATAAGTTTTTGTAATTTGTTAGGAGCTTTGAATGCTTGTTTAGTAAATGTTGGGTTAGTTGGAAACGACGAGCAGTTTCTTGTCTTTTAAGTCTGTCATTGAAACATATTCAATGTCAAACCAGTAATAATAATTTATTGAAAGATTTTCATGTACATAGCATTTTTTTTTAAACAAAGAAATTTATATCACATTCGAACTCGTAGCTTATAAAATAAATGTATTTCTGTTGTAAAACATTTATCTATTGCGCTTTCATAGAGGATAGCGCGATTATTTGCATGTTTGTGCTATTTTTTTAATTCTATTTTTTCATATCTATTTGTTGATGTTTTTTTTATCATTTTATGATTTACTAAAAATTTTCATTTCATTACTTAATTTGTTTCTGACTTCCCTTTACATAAAAATAAATTCTAAAAACATTAAAAATCAATTACGTGGTGAGAAATAAGCGCTAGGATATCCATGACAACTCACGTGGTTTGAAAATTATCATCCTGAATCTATATCGTATATAAGTATGAAGGTGTCTTTAAATGTTTTATATTATCTTATTTATTATATTAGTTGATGATCCAAGGGTTAGTTTTCGTACATTAACGAAATAAAGAAAGTTTACTGAAAACAGAGGTTTCAAAGGTCACGTTTTTTATTCAAACAAATATAGCTCCTAAACTGGTCCTAGTGACAAATGTTATATAACAAAAAAATATTTTCCATTAAATTTCTGATAAGGAAATTGCCAGAAAATTTTTGATCTGAGCAAGACCAACAGAGCTAGAGGGTGAAGAAAACGTTAAAACAAAAAAGTACAGACTTCTAACCAAAAAACATATCCATTTCAAAATTGACATATAAGTAAAAATAAATAATATTCATGAGTTTAAATAATTATAATAATTCAAAAACAATAATGTAAGTGAATGGTCTCATGATTATTGTGTTGTTCAAAACATAATTTTAACTCAACCTAACAATTATATTTATTAAAAATAGAATTTAATAAACTATACGTATTGTAAATAGTCCTTAAGACTGCTAACGATTGCTGAGTGATAAATCATCTGAGGATAATAGGAAAAGACATTAAAAAATACATAATTGTCTTCAATGCAATCTAGGTCGCATAAAGTGGAATATATTGTGGGATTAATGAAGCAATTAACATTTTTATAGCTACTTTTATGAGAAAATTACTAGTTTTATAATTAGGACACTTGCTTTGTAAAAGGAGATTCTTAGATAATTTGCAGTGTATGGGTAAGATATTATATATGTTTAGTAAGGTTCTTGAGGTTCAGTCTATAAATAAATCAACTATTTCGGCGACGTTTCGAAACTATATTGTTCTCATAATCATGCACTACAGTGAAAAAAAAAAGTTACAATAAAATTATATAAGTTATACACAAGTTATTTCAAAACATAAAGTTAGCTAAAATATAAATATATAATGCATTAGAATAATTAACTACATATAATTACTAAACATGGAGAAGTATGAAACTACTTCCAATGCTACTGGTGGATATGCTATTGGTATCTACAACTAAATTATAACAGTTCTAGTACACAACTGACCTCGGGAAGTTTGAAAAAAAGGCAAAGGTTGGGAGGGATTTTTCAAAGAAGGTGCAAAAAAGGATTTCCGTATTTCGGTGTAATATATGAATGGAAAAATGATTTATATGATGTATATTAATGTATATTATTGGTCTGACTGTATTAAATTGGAATAACAGGTGTTGAGACTTAGAACATCCGATTTTTTGTTTACTGCGCGATTTACAAATTTTTTTATGGTTATCATTTATTTCATATTTCGTTTAAAATTATTTTTTTCATGGTGAATAATTTTGGGGGAATCAAATTTAAAACAATGTTTTCTTTGCCTGTAATGTGTGGTGAGAGCTGTTTGGTCAGGTTTATTTGGGTTTTTATTTATAGACGTGCAACTGTATTCATGTTGATAAACACGTCGTTTGAGATATGTTCCATGCACCGAAATAAGACTTGCCACAACTATCTTCGCACGGTATTTCGTAAACAATATTAGATTGTAATTTCAATGTATCTGTGTCTTTGGTTTTGGTGAATAATTATATCTTTGGTGGAGGTATTTTTGAATGTGACAGTGTAGTCAGTTTTATGGTTATTTGTGAGTGTTTTTCTTAGACTTTCTGATAGTTTTTGTATGTATGGAATAGTGTAATATCTTTTATTGTTAATTTCATGTTGTTTATGTTGAGTATTTGTTTGTTTTAGTAAGTTAAAAAATGTGTCTATGTGGATATCCATTTGTTTAAAGAAGGTCTACTACTTTATTTTCCGCGGTATGTTTATGTTTTTCTGTGGATAACTTTATTGCACGATTTATTAATTTTTTTTTATTGCGGTATTGATTTTATAACTTTTGGGTCATTGACTAGTACAAAGTAAATATGTTCCGGAATGTATTGGTTCTTTCCACTATTCTGTTTTTATTGTTCCATTAGGGTTTCGAATTAAAAGTAAGTCTACTAGGATCGGTATTCTATTATTATTCTCAAATTCCATCGTAAAATTTAGTCAATCATCGCGCAATGAACAAAACATCAAACGTTCCAATTTATTGGACATTCAGACCAATAATATACATTTACATTAATATACATCATACAAATCATTTATCCATTTATAAGTGTATTACACCTAAATACGTAAATCCTTTTTATACCTGCATATTTGGGAATATCACCAGTTGGGAAATCCCTCGAAACCTTGTTACTGTTTTTCAAAAATTTTCCAGGTCATTTGTGTTCTAGAATTGTTAGAATTTAGTTAGTCGATAACATATCGACCTCTAATGACCTAAACACCTATTTCGTTTCATCTGCTCTCCCCTCTCCTTCCCCTTATACCAGTTTCTCCTCTGAAGTACCTTTCAATGACAATGAATTTTATTTTTCCAACGTTACTCCTACAGAAATTATCACCTTTTATCTTAAAATCTCATACCAATTCCATAGGCCCAGATGGTATCCCCGTTAAACTAATAAAATTATGCCTCCCAGAAATTTTATCGGTCCTTGTCCACATCTATAACTATTCCCTTCAAAACGCCATATTTCCTACTCCCTGGAAAAAAGCTATTGTCCATCCCATCAACAAAATTCCTAATCCCACCGAACCTTCAGATTATCGCCCAATCTCCATCCTTTCAAACCTTTCAAAACCCTTAGAACGACTGGTTCAATCCCAAATTTCCTATTTCCTTGAAGGTTCCCATTTGCTCGACCCTTTCCAATCTGGTTTCCGTCCTGGTTATTCCACACAGTCTGCACTAACCAAAATCATAAGCGATATCCATGCCGCCATAGATGAAAAAAAGCTGACCGTCCTGATACTCCTAGATTTCTCCAAAGCTTTTGATTCCATTGATCATTGTATCCTTTTTTCCAAATTAAAAGCTTTAAAATTTTCCAATAGCACAATCCATTGGTTCCAGTCTTTCCTCTCCGACCGCACTCAAGCAGTATCCATCCCTAATCAACCCTTATCCGATTTCCTAGCCCTCTCTTCCGGAGTAGCCCAAGGTTCCAGCATTTCGCCTCTCCTCTTCAACTCCTACATTAATGATCTCCCCCAGTCAATTTTTCATTGTTCCAACCACCTTTATGCAGACGACTCCCAGATATATTTATCCTTTCCTCCTACTGAATTATTTGAAGCTTTTTCTAAGATTCAGGAAGACCTCAATAGAATCAGTGCTTGGGCCAACCTGCATCATTTAAAGTTAAATGCTGGAAAAACTCAAGCTATTATAATCGGCTCAAATCCCCTTCTAAGATCCATCTCCGATTTTCCTACCCTAATCCTGAATAATCAACCTATCACCTTCTGTTCCTCCGCTAAAAACCTAGGAATCATTATTGACCAAAACCTTTCCTGGAAGCCTCAAATCGCCCAAATAGCCCGTAAATCAATAGGAATCCTCAAATTATTTCATCGTTCCCGCCATTCTCTTCCTCAATCCACACGAAAACTCCTAGTTTCCTCATTCATTTTTCCTCAGTTTGACTACGGGTGTGTGGTGTATGGGGGCCTCACGATGGGGCTCCGGGACAGATTACAACGAATCATGAACAGTTTTATCAGATTTGTATTCGGAGCCCCGAGACGTTCCCATGTATCTCACCTCTACACTGCCCTGGAGTGGCTCAATCCTTCCTCCCGTAGACAATATTTCCTGGGCACCTTCCTGTACCATGCCATTAATAACCATTGCCCACCCTACATCTGTAACCTATTGATATTCAAGTCTTCCGTCCACTCCCAACTCACAACAAGATCACGTTCCTCTGACCTATATACTCCTTTCCATCGAACAGCATTATACCAACACTCCTTCTAAGCTCGATCCTCTACCCTCTGGAACTCGATCCCTCCTGAAATTAGACATGCTTCTTCCTTAAATTCATTCAAAACTCTTCTATTCCGACATCTCCTTAAATCCCAGTTACAGCCCGCCAATATGAGTGATAATTGAAAGTCAGTTAATCAAATTAAGCATATCCGATGCCGATGAGTTTGCTTCAATGAGTATATCATTATATAAATTTAAATTCGTTTCTCCAACAATAGTTTCTGTTTTGTTTTTTTCTCTTATAAATTATTGTTATTATTTCTTTCCTTTTTCTTCTAACTGATAAAGTGCTATTATCAATTGTATATATATTACCTTTTAGATATTTGTAAATATTTTGTTATATTATCATTCAAATAGGTCTTATTATTTTTCATTTCTATATATCTTTTCCTTTCTTTTCACTATATTTATTTTATTTATTTACTTTTTTTTTTTATATTTCTTTTTATTTCTGAACGCATTGTAATTATTCTATTAGCATATTGTTATTATTATTATTTTTTTTTTGTTGTCCTACTTTTTTTTTTTTTTTCTCTCTCTCTTCTTTTCTCATGTATATATTTATCACAAAGTTCTCTTTTCAATTGTATATTCATATATTACCTTTTATACTTATTATTGTCCATTTGAAATTAAGATAGCCAGACTATTGTATAACTTATTATACATGTCTTTTATTCTTAGGGGACAATTTGTCTCAGAATAAAGATTTTTTTTCATTTCATTTCATTTCATATCCACCAGTAACATTGTAAGTAGTTTCATACTCCTCTATATTGTAGGATAATTACAAACTCCTGTAATTATATATATTTTTATTATTCTAACACATGTTGTCATATACTTACATTGTAGCTAACGGTAAGTTTTAAAATAACATGTATAATTTTATTGTAACCTGTTTTTTCACTGTATGTTTAATAAGGTTCTTGAGGTTCAGTCAATAAAATAACAACTTATTTTGGCGACGTTTCGAGACTATTGGTCACATAATCATGCCCTACAGTGAAAAAACATGTTACAATAAAAATTACATAAGTTATACAGGTTATTTCAAAACATAAAATTAGCTAAAATATACATATATAATGCGTTAGAATAATAAAATACATATAATTACAAAATATGGAGGAGCATGAAACTACTAAACTGGAAGGGATTTCCATATTCCTGTGTTATATATATATACGGAGAAATGGTTTATGTGATGTATATTAATATAAATGTATATGCATTTAATTGGAATAGGAAGGATTGAGATTTAGGACGTCTGATTTTTTTGTTTATTGCACGGTTTTTAATTTTTTTAGTTTTGTTCATGGTGTATAATTTCTGGGGAATCAAATTTAAAAGAATGTTTTGTTTGGCTGTAATGTGTGATTTTATTATTAAATATATAGGTATAATTTTTATGTTTAGTAACTGTCAAGAAATTTATCCATATAATTTTTATTTATATTTTTATAGAAAGTATTCATACTGAAAAGATGCCAATATTAAACAGTGGACCAGTCTGGTTCCAATTAAATCGTGCTCCAACGAAATTACTGGCACAATGGTACCGGGAAAGCATTGGGCACCAGTTCCAAGCCGGCAAGGGAACAGACACAAGATAACCAACTTTATTGGCTTCTTTCAAATTCAGAAGACACGCCGGCTTTTAAAAAGCTCTAGAACGTCCTGGAGGTAGAAGGTTGTCAGAACCCCCAGGGCCGTAGATTCTATTATCTGGGCAAGTTGCCCGCTGATGGAAGGCGAACTGATCAGTAGTCCAGGGGGTGGAGGGAGTCTTATAGTTCTAGTTGCTACCTCCTCTGGGGCACGAGTAGGGCCAAAGGGTTCATACATTAGTTTCGATGATACCTGAAATAAAGGAATTGGTTTTCAAAAAAAATAAATAAAAAAAATAAAATATAACAGTAGGCAGGTGAATAATATAGTTGATAAATAAATACATAAAATATAAAAATAAGTACTGCGTGCTTGACAAATATTTGATATAATTTTGTTACTATTTATGTTGAAATAAATTAAGATAACGAAATCGAAACACTGCCCAAAATGCCACAAACAATGCCACCATGCTCCATCCTAAAATTTCATTATAATAGAGTTCACTAAATTAATTTTGAAACTTATGTCATCTTCTGTTAATGTTTTCATATGTAAACATCTTACACATGAGAAGACGAAATAAGAAAATATAATATAACGTACTAAAAAATACAATCGAACTTATAAATATAGAAATGTATGTTTACAGGTGATGTAATATGAAAGAGCTATCGATAATTGGGATACTCAGGGTGAATACCGGAATCGATCTGCAAGAGGTTATGAGGTTTTTATGAATTCGGTGGAGCAGCGGTTCAATATTGTTACCTAAATTAACTAAACTATAAAATAAACAGTAATATTAATTTAAAGTGATTGGAATACTCAAAATACCATTTTATACAAAAATAAGATAAAAAATATCACCATACATCGAAATTATCGTCATCGATATATCGTGTATAGATACTCAGAGCTCAAAAAATCATTGATATGGAATATTGATATTTTTCTAACGTTAGTAATCACTGTTTAATATTAAAAAAAAAAAAAAAAAATCAACAGTATAAACTATAGAAATGAATTCATACCAGGTCGCTTTTAAAGTCCTATCGTTTTTTTCTTGGTGATTAGAAAATTCAATGAACCAATAACTATACAATTACTTTATTCATTAAAATAATCTCCATGACAACTGATATCTATCAGAATGCAAGATGCAAGATCCCAAGTAACGTTTTTAATAAATGATTGCTGGTAAACAAAGCAGTTGCTTTACAGGTTATTATAATAATTTCCCAAAATATTCACTAAATGTATATACTTTATACAGTTGTAAATATCAATAAATAAATTTTTTAAAGAATTATAGATAATTTTATAGATTTAATTGAATTTATTAGTTTCTGGTATTTAAATTGTTAATTTCAATATTTTATTTATCTAAGTTTTTTTTTTTTCATTTTAAAACTTATTAATGGGCGTCTGAACATTTATGTGTTAAATATTTCTACAGGGTATTAATATTAACTAATATATTTGAAGAGTATTACATATTAGTTATTCACTCTATACATTGAGTATGGGAGTGGTATGAGGGGGTAACCTTACGCTTTTAATCCGCTTTGCGCTTAGTAAGCGATGCCACCCGTTCACTCCTGTCCTAGAATGGGGTATGGGTGTTCAAATCAGATATAAATAGCTTTCACTAGAGACATGTGGTGTTAAGTAACATTGAAATCGTAGAAATTAGTTGTTACTATTGGAGAACAGTATTCACCGTTGCTAGTGGTGTAATATGGTGAACCAAAATTTTCGTTATATCATTTTCTCATTCAGTTGTATGAATAATGTGAATTAACTTAAATAAATAATTCAATATTTCGTAGCATTTACAGTTTTAGAATTATTTATTAATTATTTTAAAATCACTACAAGCCAAATACATTATACCGTATTGCATATAATTTGGTGCGAATTGTTATAACGAAACCTTAAGTTCCTCTCAACCTTTGAGATAAATTTTTATCTTAACATAAATTTATTAAGAATCATTTTATCAATAAGAATAGATGAATATTCTTTATATAAAAAATTCATTTACAGTTTAAAATTAAGCCAAACATCGCTTCCGACTGTTACAACATTTAACAAACAATCGCTCTAAGCTTCCAAATAATTAACAATCATTCATTTAAATAATTATAATTTCTCCATTCGGACTTGAGGAGTTGAACTTTAGGATTATACTTAACCGTTTAATCCGTCTCTTATTCAATCTATACAGTAGACAAGAGATGAAAACTCTTGTATCCGATCCTTCATAAACGGTCGACATTAAAACTCCGACAACGACTAAATAAATACACTTACTTGCTTAAACCCATGCGGACAAACGCCACACAAATATTATGCAGAAATACCTTAAAATAATACAAATATTTCAAACTACACACTTCAATCAGATTTAAATGATTTACAGTTTCCACAGTAGACGAATATATATATATATATATATGTATAACCTTTTTAGACATACTCATTAATGGCATGGCTACGACTAACATACCTGGAAATCTACCCTCAGTAACCTAAAAAAGAATCTGGATGAGAGATTTGCTCAGATAAATCCTTTTTTTTTTTTTTTAAACCATGCCAGGAAGGGTACTGTTGAGTGCTACTCTCCCTTAAATCTATGAGACCTATATTGTTACACATTGTTTAAATTTGCTTATATTTACTTCAATAACAGGTCTAAATAAAAAAATTGAAAGAGGTAAACAAATTATTAATTTAAGTAATTTGACCCTTTTTATTCTAAAAGTTAACTTGGGAAAACTAGAAGATTATAAGTTGACATATCCATGATCTATTGCTTTTAAGAATAGATTCATAGCCATCCATATCACTTATTGCCCTTAATTGAAGTATATTGTAATACTAACTCAATAAAAGCTTATTATTATTATTATTTTTATAGCTATCTATTGAAATTTACAACTGTATACAATATATATAAAATACAACAAGTACATGTGATGATAATTTTGAAAATGGCATGTCAACTATTCATTGGTAGCACTTATAAATGTTCTATATAATGAAGTACTATATTAGCAGGTCACGAGGGCATCTTCTTTTCAGCCGCCTCGGAAGGTTATCTGGGATAGAGTGGGAAGTGAGTTGTGATACTAATGGATTTGAATGATTATAAAGTTTGCAACGATAGGATAGCAATAATGAAATGAAAAACTTATTATATACATAAAAATTATACATAAGTCATAAGTCAACGAGACATACATTATCAGTATTCAATGTAGTATTTTATGAAATAATTTAAAATGCGTTCATAATTCATTCTTAATAGCTTTCATCAGGAACAGATAAAGTTTCATTTTGTAGATGTAAAAAAAAAAAAAAAAACTTACAAAGAAACGAGAATACAAATCTCGGACGAATGATTTGGGGCCAGAGTCGAAAGAAACAGCTAATGGGCGCCGTTGATCACCAGATTCCTCAAAAGATTTCGGCATATCTTTCCAGCAAAAACATCTCTGTTGAAAATACTGACCGGGCCTTCAGGATTTATCCGAACGGTTCGGGAATTCATAATCCTCAAGGCGAAGATGCCGAGGAGGGGAAAATGCAAGATGCAACCATCGATTACATTTTTACCGAATTTTTTCTTCATGAACAAGATCGTAAAATAAAATTATTGCTAGAAAAATATTTTAATTGTCATGGGAAAGCGGCTTGTTGGTGCTTAGAATATCTTCCAAGAAAGTTTAATTAGAAATCCCTTTCATTAATAATACGTTTTCATTTACTTCCTAGAGCTTATACCAGGCCGTTTCAAAAGACCTGTCTTTTTTTTTTCATTAATTAAGATTTATTTGGTCTGTATTTATGCGTTCTTTGTTAAAATTTAATTTCCAATTTTAACTTTTCCAATGTAAATAATATTGTTCACTTCCTTTGAAATACAGATTACCTTTTAATCCAGTCATTGCCAAAAGTTTAACGAAATATACTAAAATGGTGAGTGTTGAAATTCAAATTTGGTCAATTTTATTATATGAATTTAAACTTGGATTGAAAGCAACCGAGGCCGCTCGAAAAATATGATTCGTGTTTGGTGAGAAGTACTCCCTCAGCTTAAAGCTCAATTTTTGTTTTCCCAATTTTTTAACGGTACAGTTCAGCTTCTGGGATACGCCGACGACTTTGATATTGCTGCTAGATCGGAACGTGCACTGAGAGAGGCGTTCTAGGGCCAGAGAAGATGCAGCAAATAAACTTGGGCTACACATTAATGAAGCTAAGACAAAGTACATGAGAGTTGGAGGAGATGGACCAGGGATTGGTCCATTTGTGGCTGGATCACGAGACCTACTTTGGCCTTGTGAAGCATTTTAGAAGCAGGTTCCTCTCTAACAGGAACAAGATCACCCTCTACAAAACCTTGGTCCGTCCAGTTTTAACTTATGGATCAGAAGCATGGGCCTTTAAAAAACAGGATAAAAGTAGGCTTCTGATCTTTGAAACATCAATTTGGAGAAATATTTTTGGTCCTTTTAAAGAGGGTGGAATTTAGAGAAGAAGAAGAAATGTCGAACTGGCTGGCCTGTATGGGGATACAGACTTGGTAAAGTTTATCAAGATAAGACGACTTCGATGGGCCGGGCATGTCGCACGCATGGATGACTCGGCGATACCCAGGAGGATACTGAATGAAACCATGAAACCATGAAGGTTGCATAGGCGAAGAAAAGTTGGCAGGCCAAATGTAAGATGGGAATGATTCGGTCACTTTGGACGCACGGACTCTGCTGGGAGTCCGGAACTGGAGAGCTGCTGCAGCTGAACGGATTGACTTTTGGAGGAGGCCCAGTCTCGGTGACGGATGTAGGTATGTATGGATGGTGAAACGCTTGAAGATGCTCGTACTGGAAGACTTCAAGTTGCCAACAAGCAGGAAATTCTAGTATCAGTTGATTCGGTTCCACGTCAGCATGTGCGGAATGTAGTAAGCAATTAAATATTTTACAAGCAACATCTTGGAGATACCTACATCAAATGGGAAAAATAAAAAATTAATAGGTCCCTCACAAGCTATCAGTGAGTAAGAAGCCACGTACTCCAAAGTTGACTAAGGATAAATTTATGGAAATTGGATGGAAAACATTACCCTATCCACCATAATCCGACCTTTCACACAATGATTATCACTTTTTCAGATCTCTGGACTATTGTCTTTGGCAGATATGTAACAGTTATGCCTAGAATAGGAATTAAATAATTTGTTTACCAGCAAAGATCAATCATTTATTAAAACCGTTACTTGGGCTCTTGCTTCTTGCATTCTAATAGATATCAGTTGTCATGGAGATTATTTTAATGAATAAAGTAATTGTATAGTTATTGGGACATTGAATTTTTCAATCACCGAAAAAAAAGATGGATTTTATTATATTACAACTAGGGATGGGTATCGTTAGAAAAATATCAATATTCCATATCGAAGATCTTTTGAGCTCTATCTATACACGATATATCGATGACAAAAATTTCGATTTATGGTGGTATTTTTTATTTCATTTCTTTTTAAAATGGTATTTTAAGTATCCCAATCACTTTAAAATAATATTCCTGTTTATTTTATTGTTTTAGTTAATTTAGGTAACAATATCGAACCGCTGCTCCACTAGATTCGTCAAATCCGCATAGCTCTTGCAGATCGATTCCGGCATTTCATCCTGAGTATCCCAATTATCGATAGCTCTTTCTTATTACTTCACCTGTAAACATACATTTCTATTGTTTTAAGTTGGATTGTATTGTTTAGTGTGTTGTATTGATATATACTTATTTCGCCTTCACAAATGTAATAAGATGTTTACATATGAGAACATCAACAGAAGTTAACATCACTTTCGAAATTGATTTAGTGATTTCTGTTTTGGTATATCAAGAATTTTGGGCAGGAGCATGGGTGGAGCAGTGTTTCAATTTCGCTACCTTAATTTATTTCAAGATAAAAATAGTAAAAAAATGATATTAAATGTTTAAAATTTAAAATTAATTTATTATTAATCAAAAAGCACGCAGTAGATACATATAATTAGTCAGATATCAATACTATATTGTCAACAATTTAACTCCCACATATCGTCTTCAGTGGATTTTAGGAAAAGTAAATATCCTAAAATTGTTCTACTTAATTTATTTCTTGTAGGTGAGATAGAGATTTCCCTATCCTAGAAAATAATCGCTCCTGGTACTGATGTGGAAAAGGTAGCAACATATTTCCGAGCCAACCTATTTAAATTGAAAAAGTTGCGTTAAAAACATTAAAAACTTTCTCTTATTTAAACCAGTTTTAAAAGATTTTGTTACTTTTTTATATAGTTTTTTTGTTTTTTTTTTAATAGGGTTATATATTTGTAGGTTGTATTTTTTATAATACAGGTAAAACGATATATCGTAAGGTGCGTGTCGATATATCGATGTATCAAATGAAAATATCGATATTTCGATATATTGTTGATCTATATTATCATAAAGTAAACAGTTCATCCCTTTTATTTTTCGTGTACTTCTAAAATAGAAGTTTCATTGGAGTGAATATATAGTTGGTTTCCCCACAAGAATATCCCATATTATTATTATTTATTTATTTTTTTTAGTTATTTATTGAAATTTACAACTGTATATACAAATATAATGCATCAAGTAAATTTGATGATAATCATAAAAATGACACGTCACTTGTTTTTAAAGCAACTACCCATTGGTAGCACTTATAAAGGTTCTATATAATTAAATACTATAGGCGCCCCGGAGGGTTATCTGGAATGGAGTGAGAAGCAAATTGTGATACCAATGGATTTGAATGGTTTTGGAGTTTGCTATGAAAGGATAGATATCTGGTATGAGCTATGTCAGAAACGCAAGGTATTTTAAGATCTTTGTGGATAAGTTTGTTTGTGACGAAGTAAGGGGCATTGATTTTTCTATGGATTTTGGATTGTAAGGATTGGATACGAGATGAATTAGATGGCTTAGTGAAACCCCAAAGCTCAAATCCGTATGTCCAAATCGGTCTAATTACTGTTATGTAAATGTGTCTTTTGTAATTAAGTGGAAGGTTTGAACGTTTGTCAAGTAAATGTTGAAGTAGTCGAAAACGACGGGCATTTTCTTGTCGTTTTAGTCTTGTATGTGGATTCCAAGTAAGACGTTTGTCCAGATGGAGTTCTAGGTAGCGGATCTGTTCAACGGGGATTAGTGGAACATCATTAAAGGATACTGTAGGACAGGAAGTCGTAGGTTTACGACGAAGGGTAAAGGTTATTTGATGGGATTTATTTGGATTCTCCATTTTTGACACCATATTATTCTTAATTCAACAAATGACAATGAAAAGAAGCAAACGCATAATATTTATAATATGGTGACATGAACTGAAATTAAATGAAAAATAATCTTTATTCTGGGACATATTGTCCCCTAAGAATAACTAACATGTACAATAAGATTGAATAGTAGTCTGGCTATCTTAGTTCCAAACAAAGATAGTAATATGTATTAAAGATGATATATGTATCTATAATTTAAAATAGAACATTGCAATAAGTATATACATGAGAAAAGAAAAAGAAAAAAAGCCATGCAATAAACAATGTATAATAACTTGGTATCCTTTTTCATTTTTTTTTTTTTACGTTTATTTCAAAATATCTTTATTTTTAAACAAATTGTCCATTGATACATTTATCATGAAAATATAATATGTCTATGTATAGTATTACAAAATATCATCCTTATGGATGCTTTAATGTGATCGAGGGATATCTCCTTTCATGATTTATTTAAATTATAACTAAAATTAAAATACTAAACATTACATGAATAACTTATCAACCGAGAGCTTAGAAATCACTGTATACATTTACTCACAAAACGTAAATGGATAATGAAGCTTTAATCAAATAAAAAATTGTAATATTTAAGGTTCACATGTTGATGTTTTATTAAAATAATTTTTGTCGCTGGGTCATTCCATTCAGAGTGATCCAAATAAATAAATAAATTGGTTGCTTGACCATTTTTAAAAATATGAAACTATCCATGTTATTCCCCCTATGTGTCAAAACTTGAAAACCAAACTACAAGAATTTTTGAAGAATTTTTTTTATTTTCTTTAATTTAGGTAGATTTCAGATTTTCATCTCCAGCCCCTAGAGTTAAGAAATATCGCTCTGAAGTATGAAGTATCTCGTTGCTTTTCAAGTATTATAATTTTTTTCTTAGAAAAATATACAAGAATTTGTTTTAAACATTCATATGAGAATTAAAATTTGAGTACATTTCAGCTTTTTATCTCCAGTCCCATCAGAGCTGTTGAAAGACAAAAATGAACGATTTTTAAAAAAATATGTGTTTTTAAAATTCATTTGTGGTTATACTACTAACAGTTATTAATAAATAAAAAAAAATATCAGACTGGGACTGACTCTTTTTCTGCTTGAAAAAAATTTACAAAAAGTGAAATCTCGATGGTTTTTACATTAAATTTTGTGATTTTCATATAGAATAAAAATAGATACGTAAATAAACTACTGAACCTTTATTTTTCATTGTTATGAATGTTCTTGTAAACCCTCACAATCGCCAAATTATGTGTGTGCAGCGAAAAAAAAATGGTTACCATTAATGAATAGTTTGAGTTAAAAATTTAAACAAATTAACGAAATGTTTAAAACGATTTTCCTGTTCATTTGATTGTTTCAGTTAATTTATGTAAATATATCGAACAAATTCGTCAAACCCGCATAGCCCATGCCGACCGACTCCAATGCTTCACTTTGAATTTCACATTTATCGATAGCTCATTCCTATGACTTTACCTATAAACTTTTATTTCTGTCGTTTTAAGTTGGATTTTAATGCTTAGTATGTATATTAGATTCTTATTTCGTCTTTTAGAATTTAAGAAGATGTAACAGAAATCAACACCAGTTTCAAAATGGATATAGTTTTTTAAATATTGATATCTTCTTATTTTCTATTTCCTAATTTGAGAAAGTGTAATAAAAGTTAAAACATGACTTTCAAAATTTATTTAGTGTTTTATATATTGATATTTTCTCACGTTAGAATGTTTATCAGATGTTAAAGTTAAACTTTAAATTAGTGTTTTCTACATTGATGTATAAAGTTATTTTGGGCAGTAGCAGAAGTGGACAAGTGGTTCGATGCCATAATCTTAAATTGTTTCACAACTTAAATAGGAAAATAATTATTTCAAAATTCTAAAATTTAAAAGCAGTTTTTTTATGAATTAAACATATAGATAAATACGTATACTTAAACAGATACGAACACTTTGATGACAACAATTTAAATTCCAGATATCGTTATCAGTGTATTGTAGGAAAAGTATCAATGTATTGTAACTGTATCAACATTTTTCAACAATATTTATTCCTTCAGGGTGATGGTCCCCCCTACTCATATTTCTAAGCCAATATTAATAAAATTGGAAAAGTTGCATTCAAAACGTTTTCTTATTTAAACCAATTAATATATGGGAATTTACAAATTACTGGTATTCCCAAGTAATTTGGAACTCCCCGTCCCTCACATTTTTTCAAAAATTTTCCCAGTTTAGTTGTGTACTAGGATTGTTATAATTTAGTAGTAGATACTAATAGCATATCCACCTGTAACAGTGTAAGAAGTCATTATAAATCATACTTCTCAATACTTTGTAAATATTCCATCGCATGTTTATTTATATATATTGTAGCTATCTTTATGTTTTAAAATAACCTGTGTAACATATATTTTTATTGTAACCTTTATATATATTTACATATATTTTTCATGGAAGGGCATGATTATGAGGAAAATATATTCTCGAAACGTCGCCAAAATAAGTTGTTATTTTATTGTCTGAACCTCAAGAACCTTATTAAGCATCTAATAGTAGCATTCTATATACATATATATATATTTAAAAAAAGTAATCATAACTCATAATTAGACTAAATAAAAAAACGTTTTGAATGCAACTTTTCTAATTTTATTTAGATTGGCTAGGAAATATGTTGCAACTGTTACCACTACAGTGCCAACATAGCGCTAATTTTTTAGAACAGGGTTTACCATCATCTACAAGGAATAAATAAAGAAGAAAAATTCTGATACAGTTACTTTTCCTATACTCCACTGACAACGATATCTGGAAGTTAAATTGTTGACATCAAAGTATTCGTATCTGCCTAAGTATACGTATTTGTACATCTATTTAATTCATTCGCCAAAATAAGTTGTTTTATTGACTGAACCTCAAGAACGTTATAAAACATGTATATACATAGTAGTATCGTATGTTGTACTTTCATAAAATCGAGATAGTAATATCTCGTAAGGTATGTATCAATATGTCAGGGGAGAATATCGATAAAAAGTGCCGGATTATATTTCGATTTATCATGTATCGATAGCGATTCCGTATACGCTAGTGTACATTAAAAATAAAAGTGAAGTCCTTTTGGAAAAACAAAAAAATCATATCATAATATTTATTTATAGATTTAATTAAAGTTAGACAGTTGCATAACTTACTCAATTCTTTAGACATTACTTAGCATAATAGATAATTTCATCCCAAACGCATTGAACATACAATGTAACACACTAACAGATGTTAGGACGGTATGCCGTCAGTGAAAATAAAAAACACAAAAGACTTCCCCCAGCTGTCTAAACGTTCCATCATAGAAGAATAAAATATTCTAATCACACACGGGCCCAGGCCATTTGAACAAGTACGTCGTTAGTATATGATACAGCTCCCGGCAGTTTGCGGTGGCAATAGAAGTAATGAACGGCACACAAATCACCATCCCAGATCTGTGGGCACAACATGGCCTGCCAGGGTAAACACCCGTGGTTCGTTACTGCTCCCCACCGGTGAAACTGTATTCTTCATCCCCTATACCCGGGGTGGCCTGGAGGGGTTTAAGAATTAAAAGGGTTCGGGGGGCAAGATGGTTCCGGGTCGCGGTGAAGCACGGCTCCTGGGGATTATCGGCAGGGTCTACTATAAATTTTATTGACTAACACGATGACATGAAATATGAAAACAAACCTGGGAAGGTATGCGTGCCCGTGCATACCTAACTACCTTCATTAACTTGCTGCTTTATACCGACCGTCTGCAGGGCTAAACAGCTCAACAAACATCTGCTAAGGATTGGATAGTCCTCATCACTGCCAGGGAAGGGTAAGTGTGTTGGGGGGCTCGCAGCTTAATGTACATATTCCCTATGAAAATATTTTCGAATTTACATAACTAATACCTGAGAATAGCAGTAATATCTTAAATACTTTAAGGGTTCGTTTATATTTACTACTGAATGAACTAAAAAAGAGAAAAAAAAGTAAGCCCTATGGATAAAGAGTATTGCTTATGATTAGAGATGTGTCGATTCCGAATGTATATTCTCGATTCCATCGTGAGAATAGAATTTTTATCAAGAATCGATGATCTAAAGTCGGGACTAAGAACCGATCGATAACGCTGAAAGTTTTATAATAACGTGTTATATAATTATTATACACCGATTTTACTCCTTGATAAAGAAAAAATAAAGTATAACAAAGATAAAGCCGATTAAACGGCAAGAAGCGTGGAAAAGTCGGCTTTTCATACATTTAAATGTCTACACCTATCACTTTATCAGAATTTATCATATCTCAAAATTTATGATTATTATTTTAAATTCATGTTTTCAGTTGTTTTTTTGTAATTAATCCTCGAACTTTAAGAATGGTCATGCATGATATCAAGAAAAAATAAATTCAATAACTTCAATAATACTGAATAAAGAACTTAAATAGCCTATTTTTTATCAGTTTTCTGTGGCTGGAAAAATTCTTAATTGCAATGTACTATAAAGGAGGGAAAATAAAAAGGATACTGATATTTTAGTAATTTAAATACGTTTTTATTTACGAGTACATGTAAGATATTTTTGTGTAATATATATTAAATTTGTCAAAGAAAGTCCAATAACACGATATCTTTTCTGGCCCCCCACAATTAGATAATTATCTAAACTGATTTATGCTTTTACTAAATAAAAAAAAAAAAACTAAAAAAAAAATCATTTGCAAAAACCGGAAGTAAAGATATGATATAAACAAAAACTTGTAGCCACATGTACAAATGGCTATAAAGCTTATAGCTAATATAACGAAGCGCCTTGAATATTACTGATTATCACCCAAATTTCAAAGAAAGCAAAGATCGGCTTGGCTTTTTGTCAGACGACTAGTCGGCCCATCTCTAATAAAAACATATCCTCAATTTTATAAACCACTCTTTTAAGTCTTAATAACTTTGATACATTGCGAGTAGACTTTGGATTAGATTTGGAGTCTTTCCAGAAAAATAAATAAATAACCTTGGTTGGTTTGGATTCAAACAGACCTATATATTTTCTCCTGAAATTTTTTTGAAGCCGAAAGCCAAGCCCTGGTACCTTGGGCCTGGTCCTCGCACCTAGCCGAGGATAGGAGAAGGGTTGGGGGGGGGAATTAGCATAGAGGGGCAGCTTGTTAACATTCCTCGCTCCGAATTAGACAATAAACCAGTGGCGTGCTCCGGTAGCCGCCTCTATTTGTTGTTGGCCCACATAAATTCTCCTTTTCAATTTGGTTCCCTAGTTAGCGCCTAGCCCCATCGTCATTAGTATTAAAAATAAATTAAATACATTTGAACAGAACGTCGGCCGCGGCTGTGCCCGTTGCGGTAGGCCGACGTGTCCAGGTTTTCGATTCCTCCAGCACTAGTCTGTATAGATTTTAAAACGAACACGTATAGCAAAGAGAAGACCTCCTGTACCTTGTAATCAATAACCTGTTTCACTCCCTGAATTTCTATAAAATGATTTTCTAGCCAATATAGAAATATGATTTATAAACCGGTTATTATCTTAAAATTGCCGCCAGTAATTCCTTTGAATCGATCCTGTAGAATGTTTCAATTTTCTCAATTTCTTCAACAGACGGTAGGACAATAAAACGTAATATTTTTTATTGCAAGAAGGTGTCTGAATTGAACTTTTGATGTTTATTTTTATTACAGGTATGGACTAGCTGCAAGTTAGCAATCTATTGCTTTTGAGATTTTTTTTTTTATTTCACAAATTACATGATATTATATCCAAGTTCCTTTTGTCTTTTCATTTCATGTGTAAATATCAGCATCATCACAACCCATTAAAGGTCTTGAGTACAGTTCTTGGTAAGATAATTGTTTCAAGACCAACGGATGTAAAACGATGTGCATGGGTCAATAATCAAGCTCACCCGCAAGGTTTTCCCCAATAAAAGGATATTCTCTATATAGTGGATGAGTGTGGCAAGGGAGGCACTTCGAATCCCAAAGTCGATTCACAGACGAAATAACTAACTCAGGCCTCGTAGCTTAGAGTTCAGTGCCTTGCCCTCAGAGCTACCCCTCTCCCTCTATGTATGGTTATATACGTACATATAAACGTATATAAAGTAAAAGAAATGTTGATGTATGATCCCAAACCAGATTATATCCTTCAATGATAAGCTTCATAACGAATTAAAATCACAAGTCTCCAAACTTGCTTTTCCTCTCGATTACTCTCCGAGGCATCTGAAAAGTAAATCTTGTAATGCAGAAGTTATTGAAGTTCAAGTAATGCGCTGTTTCTTTACAAATGATTGTAATCATATTCCCTGACCTTTACATGATGTGTATATAGTATGCAGTTGTAAATATCAATTAATAAAGATAAACAAAATAGAAATAAACCTCTACCAATGCATAATTATAATTATTATTCATAATTGGTCTTGAATTCAGTAGTTCAGTAAAGATAAATGTGACAATTATGACCATGTTCAGTAAGCTGGCGTGGGTGTTGCACGGAATTCAATATAAATGACATATATTGGGCCTAATAGTAAATTTAAGCAGCTTTGGGATGGAAAAAAGAAATTTGGGATCGGGCAAATATTCGCGGAGTTAAAGCGAAAAACATTTTTTTAAAACTTGTATTTGACAACAATACAGGGTTTTTAGCGTGCGGGTGTGGGTATTTTACCGGATTTAATTGTTAAGTTTTATGTACGAAGTCTAAGAATAGAACTGGTTTTTAAATGAAAAAAAAGAAATTTCGGATCTGACGAATAGTTTCGGAGTTGTAGTGAAAAATGTGCGAAAAAACTTTGATTCCACACGGCCAGGATTTTCCCCAATTAAGGGTACCCACTTTTTTAGAGGCTTCCCTGAAGTCGTTCCACGGCTAAAACGACAGAATATAAATTTTCTGCCATCAATCGGTCTCGAAATCGGACCCGTGAGCATGGTAGTCGAGTGGCTGAGCTACCGCGCCTCCCCAATAAATACATAGAAGAGAAAAAACATATTAACTAACAAAAATAATTACAAAATAATGATACTTAATTAATTAAAGTGCTAAAAGAGGAAGAGAGTAGAGTCATTTGTTAAATTTTACGAGTGAAAAAATCTATTGATTATCCTTCACATAACTTAGAAGAACTATTCCATATAGTCCCAACTCATATATCCGTAAAAATCCTTGTTTAGTGATTTTTCAAGAAACATAAAAATCTTATTTCTCTTGTTCCTAATATAATATCAAAAGTAGGTAGTTTTTATACCAGTTGGTGGATAAATACAAGAGTTTTAATAAATTTACAATAAATGATTGTAAGAGTGTTAAAATATAATTATTTTAAAAAGATAAAATTTCAACGAAAAATAGACTTACAAGGTTTGTTGTAATCAGCTAACTGGAGTCACTCCGACCCGATACCTTTGGCAATATATTTGGATATTATGCTGCTGCTCTCTTAAAAAGGCAAATCCGGCGGTGCCCCACTCGGGGCTACTCCATGTTCATCTTCGATGCTGAGCCTCTATCTAATAACGCTCCCAGGGCAGAGCCTCCTCCGAAGAAATAAATCAAAACAAGGTCCATTACCCCCGCCCAGCCTTCTTGGGGCTCTTATTTCATTCTCATAAATTATATTTTCGGTCTTCTAGAAAATTCCACCTCCGAAGAAAAAATAAAACTGAAAAAAAATATATACTGGAAAGTAAAAACCCTTTAAAAAAAAGAAAAGATAATGGTGCATTATAGGGACATGTGTTGTGCGTCACTAATCCCATTGGCGAGGAAGGCTAAATATGTATTTCAGCGACTTTGATGTTTGGTAATGGTTTCATTATGGAGATGGCGCTGCCCGGATCGTTGATATATGCCACTTCTTGTCACCCGTTTCAGGGGCCCGGCCTAAATGGACAAAAAATAGAATTGACATTAAATAAGGGATCTAATCCATTTTTTTTTTCATAACATTAACATAGAATATTTTAATAGGTATATTTATGACCGTACAAATTGAAATTCGTGTTATGTTTCTTTTTTTATCCCTTGGTTTTTTTAAAGGTAAAAAATTGAATTTAAAATTTGTAGTTATAAAATAAGTAATTTATCTAATAGTCTGTGATAACAAATATTCAACTTGATAAACGCATGATGTTATGGAAAGATCAATACAATTAATATTGTTGAATTATTTATAACTTTTATTTTAATATCGAAGAACGGTATCGGATGTTAAACATTTATCTTCAGCTCTAAAAAAAACCTGACCGCTACAAACAAAGGTTTTGACTTCAGTACTACGCTAATGAAGTACAGTTAGTGGGCCTGTGAAAGTAGGAAATTTTGCCAGAATTCACGCTCAACCCAATTAAGGATTCCCACTTTTTTTAGAAGATAGGTGCGCCCATCACATCTCCCTTTCTCTATTTCAGTCGATCCATGGCTGAAATAACAGAATATAAATTTTCTGCCATCAGTCGGATCGAACTCGGGCCTTAAAGAATGGTTGTCAAACGCCTTACCCACTGAGTTACCGCGGCTCACAGTGGGGCAAACGTGAAAAAAAAACCCAAAATCTTATGATTTTTTTTTTTATTTTTTTCTTTATTTTTGTATACCTAAATAAATGTAGCATAAGGCTGTGGAACTGGTTTTTCGATTATTTCATTACCAGGGTCTGTACACGTCCTTGAAGTTGCCCTTTTTTTGAGTTGAGAAAATAACACGGTTTTGTAGTACTGTTAAAATAATATTTTATGAGACTGAATTTTAGCAAAAATTTTGTATAACCCTTTGAACTTCACTGTTGATGTTTACAGGTTTATGGACGATTTTTATTTTGTAAATGTAGCCACAACCTTGAATGCCGGGAATTTTCAAAGCAGTTTCGTAAATCTAACTTATCTTCATTTCACTTGGTCTTTCAAAAAAAGCTACACCGAACTAGGCTCTCTTTAGGGGTTCATATTGAACTACAGGTATCTGAGAAATCGTGTTATAAATATAAATCCCGGCTTCGGCCATATTTGTTATGGGGATGAATTTATGGGTCATTTTTCATTATACAGAAACTAATTTTTAGAAATAATTTTTTTTTTTATAACTAGGATGTGAAAATTGGCTTACTTTATATGTATATTTATTTTATTAGTCTATCTTATTTAATATATATATATATATATATTTTTTTTTCTTTTCTTATTCATTATAAAATGATGAAAATGATTTTCGCTCTATATTTATTACTAAATTCAGAAATTTAAAATCAAATTATAAAAAAATGATCTGATATGATTTCTTGTTTTCTATACAAAAATAACTAACACATAACTCTTCTTGAGAGAATTAGTACCGAAATATTGCAGAAAGATTAATTTTCAAAAATAGCTCTTCAAAAAAAAAAAATAAATAAATCAATTGAAAATAAAAGTTTTGGGCTTTGGATGATCAATTTATGGGATTATTATTTGTATCACTGAGTACTAATCATTGTATACCTTAGTCCTCATATGAAGATTATCATATTTATTTATTTATTTATTTTTTTTTTTGTATCAATGGCTAGGATATTCTAGTACTGGAATCATTTTCGCTCTGTATTTATTACTAAATTCAGAAATTTAAAATCAAATCTATATATATATTAAAGTTATAATATTTTAAACTATCTGATTCTAATGAATACAAATCTATTAAAAACAATTAAATAATGAAAATACATTTTAAACAATAACAGAAAAAAATACCACTTTGATAAAAAAGGTTTTGATTACTTTTATAAAACTAGCATATCACAACACAGAACTAGTAGAAAATTGTTATATTGTACAGATGCATATGCGTTCAGTAGTAATACAGTAATAACATATTCGTCACTAAACTCTTGTGGCTTAAACTGAAGGTGAGATGTTTTTCATCTTATGGTGACTTCAGATCCGGTGATAAGTAATTTAAGACCGGATTATAAAACAAAAGTTCCCATTAAATGATAAAGATTCTCATTTACTGTTATAGAAAAAAGGAACAATTCGAAATATTTTATTTTTTTACTTTTATAGTTAATATCTTTTATTTTTTTTACATAAAATAACGAGTGAATATCTTTTTTATTATTTTTCATATGATTTGTTTTTGTTATCATTAGTTCATTATGTATTATATTGAAAAATATGAAGATAAAACTTCTTTGTTAAAATAAGATTGATAATTGTAAATAACTGTCCAGTCCATTCAATAGAGTTCAACTGAAATTACTTTGTAAAACTTATTACGTAACATTATACATCAAATTATATTTAAAAAAATTTTAATTTTTTTTTTATTTATTTCCAAATATGATCAGATTGCTCTGGTTATAGTTATATTCTTTTCAGCAGCTTAGATTGCATATAGATATGCTCCAAACTTGCTTTATTAATATTTTTTACTTTTTGTTCTTAAATTTTGACCCTTTCTGATCATCCGGTCAATCTGATTATTATTTCATTCAATTCAGCACCTCATGAAATATATAATTCCAAAATTTCATGCTTATAGCAAGAACCGTTTAGAAAATATGAGGTTTTTACCCATTTTGCCCCACTGTGCCCTCCCGATTCTAAAACACACAAACCATCAACACTTTCCTATAAGGATTATTTATATTGAATTTTAAAAAAAAATATGAGATAAGAAATCAAACTTGTTGATACTCACCTATGGAACCAAAATGGAAGATCTTTTCAAATAAATCAGGACCTAGAGCAAACTGAGTGTAAAGTGACGAAAATGAAGTTGTGTTGTTTGGTTAAATACATTCTGATCTCTACATTTAACGGTCAGATAAATGGCCAGTCCTTCAGGTTTTCCCTATGACCGTTCGGTTTTTCTATCCATATTGGAAACAAATTTAAAATCGGACCAATGGAAATGTCTATTTGGTCATTTGAACAAAAATTTGCAATGTTTTTGAATCAATCACGTCAGCGCTTTGCTAAGTACATTGAATATATAAATATTAAAGTTAAAAAAAATAAAAAATAAATTTAATAGTAAACTCTTATTTATAAATAGATGTACAATCTGCCTCAGTGAAGGGCAATAGGTAACAATGCTAATGATGTATTCATTCATACCATAAATACAAGTACACATACACACAAAATTAATATTAATAAAAGATAAAAATAAAAAAAATGACTATTATAAAAATAAAATTATTAATTACTTACAATCAATCATCAAAAATAAAATGGAATGATAAAAATTAAGTGACAAAAATTAAAAAAAAAAAAAAAAAAAAAAAAAAAAAATATATATATATATATATATATATATATATATATATATATATTAAGACACATTCATACTATATGTACTATACAGACACACTCAGCCTGGGGAACCCCGATGAAACCTATTGCCCACTAGCATCACTGCTAATATCCAGTGGAGGCTGAATGGGAACGCTATGGCCACAGAAGCTACCTTTATATTACAAAAAGTCTCGGGGCCGTTTCAACTTTCTAGGAGGGTTATAGAGCTGGTTAAAGCTTGATAGGAATTGAGCCAGAGGATTGGGATGATTGGATATATTTTGATAAAATTTTGAGAATTTTGAAGTAATGAGATCAAGGACAAAAAATATTTTTAGATCATCGTGTACGGTTATTAGTAACGAAAAACCCCGTATGCCTGAAAAGGCTTGGTAGGAAAAAAAAAAGGTTATTAGTAACGTAATGACAATTGTTCGGATGTCTTTGGTTTGGGATGATTGAATGCTGTTGATATTGGTTTGTTGGACTGCCCCCCACAGTTCAAGACCCTAGGTCCAAATAGCTTTTGAGATTGTTTTGAATATAAGGAGTTTGTTATCAACTGAATGAAGAAAATTCCTTCTTTCTTCTTTTGAATCTAGTGTGAGGGTTCCAAGTCAGTCTTTTTTCAAGATGAATGCCAAGGTATCGGATACAGGTATAGGAATATTATTGAAATGGATGGGTGGACAGGATACAATTTTATTTTACTAAATGATTTTTATTGTCTGACATAATAATTATTTTAAATGTTTCAGAGCACTTCGGGTCCTACATTGAGACATGGGATAAGATTAAGATTAATTTCTCTTCAAATTTATAACTAAGAAAGTATTGAAAATAGATTAAATCAAGGAGAATTTCATAATTTTACTCCCTCATAAAAAAAATAAAAAATAGATAATTGAAATTATACTAATTGTTGCTTTAGAACAACTGTCTAATTATAATTAATAATTTATTGTTTATTTCTTAAGATAAGTGTTATTAATTTCAATCCAAACTTCCGAATCGTACAAGGAGTTCATACAAGAAGTTGATAAATTGCTTTCGAATCAACTCTAAACTACTTCTTCATATTCCGTGGATTAGTAATTTGTAGCTTAATTAGTAAGTTTCAGCCCCGGCGCAAAACCAATTCTGAGACGATCCTTGGAGGTGCGGAAGCATAACCGAGGAACTATGCTTCCACTACCAAGGGAGGATTGTTCTTGTTTTCAAAGTTCAAGGTAAGTGTGTATGGAAAGGTCTTATGGTCTCAGTGATGCTGTAAACTTCAAGCCCTATATCTCAGGAATGAATGTCTCTATATTACTGCAGTATGGTACGCAGTTTGCCGGGGAACGAACTTAACAGTAGTTGAGTCAATGTTCTCTGGTCGCTTTGTTAGCAACAAAACTCTCGGGTCGTTTGGTTTATTACTTTGTTTACTGTCATCGTTCCTCGTTAAAGATAGTTCATTGTAAGTCCCGCATCTAAGTCGCAGTGAAATTATACTTAAATAAAGAATGAAGAACAGAAGTTTTCAGAAAACAATACAACACTGCACTATTAATCCTTATCTAAAAAAAACAATGACATTTTTAAATATGAATTTTTACCCTTCAATATTAAAATGTAAAATTCAGAATTTTAATTAGAAATTATATCCTGAATTATTGAATATGAATTATTTCTGTTTGGAAAGCACTTTGAATAACGTTTGACAGTAAGGTACGGTGCACACTGGAAGAAACTGGTTTTTGTGAAACTGATTTCATGCAATGGGTTTCAAGAAAACTGTTTCATTGCAACGTGGACACAGAAGCAACGGTTTTCCATGAATTTCGTGATGGATTCTGAAGACGATGTGCTTGTGTTGTGGTGGTGGCTAAAACAAAATGCAAGTACAGGGTTGACTCGTTGATCTGGGATCGGCAACACAGCTGTTTTGTTGTAGCTCGCGAACTAAGCAGAGATCCTGAAAAATTTAAGGATTTTTTTAGGATGTCGAAGCCACTTTTTGATCCCTTGTTAGAACTTTTAAATCCACTAATAACAGAGAAGGACACCCACTGGCCCTGAGTGCTGAGGAAATATTAACTATTACACTGAGATAAGTGAAAATAGTGTTATTACTTCGAAATATTTTTTATATTTTTTTAAGTAGTATTTTGCAATATGAACTATGTTGATATAGTATGGTCATTTAAAGTGATGGAAAGTCATTATAAAAAGAGGAAATCATTATAAGTGAATAAATGAATAAAATAAAATACACTTAGGCTGATGAAAATTGAAACTGAATCAACAGGAAACCGATTTAACGAATTTCTTGAAACCCGGTTTCCTGAAATCAATGAAACTGAAGTTTCATGAAACGATGTGTGCACCAACCTATTAATTAATCATCAAATCATCAAAACCTATGATTAATTAATCATATCTATCTGATGCAAGCAACTTTAGTTTCATGTTTCATGAAAACAGGTTCTCCAGTGAGCACCGCGCCTAAGAATTCGGAACTCTAAATCCCAGTAGAAATTCGTTTGTAACTCTAAAAATTGTATCATAGCAACACAATTTCGTGTTTATGATTATAATTTTCTGATATTTTGTTGAATATATTACATACAATACTTTATAGTTTAATAGATTATAAAAAAATATATATATATATATATATATATATATATATATATATATATATATATATATATATATATATTTTACATACATATTTTATATTACAGTGTACTTGTGTATGTATGTATATGCATATATATTTGCATATGTATGTACAATGAGTGAGTGTATGTGTTTAGATGTGTGTGTATGTAGGTAGCATGTATGTATGCATATAAAAATATATAGATATTTGAGAATGTATAGTTACGATTTTGTTTATTTTATTACTAGAATGTTTTATATTTTTCTTTTTATTCTTTGAAATTTTTTTTATTTATGTTTTTCTTTCATTAAAAATTATGATTATATCAGCATATATTTAGGTTGTTTAATAGTATTTTATTTAAGTTTGAGACTGGTTTATTTTTTTGTACAGCATTTAAATTTGTGAATTGTAAAAAAAAAAAGAAGTTATTTAAGAAATAAAGAATTTTTTTTAAATATTACAGTGATTTATATATATAATTTTTATATAATGAAATATTTACTGTAATGTAGGAAATTAACTTTTATTTCTTACGGATACATAAAACATATATACAAGAATTTTCCTCGTTTACGATCGGCTAAGAGAGCCGGATATGGAGAATGTAATCTATTATATATTTGTCAAATACCACTCACTCACTTAACACGAAATCTCAGAAACCACCGAACGGATTGGAATGAAATTCGATATGTAGATTCCTCTAGGGCCGTAGGTGCTCGCTAAGAAAGGAATTTTAAAAAATCGGCCTGGATCGCGGCTAATTTGCGAAAAATGCTATTTCAATTTTTATTGGGTGAATAATGAAAGATTAATTATCATATGGTATTTGGATATAAGCTAAGTTAAAAAATAGGTTAGATCTTTAAGCCGCAAACTTTGACCACCGTTTAAGTTCCTTATAGTTGTAAACAAAAAAAAAATACGATCGATGTCGAAACCTTATAATATTGGTACTTTCTGTGAACTCATGGTAGCTGCAGAGGTTACTTACAACTTACAAGTTTGAGTTGTTTCGTGAAGAGAAGCTATTAAAAGACTTATGTTAAAGAGGAGGTTAAAAGACTTATGTTCTCTGGTGATGACATGTAAGGCCAGTTCGATGTACGGACAAAAAACAGATAAGAATCAGTGAATTCTACCAAGTGTATGATTCTCTTTAGTATCGTATCATGTTCTACCATGCAGAAGAAAGGTACAGTATTAACATCCCTCAGCGTGACCCAAACTCCAATACATCACTTAAGAAAACTGTGTCTGCAGCTGATTTTTACGCCTAAATGTTAGTGAAGCGAGGAGGTGAAGAACCTTATTTACTTTGACTAAACTTTCTTCAAAAAAGTTGAGAAGTTAAGACTATATTCACTTAAAGTATGCCATAAGAAAAGCTGATGGTCTGGTATCTGAGCTGGGTAAGATGGTAGTGCTGCCTGGAAGCTTCACTGGAGGACTATCAAAATAATATAAAATTAACTTTTGCAAATTGTCAAATTATTGAAATTATTCTAAGAATGGAATTGTTCAGGTTTATTTAAGTAATAATAATTATCAACGTTAAGCTTAACTTTTACTAATTTAAGTTGTCTTCATCCTAATGATATTAAACCGTAGCGGAGCGGGGTACTTTCAGCTAGTATAGTATAAATAAGTAAATGATCTGAATGTAATTATCTAAACTCTATTAAAACAATATGTTCTAAATATGATGAAAGTTAATAAAAATTTCATTTTCTAAAGAAGTATTTTACAAGGCAAGCTTAACTCTACCAAGATAAAAAAACAAAATAAAAATTGTAAAGATGATACTCTCAGTATTAAGTATTTTGTTAATAAGTATCATAACAATATAATCTGGCAAAGTTTATTGTAATATTTTCTAATTAGAAACAAATTAATTGTTCTTACGAAACGAAATTAAAATATAAAATAAAATAAATAAAAATAAGTTATGCCAACGAGAAGGGAATGGGGTGGGGGGAGGTTCCTTTACCAATTATAGCTAGGCCGGAGAAAGAGAGATCCTTTGAAGGCAGTGTAGTTTGTATCTCTTTCCAAAGGGCAAATGGCTTCTTCAGGGCCTGAATTAATAACGGCCAAGGGTGGGGGGGGGGCTGTGATAAATAAACCAGGAAACCGACTGTCTTCAAACAAACAGGATTCCATTTTCAGGTATTTTAACATCTGGGCATAATTCAAACCGAAATTCCTCTGCTCTGGACCCGCAGGAGTGGAGAGGTATGTATAGAAAATCGAAAAACATTCCCGGGTATCAATTTGTCTTATAAGCTTTGTTAATAACTGATAATTAAATAAGGTGTGAATAAAATTAAGGAAGGCCTTAATCGGTTAGGGTTCAGGTGTTGTGAAAAATAGATGTGTTCATTTTGGTTTTAGTTCACTGACCAAAGTAACGATTTGAGCGAGGGATCCAAAAATGCACGAAATTATTATAAAAGAAAATTAATTGAAGTAATTAAAAAAAAATGATCACGGTGGCCCTAAAAAATAATACTTATTTTCTAAACTATTTATTTTATATTTCATTTACATTTACTAGAGATAGGCCGACTAGTCGGATAGCCGGGCTAGCCAATTATTGCTTCCGTTGGAATTCGGGTGATATCGGCCCGAGGCGCTTCGTTTACAGCTTTAAAGCCATCAATCCACGCAGCTACAGGTTTTTGTTTATCTTATAACGAAAGTCAGCAATTTAATTTACTTAGCTTAGAAAGTTAATTGTCCTATTTGCAATTTAATCATACCAAATTTAATCGATATATAAAGATACAAATATATAGGACATTATTTGACTATACATTATTTATATATATATATATATATATATATATATATATATATATATATATATATATATATATATATATATATATATATATATAAATATACAAATGAATAGATTCCAATCGCCGTGAAAAATTGGTAAATTATTAAGTATATCACCGGGAAGGTTTTTGAATTAAAAAAAAAAAATCAGAGTTGGAGCTCTAGATGGGGTTCCCGAACAAATATCCAACAAATATCAAAATAACATTTATTTTTTATAAATACTACTTTAGTGTAGGTGTTTGCAAACAATTAGCAATAAAACATATGCTCTAAATTAATCTATATCAATACTATTATATAAAAGGACAAGCAATTTTTCGTTTGTGAATACTAACCGCAATAAAAATAATTTTTAGAAAAAAAACAAAACCGACTTCCAAGATTAAACCTACATAAACAAACTTGAACTAAAAAATAAAAATAATATTTTAATTGCTTCGAAACAAAAACCATTAAATGACAATCAACAAAATTATCGACACTTATATACCTATTCACAATTTATGATCAGTTATTTTTAGAGTCGGTGCCAGCCAAGAAGGGCAGTTTAATCTTGCCTTAGCAATAAACTTTCACAGACAGTGGTGTAGCGGTGATGAAACAGTGGGAGCATCTTTACAATTACCATTTCTTTTCAAATTCTGTTTGTTTTGGTTGGCACCGACTCCAAAAATAACTGATCATAAATTGTGAATAGGTATATAAGTGTCGATAATTTTGTTGATTGTCATTTAATGGTTTTTGTTTCGAAGCAATTAAAGTATTATTTTTTTTTTTTTAGTTCAAGTTTGTTATGTAGGTTTAATCTTGGAAGTCGGTTTTGTTTTTTTTCTAAAAATTATTTTTATTTTTTACTTTTAGTGGGTGAGTGTATTTTTGTTTTATAGTCAATAGTCAATTCTTGATCTTCAAGCTACCCTGAAAAATAGCTCGACTTACTGAACAAAGAATTATCGAGGTTATCATTCTACTTATCTGCATGTAAATGGGAAAATTGAACACAAAATTGTAGTTGAAATCATTATGTTCATTTTCATTAATGGGAATGTTGTTTGTACATACATATAAAATCATTGATATAGAAAATTAAATAACTGGTACCTATTTATCATATAACTTTTAACTGAATTGCGCTTTTTTTTGAGGATGTCTAAAAGTAGACTAGCCGCCTTCCACCAGTGGCGATCTTTTCTTTATTCTTTAGGACGGTTGACGGAGAACTACGCGGAATTCGGAATACACTAGCAACAAACGCCCAACTTCTTTCTCCTTTCTGCGCTTAGCAAATCAATTTTAACTTTTCGTTAATTGAAAGAATTTTCAATAGCCACTGTAAAACCACTCGTGTGAATAACTAATAATACGTGACTGGTGTAACTATGAAAAAAGACAAACAATGACAGAAAACAGGAAAACAAATTACACATGAAATTCTTTTAATTTGAGTTCGAGTTATAAAGGTGATGACTTCTAAAAGTTCGTTTCATAGAGGTGGTCTGTCCTAGAAGTCCTCTCTTTTGAACCCTATTTCCAGTTCTACTTATTTCGACACAATTTTTCACGTTCTTTGTCTGAAATCGTCTCATTGAAGTGTAATGTACTTCCGACCGCAGATTTTGTTCGACTTATTGAAGAATTTAGCTTATCGAAGTAGAACACATCGAGAGTTGACTGTATATGTAAATTATTTTTGTTAATAATTTAGATTTAGTACATGGAGATTTTAGATAATCATAATCATAAATATGTTTTAAATGTAAGGTTATATAACAGTGATTTTTATTAACTTAAAGTGCTCCGTTGATTTCAAAATATTTTTTATGGGACCACCTCTGAGGTATGCCCTACCGGTCTAAAAAAGAATCATCAAAATTGATTAAGAATTGACGGAGGTTCTCAACTCATCTGTATTTTTTTTAATTTATTTATTTTTTTGTATGTTACGCGATTACTCCGTCAATTCTGATGATTTGATGATTTTTTGATCAGTAGGGCATACTTCAGAGGTGGTCCCATAAAAAATATTTTGAAATCAACGCAGCACTTTTTAAGAAAAATAAAAAAAAAAAACCGTTAAAAAGTGATTTTATTAACTGTTTTTTTTATTTTTCTTAAAAAGTGCTGCGTTGATTTCAAAATATTTTTTATGGGACCACCTCTGAAGTATGCCCTACTGATCTAAAAAAGAATCATCAAAATTGATTCAGAATTGACGGAGTAATCGCGTAACATACACAAAAAAAAAAAAAAAAAAAAAAAATACAGACGAGTTGAGAACCTCCTCTTTTTTGAAGTCGGTTGATAAACTGAACCAATCCTTACCAAATCTGAACTACATCCTCTTCATAGTTGAAGGAAGGTTTAGCAATAAGAAAATTTACATATTTTCTATTAAATTGTTGCTAAAAAGTTTTATATAGAGCAAGAAATTGTTAATATAATTGGCTTAATTCAAATAAATTGTTATAAAAAAAAGGTATATATATTTTGTGTGACTTGTGGATCTTAGGGATGTTTAATAATCGAACGATATGTGGTTAGCGGCATTCTGCAACAGAGTTTGCAATGGTAAAATTTCAATGATTTCAAATTCATTTTGATGTCTCAGGTTTATTAATAAATCGTACCATTGGTTGTGTGAATGAGCAGTAATTTTACTTACAAATACTATAGCAGAGAATATTAATAACGTTATTATAGAAAAAGAAAATTGTGACAGCCGAGAATATCATGTTTGATAGGGTTGTAATCACTAATAATGAAGTAACTTTGTTCCAAAAAAGTTTCTGCCCATCTGAATTACCAACTCATAGATTAGAATTAATGATTGAACATCCAATAATGATTGTAAGTAAATTTCAACCATGTAATCATTCCAATAATGCCGGGTTATAAATTACAGCTTTAAGTGAAAATATATAGAAATATTGTGAGAAAATAATTTTCAACTGCATGATAAGATTTTTGTTGTTAAAAAATAAAATTTCAATTATTAGTTAATCCCATCTAAGTTCTTTAATTATAAGAGCGGGCGAAGCCGCGACTGGGGATGCAAGTCTATAATAAATATAAAACAAAAATAGTTTACATGTAATTGAATTTACCCGCATGAAAATTCTTAAAATAGTTTTCCTTTTCATGGTGTTACCTCTATTTTGCATTTTAATTAATAATTAATATTTTTAATTATGACACAAAATATTGATTTAAAAAAAAATTATAGTATGGTATTCAATTTATAGTTTATTCAGTATTATAGAAGTTGACTTTATGTTTTTTTTTTATTTATATCAATTTATTGAAATTTACGACTGTACAATTATATACAAGAAGTAAATGGGCTGACAACGATTACAATAACATGTCAAAGCATGAAAAGATCTACTCATCAGTAGCACTTAAATAAAAATTCTACACCAGAAGATCTCTAGGCCTTCTTCTTTTCAGACGCCTCGGAGGATTATCGGGAATGGAGTGGGAAGCAAGTTGAGAAAATAATGGATTTGAGTGGTTATGAAGCTTACTATGAAAGGATAGGTATTTGGTATGGGCTAAATCAGCAACATGTGGAACATTAAGGTCTTTATGGATAAGTTTATTTGTAACAAAGTAAGAAGTATTAAGGATTTTTCGAAGGGTTTTGGATTGTAAGGATCGGATACGGGAAGAATTAAAAGGTTTAGTTGAGCCCCAAATGCTCAACTTCATATGTCCAAATAGATCTGATAACTGTCATGTAAATGAGTCTTTTGTAGTAAAGCGGAAGGTTTGAGCGTTTGTCTAGTAAATGTTCAAGAAGTCGAAAACGACGAACAGAGTCCTAGGTAGCGGATCTGTTCAAGAGAGATTAATGTAATGTCATTAAAGGATACTGTAGGACAGGAAGTCGTAGGTTTACGACGAAGGGTAAAGGCTATTTGGTGAGATTTACTAGGATTTATTTTGATTCTCCATTTTTGACACCATTCTTGTAGGTTTAGGATATGGGATTGGAGTGTTTGAGAGGCAATGAAGGGATCATTGTTTACTGATAACACACATGGGTCATCAGCGTAAGTGGTAAGGACAGTGGTAGGATGAGTTGTGATGTCAGCTGTATACACCGTATAGAGGATGGGGCCTAGGATACTACCTTGAGGAACACCAGCTGATTAGGTAAAGACGGAAGAATAGGAAGATTTGTGGTTTACTTTGAATGTTCTATCACTGAGATAGGAACGGATAATTAGGAAGTATGTTGAAGGAAGGAATTTGCGGAGTTTGTAAAGCAGTCATGGGTGTCTGACTTGGTCAAAAGCCTGTTCTAATGCTGAGGAGACAACGTCAACCACAAGATGACATTGCTGGATCGTGGAGTGTGATGTTCGAAATCCAAACTGATCTGGGATTACATGATGGGGATCTAGGATATGTTTTATTAATATCAGAACCTTTCTTAAAGTTCAATATTTGTTGTATAATTGAGCTCTTTGAAAAAAAAAAAAAAAAAAAAAAAAAACCCTGTTCGTTTTGAATGGATATATAACTGTAAAGATGAATTTAAAATAAAAATTTTAATCAATAAACACAACGTTTTCATTTCAATTAACCTGTTTTTAAGCGTCGAAATTCATTTTCATAAACAAAAAAATACAATATTTTCAAGGATGTTAAAGCATTATTAAGACGTTGCTATAATGCAATATAATATTACATTTGCTATAAGCCTGGATCTTATACTATTATAAAAAATTATAACCCAAATACTCTTTTCTCAAAATCTTATTTTTATCTACCTATTATTTATAATTTATATTTGCATCAATATTACAGCTACAATCGATAATGTTTTCAATCGAAAATGTTCTTTTTTTTTTAGTATCTATAATATCGGGTTTGAAATTAAAGACATTTTTCAATTAAATTATTACTGTTATGAATTATTAGAAACCATTAGCATTTCGGATGGAGATTCCGATTGTTTTCTAATGATACAGATTACAAACAATAAAAGAAAACAGCCTGAGTACCCTCCAAATCGTATTCTTATATCCCCCAGGAAACCGCACATTAGAACTACTCGGCTTGAATTGGTTCAACCAATCTAAATTAGTAAATGTGGGCTTGACCTTCGACCAGTGTTTGTTCACCGCAGGCTGTTCTCGAGTGAACAGAAACCATTATTTTTGTGATTGTCAAAAATAGATTGACTAAATTTATAAATCAGGGCATTTATTTAAAGTATTTGGTACTATAAAAATTAAGTTATTTAAAACGAAAACCACGGCTCAGAATTTTGGTGAGAATGTTCCATACTTACTATATCTATTTTACTCAGACAGATATAGAAGAAAAAGGTACAAGTCAGTAAAGATTACCGTCAACGCCAGTTGAACAACCAATTTTGAAAGACGAGGGAGTTTTATTCTGGATTCGTATATTCCGTAAATAAATACCTTCTATGAAGAACATGAAGTTCTGAGTTTATGGATATAATTTCTTAAATATTTTAAGAAGAATATAAATAATGAATATATTTTCAAAAACAAATTTTTTTTTTTTTTTACAGCCCAATGTAGATTATATCCCCATATATGTAGATGAAACTTTGATTACGAACATTTAAAAAAATATTTATTAAGTAAGTATTACGAGCTGTCTTTAATGAGAGAAATAAGTAATGTGGATGGCTTTATGAATCCATGTATACGTGTGGGGATAACTAAGGACTGCTTCAGAAACTAATTTAAAAAAAAAAATAATTTATGGTCATTTTTTTTTTTTTTTTTTTTTTTTTTTTTTGAATCTGAATATTTATTTATGCATCTTTATATAGAAGAAGAAAATTATATTTATTTTACATAACCCATTGCCTGTTAAAGTTGATGCTAATTACATATTCAAAAACTGATTGTAATGTGAAAATGAAACAAGTAGATTCTGTTAGTTATTTATTTTCTCTATTTTCTTTTTTTAAATATATTGTAATTTGTTTGGTAATCGATTCTATGTATATTGCTTAGAAAAAGTTCAGTTAATTATTTAAATTTTTTTAACTCACTTTTATTATTGAATCCACACCTGTCAAAAAAAGAAAATTGACAATCAGCGGATGTGCTGAAATAATAATATTAACAAAACTTGCATGTTAGGCATGAGGAGAGATAGTGCCTAGTGGCACACCTATTTTAATTTAATATTAAATAAATAAATATTGACACGTGTGATAGAAGATTCAAAAATAACAAAAGATATAAATTTGAAAAATATTCTTGGAATGGAAAATATGAATTTGTTTTTGCTAGAAAATTGAAAAACAAAACAAAAAAAAAATACCTAAAATTAGTAAGACCTGTGCTTCTGGCACGGTCTATTTATTTATTTACTGTTAATGTAGGTATTTATTTTACATTTAAAATGTATTATTATTTTTTAATTTGTGTTCAGTTTCAATAAATGAAAATTGCATAAATTTAATTTGTAGACTATCGCAGGTATTGCTCAAAATGATCTTCACTATTTCTTATACAAGCACAATATCTTTTTCTTATTTCTGTGGTGGTTGTTCTTAAAACAAATTCTTCCTTCATTATGGTAAATGCGGCATTGATTTTTTAAATAAGTTGTTGTCTTGAAAACAATTCTTCATTATAAACCAAATCTTTGACGCGGTCCCAGGCGTAATAATCGAGCGGCGTGAGATCTGGAGACCGTGCTGGCCACTCAATTGGACCCCCTCTTCCTATCCAGGATTGTGGGAAACAATTGTTTAAACATTCTCTTACAGGTAAGTTGTAGTGGGCGTTTTCAAAACAAGAACTTATTTAAAAAATCCATGCCGCGTTCACCATAATAAAGGAAGAATTTATTTTAAGAACAACCACCACAGAAATAAGAAAAAGATATTGTGCTTGTATAAGAAAAATTGAAGATCATTTTGAGCAATACCTGCGATACTCTACAAATTAAATTTATGAACAATTTAAAATTAGTTTAATTTTGTTCCCTGATTATTGTTTACAAAAATGTAGATAAAGTTTACTCTGATAAAATCGAAATTCCGAGAAAGAAAGAGAAAATATGCAGTTTAACCTATGCTATAAAGAATCACAACTATTTGTTACGTTTTGCATAAAAAATATGATTCGATTCATTATTATTGTTAGTGTGCGCTGGTGGCACCCTTTTGTTACTTTATAAAAAATAAAAAAAAACTAGATGTGCTGCGTGCCTGCAAATGGTATTTTTTTAAAGAGTATTAAATAGAGAAGTTTGTTTGAATTAAATAGAGAATTTGGATTTGGCTGTTGCGCTTACTTATTTTTTTATTGTACCTAAACTTGAAGTTCATAATTTTTATTTTTGCCTTTGACAAGATTTAACGATCTCCCGTTTTTTTGGTATTTGTTTTTTGCACCATATCTTTTTTATTTTACATGGACAATGTATTAGTAATTACAGGGAACAAAAATGGGGTTGATATATCAGTAAACAACCGAGTTATAAGGCATAAATGTTTGGATTTGGCCATTTTCACAAAAAAATTCATAAAAAAAAAAACCGTAAGACTTTGTATATAGGTAAGTGACCTTAAATTGGTTCAAAATGAACCTCCCTACCCGAGATAATTTTTTGGCCAACGATCTTCCGAACACCCTGTATATGATGTATAGAAGTACGTGAAAAGAAAATTCCATAATTTCTTTATGTGCCGAAAAAAATAATCTTATAATATAATCACTTAACATAGATGAATGAAATACATTTTTATATTTTTTAACTTATACAAGGATTATTTTATCTATCAAAAGACTACTCTGTACGTCCAAGTGAATTTCTATTAATTCCCTCAAAGAATCTTTTTGGGAATATAAACAACCGAAATGGGATGGAATTGAATTATTAAATAAAAACTTGTTATGATACTGAAAATTTTTAGAAATTATTTTCCCTTTAAAATACCTCATGTATTTTAATGAACGATGTTCGAGTTCCGAAAGGTTTTTTTTTCGTTTCTTTCTATTTTCTGCTTTATCAAATTAAAAATGAATTGTTTGAGAGATTATTTATTTTTCCAAGAAGCTGCTCCCTTTTTCTGTCCGTTTTCGTTATTTACCTTTGTATGTTCCTTTGGAGAGTTAGGATGTAATTTTTATCTCGTCATGGGCAGACTTAAAGGGAAATAGATTGGTTTTAGGAACAGTTCTGGGAATTTGATGAATTTTTCTTTTACTCTTCGAAATTGGACAAGAACCTCCACTCGTTTTTCAATATATTTAATGATGGTTATTTAATTAAATAAAAAAAGGTTTTTGTAATTGTGATTTAACATCAGGATTGGTCATAGAATATCTCTTCTAAATTTTTATAACACTTTGGTTATTAACTTATTAAATTATAGAATATGATTTATTATTAAAACACAATTCAAAATGCAGATTTTGGTCAAGTCTACTGTCGTCTTATAATAATTGTTCATATAGTGACGCAACTGAGAGAGCAGTGCAGGGATCTCTTGGAGATCTCTAGGCTGATTTTTATTTGAGCTTTTAACTTAATTTAATTCTTATTCATATATTTTTTAAAATTTATTTGTTTTACTTTAAATATTGTATAAGTCAGAGTATATTGTGTTTCTTTTCTCTTCTTTTTCATTTTGTTTTTTACAGTACATATTGCGAGAATGGATTTGTAACCATCCATATTACTTATTGCTCTTAATGTAATTTTATTAATAATAATTTAAATCAACTTAATTGGGCAGAATGTACATTTACTTAAAAAAGTCTGACTAATAAGCTTTACAGAAACGGAAAATTTAAAGTTTCATTGTTGTTAATGTTTTAAGGTGGTTAACTTTCTATTACCTATGAATTCTAACGTGAACAAAAAATTAAGATTAAAAGGCAAATTATAATATTTTATTATGCTAGATCTTATTCAATAGCTTTACATGTACACTAATTATTTTTTCATTATTAATTATATTAATTACATGTTAATCAAATCTATGTAAAATAACATTAAATAAATTAAATTACACGTTACATAAATTAAACTTCTTTTTTTTTCATTCTCCTCTTTCTGCTTCCAAGCATTTTAAAGAGTTATATTTTATCTATAAAAATTTTGTTTATGGAATAATAGATTTGAAATAACAGCTTGTTTGTATCTGCTTTTATGAATTCGTTTTTATTGGTTCGATTCAAGGTCAAACCATTTATATTTTTTGGAAATTATTAGTGGGATATTATTGAAACTTTATTAGTTGCGATTTTTTTAATATATTTTTTTTATTATAAAAAGTATAGGGAATAGTTATATATAAGTACTCTTATAGGAAAATTATAATTATTGTACAAATATAGTAATAATTATTTACACACACACACACACACACACACACACACACACACACATATATATATATATATATATATATATATATATATATATATATATATATATATATATATAGAGAGAGAGAGAGAGAGAGAGAGAGAGAGAGAGAGAAAGTATTATTGCTGCTCTGTTATCTAAACAAAGAAAAAACTGCGAAACTCTTGGTTGGCTAGAATACTGGAAAACATGAAATATGTTTTATGTGTTAAAAAGGCCTGTAGTCTGTTCGATATGGCTATTCGGTGTAGCGACATTTCCTGTTGGCTGCACACTTCTTTAAATAAATTTAAAAAAATATTGGACTGCACGTAACGGTTTATGTTAACATTTTTTCATAAAATGTTTTTGTATTCAACATTAAAATTTTTCAGACTTAATCAAGACAAATGACTAGTGCCAAATTAATAAAAGTTCTGTTTCCTCTAGTCTTAAGTCTAGGATCTAAACCTGTTCTCCTGAAATTTCAATCTTTCACCGATTTTTTAAAAAAATTTTTACCACTAAACCTTGTAAAGAATATTTTTCTAAACGTTTTCATGGCCAGTCTTAATAATCATTGGCTATCACTACCTGGTACCACCAAATTATTACTTGAGAAGAAGTTAATTTTTAATCCTTGTTCATATTCTCATATAAACTCCCCGTCAAAAGTATTGCAAAACTTTTGAAAAATTTGAATGTTTTTGTTTTTTTATATAATAAAGAAAGGTTCTGATGTCGATAGTAAACATTTCTAAACTAGGCGTAAACAATTTTTATTAAAATAAACTACAACAATTCTTCCAATAAACAAAAAAGTTAGAAAACTTACTTTTTGAAATGTTCATTGTTTACAATTTTAACTTTTAACTTTTTTATTTATGTTTAATAAGACTTGAATGATTTGGCTTGAATGACTGCTTCAACTAGTCTTGGCATACTTGTAAATAAAGAAACGAATGATAAACATGGACTGAAGGAAATTTGAAAAAAAAAAATAATCTAAAATTCCAGCGCTTGTTATTAACGGGAAAACATTGATGTATCTAATCCTAAATGTCTCACGTTTAATAAATAATATTAATTTGAATATAAACCAAGTATGGATTAAGGTAAAAACATCTACTGCTTCTGTAAAAGAAACTGTCGTCAATTTTTCGATCAGAGCAACACTAACCGAGATAGGGCATTTCAAAAAAGCCTCAAAATTTAAAAAAATTTAGACAGAACTTTTTTTATTCGAACCAATATAGCTCCTAAATGGTAGGTCCTAGCGACAAATGCAAACAAAAATAAAATTCTCCATTAAATTTCTAAACGGATACTGCTAAATTTTTTATTTGAGCAACACTAACAGAGCTTGTCAATATTTTACATTTTTGATTGTGAAAAAACTCAGTTTCTCCCTGAATGGAAAAAACATCAGATTATGGGTATGTCTACATGTAATCTACTGCTTTTCCAAATATACATTAGAACTAGAAGGAGCAAATTACTTAAATTAATAATTATACCAACAGTCATTGAACACATACGGACCCACTTCCGACTGTTCCATGAAAAATTAAAGGACACGCAAACAAATTCATCAATAGTATGGCTACATCTCTGATGCCGGAGAATACAGGAGGAGACTGAAAATAAACTGGATGGGAGACCTACTTATATAGAAGTAAACCAAAGACAAGTAAGGTGTGCTACTGGGCACTGTCCTCATGCCTAACATGCCAATTTTGTTAATATTATTATCTCAGCACATCCGCTGATTGTCAATTTTCTTTTTTTTGACAGGTGTGGATTCAAAAATAATAGTGAAAAAAAATAAATTAAATTAAATTAACAATTCATGATTATTCAAAATAAACGAAGTTGAGAGATAATAGCGGTTTTAATCGTGTTTTTTTTTTTCATCCAAACCAATATAGCTCCTAAACGGAATATTCGTTTTATATGAATGTTGTTTTAAATGTTATACAACAAAAAATATTCCAGATTAAATTTATAATTTGGAAACTGCCGTCAAATTTTTGATCTGAGCAACATTCATGAGTGAAAAATATGTTACACGTAGTTGAGTGTGAAAAATTCGTTAAACCAAAAAAGTATAGACCTTCCCGCCAAAAGAAATATCCATATTAAAAAAAAACAAAAAAAAAACGGAAAATCTTCCTTCAAATTTTTCCAACAAATTTTATTTAAAAATTCTTATGTCAACATTAGCATTTTTTTTCCGCAGATTTTTCATTCCAACTCCAATAAATCATTCATAAGAAAAAAAATGTTTAAGCTATAATATACAGGAATAAAATTGAATCAGTTTGTCTTACATTATAAGAGAGGATTTATTATGTAAGAGCTCTGTGAACCGTGAAAGTTATCTATTGGAAGTTGGCTCCGATTTTGCTAGAGGCTATAGATTAAAATTTCCACCGAAGCGTCACTAATAAGTTAAAAGGCGAGGCCGGGATCTGTATCTAGCAAGTAGGCAGGAGCTACTTGAGAAAATTGTCGCCAGAGTTGGGGGGAGGTGAGGGAGGGGGAATAAATTTTAGTCCCGCGGGGTCCTTTTGAGACGAAATTGGAAACAGAAATCCATCCATTTCTAGACCCCTTCCTCAAGTTCCACTTTCCCTGTAATAATGAAATTTCAAAGGCTTAAAGACAACTGAGGAGCAGCTGCCATATTGTACCAATCTCTTTCCGCATTTGTCTGCAATCTGATAGCCACAGCTGTTCTGGCCTTAGTCTATTTCGACTTATGTTTTATTCAAACACATTTTGTTAACATTTTTTTTTTAATATACTAGAAATATCGGTTAGGTTTAGATCTAATGGGGTTGCAGTCGTTTAAGAAAATAGAGAAAAATCGTATTGTTGGAATAGTTTTATAGGATCGTGATTGGAGTGTACTGTACAACCTATTAAAGAACCGAAACTTGGATAGAAGAAAGTTGTTTGAACATAACTTTATTATTTAAATTTCTAAATTCTAAATTAAATTTATTAAATTAATTTAAATTTCTAAATTTCTACCCAGCTACGATGGCGATATATAAAGGAGTAACGTGGTATCCTACGGTATGCATCTCCCGCCTGGTACCAAAATCTCTGACGCAGACAGATGAGTAGGCTGGCAACAATTCAGCGTAATTCTTTGTTGCGAGTACAGATCAGTGTCTCATAAGGGGGGGGTCCGGGTCTTAGCGTGAGGGGTACCTCTTGATCTTATACTGCAAGAAGATGGGTTCAAATTTAAAATGAAAAGAGAAGGCTCGATGGGAGTACCAAATAATCTTCGGTCTTTGATCGACGCAAATCCAAGAAAATAATTGGAGATTATCCGGGAGTACACGATAGAAGAATGGAACAGGCGGTGGGTGACAACCCCGAAAGGGGCTACTCTTAGAAAATATTTCTCCACTGTTAGGTCACGTCTTGAAGCAAGTTGGGCCCTCCCGTATTACTGGATCTCACATTTCCTCACAGGGCACGGGGGCTTTCGAGACAAGCTCCAAAAACATGGTAAGAATATTGACCCGCTTTGTCCTAGCTGTGGTTTACCGGAGACCGCTGAACATGTGGTAATAGCATGCACTGCTTTTGAGGCACTGAGAGCCAAGCTACATAGAGTAACAGAGCTCTACATTCTAACGGAGAGTGATTTCCTTCAACTAGTATCGGCTGACAACTACCCGTATTACAAAAATTATGTGTATGGTTGGAAAACTGAAGTGGGGGTAGAGCACTTCAACCTAAGAAGAAGGGGCCACGCCCCAGAAAGAACCCTGGACAGGAATGATACTGACGACAACCCCATCACCGAATAAAGCCTATATAAACGTAAATGTAAAGCTATAAAATTTTAAAAATTTTAATATAGGTATGTTGTATTAAATATAGGTATGTAATTGTTGTATTTAGATGTAAGGTATGTTGTGTTAAACATAAGTATGTTGTTATGTGTAACGTTTAATGTATTTTAAATATTAACTATTATTTTAAATGTGTAGTGTAATCTTGATATGTTAAATGTTAAATGTAATATTGAAATGTTCTGTCGAATGTTAAACTGTTAAAACCAGCAGTGATGGCTACAAGCCATCCCTGCAAAACCCGTGTAGCCGAGAGGCAAGGAAGGGGAATAAATAAAAAAAAAAAAAAAAAAAAATGGACTTTCAGATGAATCTGTAATATGTATAAGAAAAATAAGCATTCATGTAAAAGCGTTTATAAATTTTTAAAATAACAGTTTCCTTTTAACATTTCTGTCCTTATTTTACATTTCAACTATGAATTAATTATGGCAAAAAACCAAAACTCTGATTAAAAGAAAATAGTAGGTTACGTAAGTTCCTTTATTCAGTATTGTAGAAGTTATTTTTATAGGTTTTTTTTTTTTTAATATCTTAATCTTTTTTAAAGTTTGATAATTTATTACAAAAAAACAAAAAAAAAAAAAAAAAAAAAAAGAGTTCCTATTCCTCGATTAAATAACAAACTGTAAAGATGAATACAAAATAAAAATTATAATCAATAAAGGCCAGGTTTTCATTTTAATTAACCTATTTTTAAAGTACAAATCAATAAAAATGGCTGACTAGTCAGTGCATCTCTATTAATTATTTTAAATTATTGTTTACAATAAATATTGAGCAGTAACGGTGGATAGTTATAAAAATTACAGATTAAGATGTAATATCAGAAAAAAGAAATGTTGCTTTATTTTTTAATACTTCAAAGTTCAAGAAATATTAGAAAAGTAATCATTAATTTTAATAAAGTGGTATAATGAGTTTCTGATACTTCACCAAAACGCAAGTTTAAGACAAAGTTAAAGCTCAAAAATCCGTTTCGTATTTCTTGGACTGGAAAAACAGCAGATCATTAATTTGTCATAATCATTAATGTTAAGAGAATCAAATTATTTAAATTCATAACTAAATTAAATTAACAATTAAATATTGTTCTAAATTAACTAAGTTGAGAGAAAATAACGTATCAGCAAAATGTAAAAATTTCGATACGAGGAACACCAACAGAGCTTGTTAAACAAAAATGTTACATATTTGAGTGTGAAAATAACGTATCAGCAAAATGTAAAAATTTCGATACGAGGAACACCAACAGAGCTTGTTAAACAAAAATGTTACATATTTGAGTGTGAAAAAAACGTTACTATTAACATTTCATTCCCATCTATTTCTCATACTACTGAGTCCATAAAAAATAAAATGAAAAGTTTCCCTTACCGAAAATTTCGCAAATTTTATTTTAGCAATTAAAGTTTGATCCGAAATATGAGAGAAAACCGTAAAACAAGGCATTCAGAGGACTCCATCGTGCATTCCGAGGTATTAGGATCATACTAAAACCAACAACTAGATAATTTTATTTTTATAATTAGAAATTTTCGGCATACTTTTCCTGGACTATTATATTTTGTAGCTGGACAATATAATAATTCTAGACTCATACAACCTAACTAATAGATAAAATTTCTATCCAGCTATAATTTGAGTGCTTAAGAGTATTATTCAAAATAGGCTAACAATAATAAACAGACTATATTGCTTATTTATCTATAAGTAATTCTTTACTAGATTTTAAAAGTTGATATGAGCAGTAGAAGGAAAAGAGGAATGTGTTTCCCGTATAGTGAGTAGCAGGCTTTGTTGGGCTCAGTAAAGAAAAGTAAAGCAGAGAATCGTTATGTTCTATGAGCATAAAAACTTCCGATAACTATTATTAATATGCTGTTCCATATTATATGATGAACTCGGGTATATATAAATAATAAAAATATAATAATGTTTTTATAGGGTATTTTTATCCCCTAATCATAATAAAATATAAACCTATTACTTGGAAAAAAGCAACTTACAATCCAACACAGGTAATTTCTATTTACAACTGTATACAATAATTACATTAAGTAAATATGTGGAACATTGATTACATCATGTAAATGACTTGTAAAAAAATAATACCTTAAAAGGTCTCTAGTCCATCCTCTTTTCAGATACCTCGGAAGATTATCGGGAGCCAAGTGAGAAGCAAATTGGGAAATAGGTATCTATTGAGAGATTCGGGCCAATTCTGCAACATATGGAACATTTAGATGATTATGATTAAGTTGATTTGTGGCAATATAAGGAACGTTGAGGAATTTACTAAGGATTTAGGATTGTAAGAATTGAATATGAGAAGAATTGGAAACTTGGAAAGCCCCGAAGCGGAACTTTATTTTTCCAAATGGATCTGATTACCGATATCTTAATGAGTGTTTTTTTAATTAATTGGAAGTTTGAAAGTTGTCTAGATGGTGTCCAAGGTAGGGGATTTATTCAGCAAGGATCAGTGGAATATTATTAAAGGATAATGTAGAACAGAAAGTCGTAGGTTTACGAAGAAGTGCAAAGGTTTCTTGATTGATCTCTAAATACAAATCTAACATATTAGATAGAAAACAATATTAAATAATTTAAAACTAAAATAAATAAATAACGAGATAAAACAATATTGTATAAAACATTATTCGTGAAGGGACTCGATGGCACTCGGTACTGAGGGTCGTGGATTCGAATCCCATTTTGGCGGGTTAAAATTATTTTCGTAGCGAATCTAGCGAATGAATCTTGATTTTACCGAATGGCTAGAATAGCTTAGTAACCAATGGGATAACATGTCTTTCCTGCTCTAGTTGGGAGTACATAAGGGCGTTAATCCCCAACAAACATTATTCGTTATTGGTAAATGAATACATATTTATTCCATTGATATCTAAATCTTATTTACACCTCTAAATGTCATTCATATTTGTTATCTTATAAACACCTAACGTCTACATGTTTCGTTTTTACGCTAATATTTTCTTCTCGGATTTTTAGAAACACAAGAATCATTTCCAGTCTGTTAGGTCAATAAAGGCTGAGAGCTGGTTGGAAGGCGGGATGTGTAAGACCCGGCGTATTGACCGTAAATAACGTTGATAGGGACGTAAGCCTTTTCATTGAGGCGATAATTCCAAGTTTACCGGTAGAAGAAAAGTTGGGCGTGTAAATCCTCTGAGAAGAGGGTCGGGGCCACATAACACGATTATGTTCCTGATTGTGGGAGGAATCAGAGTCTCATCAGTTTGGTCCCGATCGAAGGTCGCAATAGGTAACTAAGTCGTCCCTACATCCCACCTTCCTCATTCTTCTTAGCTCCAAGTAATTAGAAGGATAAACCGGTTAAATCAGTCAATTGTCAGCTAAGAAGTAAGTACTTAATACTGGTTGTAGATGATTGGATTCATTTAATTTTATGTTAAATTGGGTGAAATATTGTTTTTCATTGTGATATCGGTACCAAAAAATCGATTCTGAAACCTCTGTACCGATACCTTAGTTAAAAAAAAAAAGTTACTATTTCTGAGCATAATCTATGTGACTGCTGAAAGAACTAAGTAAAGCCATTGAAAAAACATTAAATATGATGAATGATTAGTAATGAAATTAATTTAACAGTAAGTAGCATTTATTATTTTTAACACATAATATATAAGGTAACTCACAGTTCAGACAATGTACAAGCTAAATCATTGTATGAGTTCTTATTCGGATTTTTAAAAATTATTCTTGGGCTACGAAACCCTCTAACAATAACAAAAGAGTAAAATAAAATGGTACAATTGTGAGGCTATAATACAATTTCTTGACTGTTACTATTATATGTTAAGAAAGGCTTTTATTTATTGACTGAACCTCAAGAACCTTACCTAACATATAATAGTAACAGTTAAGAAATTTATACATATTTATACAACCCACGGTTCTGAAGCAACCACAGTGATGAAGGAACTTCAGAAATCAACAGAAAATTAGCGAGTGCGAAGAATACAAGGACATTCCTACTAAGATACAGGGCATGATTATGAGAACAATACAGTCTCGAAACGTCGCAAAAATAGTTTATTATTTATATACGGATAAATTTCAAAATATGCTTAATTTTAAAATTGAAATGGTTCAAAGTCTGTAGCAAACTGTATTGATCTAGTATATGAAAATTTGGTGTGTTATTAAATATAAAAACAATATATATATATATATATATATATATATATATATATATATATATATATATATATATATTTTAATCATTAGGCAGTAGAATCGATATATAATAATTAAATAACTAGTTTGAGACAGTACATGACAAATTATCCTGTTTTTAAAAATAAAGTTTACGTTTTTTTACTGTTTTCTATTTTTTTTTTTTATTACTAAAGATGTATGATAATCCAAATTATTTTTCACAAAACTACCATAAAAGTTTCCAATATCGATCGGTTCCTAGGAATCGACCTAATCAAGAATCGACACATCTCTAGTATTTACCTTATACCGTTTCGAAGCTTTAATCTCTGCTTTCTGGAATGTCTGAGGTCACTCTCGAGCTGTTGAAAACCAGCTTGTTTCTTTTTTCATGATTTTTTTCTGAAACTAGGTGTACATATTACTCATTGAAATAGATAAAACACTTCAGGACTAAATCAATTAACTTTGGAACGTAGTTGATATATCTGGAACGTATAGTCTTGAAGAATTTGGCTAGGGAAGGGTTGCTGGGACATGTCTGTTAGAAGATTCATTATTATCAGGTATAATTATTCTTATAGTATTGTTTATTCAAATGGTTATTTACTTACAATATAATCACATAGCTAATAACTACCTAAACTACTACCAAAACATCATTTATTCTAAAACTAAAACTAAAAACTGTAAAAATAATAAACTTTTTACTAACTAAAATATATATATGACAATATGTAAAACATTGAATTGTGGATTAGGTAACATTTATTGAATAAGTAATTATACTACCGACACTTTAAAAAAAAATTTCAACATTGAAATAAAGTAGGTGGGGTCGTTTTAAAATAAAATGGTAATTTGCTGTCCCAGCACTTTGAATGGTTGTGAAAAAAAAACTTACATCCAATATTTCACTGTTGTTGAGCTCATTTGTTTAAATTAATGCAGGCCTTAAAACTTCAATTTCAAATGTTTGATAAAGAAAAAAAACAAAATTAATTATTACAAATTTTGACGTACGTTACTGTCCACAGGTCAAGTTTTCAGCTTCTAACCTTCACAAAGGGTATAGTAATTGGTTTTTCATTATTTTTGTTATTTCTTGTTAAATTATGTGTATATTTAATGAAAATCGAAATTTCTTTTGAAAATATAAAATTTTTGGGGCTTGAGAAAAGATTTTTATTGTGTCCGAGAATTTCCGAATTTATTCATTTGATGTACGTGATCGGGTGAAGAAGAGTGGATTCTGATGACATATATTCTCAAAACACAGTGAGTGCCTTAATTTAATTTGACATACGTTACCATTATTTTCTCACATTGAATTCACCACTTACAACCTAAGTCTTTACAGTTTGTAGTTTTCAACATTACGAATATTTAAATCCCATTATATTTTTATAAAAATTGTAGTTGAATAATCTTTTTCTAATTACAACTTATAAAATTTGACATACGTTACCATTACGGTAATGTATCTTAAAATTTTGGTAACGTAAGTTATATATGTGGTCTATTTATTAAATTTATGGTAAAAAAAGAGAGAAAGAATTATGCAATAAACCCTTCTATTTTTTCTCTCAATATATACATATAAAATCGAAAAGACTGTAATATCTATAAAATTTTAGTAACGTACGTTAATTTTTTTGAAAAAGAAAACTTTAATTTTTCGCACAAAATTTCTTACTATTGATCTTCCTACGAAATCACTTTAAATTATCAACCTTTAGAATCCTTTACCAAAACCTGAATAAAAATCATAATACTGACAAGGCACAAACTCGGTAACGTACGTCAAATTACTAAAGGTTTTAAAGTTTTTTTTAAAAGATAAGACAAGAAATCAAGCATAGGCACTCACCTTCGAGGTAACTTAAACACTGAATTTGTGAGAAGTAAAAGGGGGAGGCAGGTAGGTTAAGTTTTAGATTCTAGATTCATCTAAATGAAAATAACCACAAATTTAATAAAGACTCGGGAGTAAAAATATTACACCAAGTAGAAAATAGCCTAAAATTAAATACTTTTGAATCACTAGAAATGATCAGATTAACATCTCCAATAGCCCCATTTCAAATTTGTTTCCCATAGGAACGGAAAAACCCAATGAGTCATAAGGGAAACCCCATTGTAATCTAAAACTTAGCCTACCTGCCTCCCCCTTTTACTTTCTACTAAAGGTTTTATTTCCCTTAAAATTCATTGAAAATCTAGAAAGCAAAAATTTGACGAACCAACTCAGGTATATATTCTTACGTAGTTTGGCAACATCATAGTATACCACAGAACATAAATAAGTAATATTTTTCTTTTGAGGATTTTTGGGTTTTGTAGAAAGCTAATTTGCCATTTTATGTGAAAATGACCCATGCATGAAAAACCTTAAAAAAACTCTAAACACATAAAATTCTCTTTCCTATTTTTGAAGAGAAAAGATTTGACCCCGGTTGGGATTCGAACCCAAGTCTCCACTTCTCTAGCGTGGTGCCTTATCCACTAGGCCACCGAGCTCGTATCCGAACCAGGGAAATCTTTTCTCTTCACTGATCCATACCCCCGGGCACTCGCAATTGCGATGTACAATCCGGGGATGAATGTTCAATTTGAACATTACTTTTAAATGGATCTATTGACGTACTGTCCTATATATTAAATTATGAAATAATTCTTGGTTGATAAATATTTTTTTTTAAATATATTTTTTATTTTTGAAGAGAAAAGATTTGACACCGGTTGGGATTCGAACCCAAGTCTCCACTTCTCTAGCGTGGTGCCTTATCCACTAGGCCACCGAGCTCTTATCCGAACCAGGGAAATCTTCTCTCTTCACTGATCCATACCCCCGGGCACTCGCAATTGCGATGTACAATTCGGGGATGAATGTTCAATTTGAACATTACTTTTAAATGGATCTATTGACGTACTGTCCTATATATTTCATAATTTAATATATAGGACAGTACGCCAATAGATTATCAACCAAGAATTATTTTATAACATAAAATTCTATTTTTTTTTTTAAATTCGAAACGATACTTCTTTATATTTCATCAAAATCAAATAACTTCACTATTCATTCATTATTCTTAAGTTATTAAATGTTATTGTAATATTGCATTAGTTTATCATTTCCTACGAAATTCTCTTTTATTATATCCATTTATTCCTTTTAATTAAATTGAAGAGAGATTATTCAAAATAATAAAAGAATGGAAAACTGCTTGTTTTTGAGAGATCACATTAAAGAAATTTTATAATGAGGTAAAAAAATTCATAAAAATTTAACAATAAGAAGAGCTAGAAACCTGGTTCGGGATTCAAATGACCTCGGTAATAACTATTTTTTTTATTTTTTTTTGTTTCCCATGTTATAAAACTCATGTAAAATGTAGCAATTAGCCTCTAGCTCTTACAAGCCCATTCGTAAAGCGATGTAATAGAACTAGAGTTGCATTTCAAAGGTCACTGTTTGACCTTTGAATGGAAAAGAAGCGGGATGCCTTCCTCGGTGCAGGCTAATTAAATGCTTTTCAGGTAATTAAGGGCTAATAAAAAATTGCTGTATCTTTTTCACCTGTTTACATAACTCATTAGGCGGGCTCCTTTTGACAAGTATTAATTACAGAAGATGGCGAGTGAGGCGGCCATTTGTAAAGTAGAACGGGCCTTTTAAGTTGGCTGTCCGTCAGCTGATTCCCTGATGATGTTCCTTTGTCGGTTTCGAAACGTTCTTCGTGTTGGATCCTTCACTGTGGGGGGTGCTCCGGCGTTTCACCACCTACGTTTTATTTCTGTTTATGACCATCACTTTTTTTTAAGTATTACGTTTCCAAGGGCGTATCCCACAAGATAGTATATCGACTCTTATTTGTAGGATATCAATTTTTAACTAAATAGTCATTCTTTCAAATATTAGAGATTTAGTTTCTTCCATTATAAATCCAATACCAAGATAAACCTAAATTTTCCTAACATTGCTTTCTGATCGTTTTCAGAGTACATTCTATGACAATTGAAACGACGGAAGATAACAGAGTACGATGGAATCTACCAGTTGGCACGAGACTGATTCTTGATATTTATTTCTTTGCTGTTATGGCAATGGATTCCGAACATCACAAATTTACAATACAGCAATGTCATCCAGTATTTGACGTAGTCTCCTCCGCATTGGAGCGTGGAATGTACTGCCCTGGAGTCTTTCTGGGCGTAGAACAAGCATTTGACCGGAGTCTGCTTCCCAGGACTGCTTCACAAACGTAGTAAATTCCTTCTATCATAACTTTTCTTATTCTTCTCTCTTTATTCAATCTGCCAGTGTACTTCAAGAAAGTATCCTAGGTCCCATCCTCTATATGGTGTATACAAAACTCCAATCCCATATCACAAACCTTCAAGAATGGTGTCGAAATTGGAAAATTAAAATAAATACAAACAAATCTCGCCAAATAACCTTTACCCTTCGTCGTAAACCTACTAATTCTTGTTCTACAGTATCCTTTAACGATATTCCATTAATCCCCGATGAACAGATTCGCTACCAAGGACTCCATCTGGACAAACGACTTACCAGAAATCCACATGACTAAAACGAAATGGAACGGCTAGTCGTTTTCGACTTCAATATTTACTAGACAAAAGTAAAAAGCTTCCGGAAGCTTGAACTAATCGGAAGATTAATTAATAAGACTCATTTACACGACAGTGGTAGGACGTATGGAGTTGTGCTTTCCACAACGTGAAATGACGTATGGTTTTTGGATTGTAAGAATTGGAAAGTTTACTGGAACCAAGGGCCCAGTCGTATTTCCAAATGGGTCTAATTATTGTTATGTAAATAAGTCTTTGGTAATTTATCGGGAGCTTTGAACGCTTGTCAAGTGAATGTCGGAGTAGACTCTTATCTTTTAAGTCAGTTATGTTGCTAAATATAAAATTATAGCAGCTATATAAATCAGCTAAACCGAAAATGCTTATAAGTATTCAATGTAAGAAACTCCTAAAAAGGATTTATTTTAGTCAAGAGTCCAAATTATATCCATACAATTATACTTTATAAGAAAGAGTTACTGACATACATTGGTCATCCCAGTGATTATGTGGTTAGGTCGAATTTTGAACAAAATGGATGTTTTTCTTCATGGTGAATAAGTGTTTAATTATGTAAGATGTTCATCTTAAAACGTAGTTATTTAAAATAAAATGTTCAAAATTCAAAAAGTCAAAATTCTTGACCACATATTCATTGCGATGACAGATATTATTATTTATCAATTTTTTTTTTTTGTTTTTGATATCATAAACATAAAAAATCTTACTTCAAATTTTCACTTTCCATTTTAGTGGAGAATATTAACCAAACTATGAACTTCTAGCTAAAAAATCTAGGATCGGTGTTGACTCGACCTCCGCTGTTGATTACCGAAGCATGACTTTAGAAACTAATAGTTTTTGAGTTTTGTGTAATTTCATGGCGATCATGAACAATGACGAATTGTGCACTACATTGTTACTTTTCACACTTTCCTTCGAAAGTAAGAGAAACAGACTGATATCTGGTTGGAGGTGATTTCGAGCTTCGTAATCTGAGTAGAGGCAGAAAAAAAAAATGTGGGTCGTTCCCACAATTATCAGTTCTTAAAAATTCTAATCTAATCAATTCACATAAAATATATAACAAATGATAATTTTATGTGTTTATATGCGCTTTAGTCTAATAATAATTAATACCCAACTGAATTTTTTGAGTTTTTACGTGTGGGGAATTTTTTTTGTATTCCGACTTATATACTTATCTATATATTCACAAATAAATATTTAAGCAAACCTATTGGTTTATTTGTATAGTAAATATATCAGCTAAAAAAAAAATTCTATTCATCACAAATAAAAATAAAATGAGGTTAATTCTGAATCGAATATTTTGCGATTTCCAGTGTCTCATTAAAAGGCAAGAGATACATATGGGGACATGGATATATTTTTTGGTTGGGGGTTTATAGGCCTCTTTTGGAACGTTTTTTGTTTAGCACGCTCTAGCTCTGTTAATGTTGCTCGGATCGGAAATTTAACGACATTTTCTTAATTAGAAATTTATCGGATAAAATTTTTTTTTTATATAACATTTGTCACTAGGACCTATATTAAGGAGCTATTCTGTTTTGAATGAAAAAAGTGACGTTTTGCCTACATTTCATACGTGTTGTGGCTTACATGACACGCTTTAGCTCTGCTGGTGTTGCTCGGATCGTAAACTTTTCAAAAATTAGAGAATTAGAAATTTAATGAAGAATATTTTTCGTTCTATAACATTTGTCGCTAGGACCTACCGTTTAGGAGCTATATTCGTTTGAATGAAAAAAGTCACGTAAATCGAGCTTTAGCTGCAGTGATCAGATCGAAAGTTTGTCGACAGTTTCGTTATCAGAAGCAGTAGATTATAGATAGATATATCTAGTCCAATCAAATGGTTTCAAAATAAGGCTTGACGTGGAAAGTTTATGGGTATTTTTTTTTTATGGCTTACTTTATATTTTTTTGGGTGCTGAACACGAATCTGAAGTTTTCTAACAAAATATTCATACATGAGAAAAATTAGTAAAAAGCTTTAATTTTTTTCATTATTTTGCTTGTAAATTGCAAAGTAATCATTTTAAGCAAAATACCTTCCTATATTAAAATAAAGAGGAGGAAAAGACTTACAATTTATGTCCTTATGTTTTTTTTTGTCAGACGTAAGGTATCCACAAGGAATTTGGCCAACTGGGAGCCAGTCCCACTTCTCCGCAAAAATATTCATGTCGTACTTTTTTGTCAATAACTCCGAAACATTTCGTCCGATTAAAAATTACTTTTTTTGATCTAAAAGATGATGAAATGTACTATTGGATTCTTTATATGAAGTTTTAATCGGGTCTCTTGAAATACACATGCCAAAACGCTAAAAAAATCCGTAGTGTTGTAAAATCCACGTTGTTTTGCACATTTGTCACTATAACTACGAAACTATTCGTCCAACTAAAAATTTCTTTTTTTTATCTAAAAGGTGGTCAAATTTGCTATTGGACTGTATATATGAATAAATCGGGTTTCTTGAAATACACATGCCAGAACGCTAAAGATACCGTACTTTTATGAAATGCACGTTTTTTTTTGGCACATTATTCGCTATAACTCCGAAACTGTGGACCGATTCAAAATTTCATTTTTTCATCTCAAAGCTGGTTAATTTTCTTTTATATCATACATATGTAATTTATATATAATCCCGTGAAACACCCACACTTGCATGCTAAGTATGGACATTTTTGCGAAATATGACAATTATGACTAGTTCAGTGGGCTGGCGTGGGTGTTTTAAAATAAATTACATATATACGATCTAGTATTAAATTTAACCATGAAATGAAAAAATGAAATTTTGAATCGGTCCAATAGTTTCGGAGTTATAGCGAATAATGTGCCAAAAAAACGTGCATTTCATAAAAGTACGGGATCTTTAGCGTTCTGGCATTTGTATTTCAAGAAACCCGATTAAAAATTCCATATATACAGTCCAATAGAAAATTTGACCACCTTTTAGATAAAAAAAAGAAATTTTGAGTCGGACGAATAGTTTCGGAGTTTTAGTGACTAATATGAAAAAAAAAACGTGGATTTTACAACAATACGGGCTTTTAGCGTGCATTTAAGGGCCATTATTAAAACTTCAAATTTAATAGTCTAATATTAAATTTAACCGTATTTAAGATGAGAAAAAGTAATTTTTAATCGGGCAATTATATTCGGAGTTATTGACTAAAAAGTACAACAAACATATTTTTGCGGAGAAGTGGGACTGGCCCCCAGTTGGCCAAATTCCTTGTGGATACCTTACGTCTGACAAAAAAGCCTTAATATCATAAATTGTAGGTCATTTTCTCATCTTTATTTTATAATGGAAGAGTATTTTGCTTAAAATGATTACTTTGCAAGTAACAACCAAATATTGAAAGACATTAAAGCTTTTTTACTTTTTTCTCATAATTGCCGATGGAAATTTTGTTGGAAAACTTCAGATTCGTGTTCAACACCCTAAAAAATATAAAGTAAGCCATAAAAAACAATTACCCAGAACCTTTCTAGTTCAAAATACCTTTTTACTGGACTAATCTATGAACTATTGTTTTTTGCAGACAGGGAAGAGTATTTGCTAAAATCATTTTTAAGGATCGAAGTTTTAACTTATAAAGTTTATATATATATATATATATATATATATATATATATATATATATATATATATATATATAAGAGATTTAAATTATTAAAGACTAAAAACCAATCCAGGATTCGAAATAATTACTCCTGTACCTCCTAAAAGTCACCCTGATCTTCCAAGACTAATAACTCTAATAACGTCCTATAAAATAGCAATCTCATTTCCTTACTTACTTTCACCCTGGCAAGTGTTTGACCATTTGTTGTGAAATTGCCTCTTCAAAACCAAAGAAGCGTGTTCCCTCTTTCCATTACCCTTAATCCCTGCCACTTTACCAGATCTCAAATCATTCTTAAAACATCAAAAGCAATATAGTTTGGCATGAAAGATGGCTTAGAAATGACAACAATAACAAACTAATATACCAAAGACAACAAAAATATACCAATTCCAGGACCATTGAAAGAAGAACGAGGAACAAGAAAAGAACAAGCCATCATTACAAGACTAAGAATTGGACATTCAAAGTTAACTCACAGTTACTTAATGGAAGACAAGCAACCCCCAAAATGCAACGAATGTCAGGTAAACCTGACTATAGAACACATTCTTGTTGAATGCCAAAAATACTAAATGCAGAGAAAATATAACGGTCTGATGGATAAAGAGATTTCAACATTCCTTGAAAACAACTCGTATCTCCACAACCACATTAGTCAATTTTTAAAACAAAGAAACCTGTACAAGGACTTATAGTTCTGAACCTGAGTATGGTGCCACTTACCAAATGTGGTGGTACATGACACCAGAAAGTAAATGAATAATTAAATGACATTATTTTTAATATAGAAGTTTTTTACAAAAACTGCAAGTATGTTCAAATGTAAGGAGTAGGTTTAAAAGTGAGAAGCCGTCTTTGTGGTTAGATTTTTTAAATTGTAACTAGTTTTAATCTCTTTAAAAATTCAAATTGGCAATTAATATAATAAATAAAAATCGATCCTATTTTTAAAAAATATTCTTATTTTATCTCAACAAAAACATAATAATAAAATAAAGAAATAAAATTAAATGTAATATAAACAAAACAGAAATATAATTATTATTACAACCATTGAGAAATAAACACAAGCATTCAGCCTGGAGAAGACCCAACTAAGCCTGTCCCCTACTCATTGAAGACAAAGTAGGATTACAACAGATCCCAGCGCTAATCTAACAAACGCGTCACTGTAATTGAAAACCATTGGAGGCTGAGTGATAGCCGTACTGAGTAGGGAAACTGGTACATTACATTTTCTCCATTATACAAGATTACTCAACGACTATTGGGGAATTTAGGGTTGTCTTATATTAAATAATAATTTTTCTGGCTGTCGTAAAGAAGGGGATTAATCAAAATTGTGTTTTTTCTGTAGGGCATTTTAGATCGTTTTTTTTTTAAATCCTGCAATGGATCTAAACATTCCGTTTACACCATAAAAATGCTTTGAGGCTTTATTAAGTAGCACCACTTTCCCAACACGCAGGTATTAAAAATCCTGTTATGAAGTTTAAGGTGGTGCACACTGAATCTGGTTTTAGGAAACTAATTTCAAGCAATGGGTTTCAAGAAAACTGTTTGTTTGGGGTGTGCACAAAGAAGAAACGGTTTTCTATCAGTTTCATGATTTAATATAAGAAAAAAAAAAGTGTTGGGTTCACCCGTTGATCAGGGATCGGCAACACAGCTGTTTTATTGTAGCTCACGAACTAAGCAGATATCCTGATAATTTTTTTTAGGATCTCGAAGCCACTTTTTGATCGCTTGTTAGAACTTGTGAATCCACTAATGACAAAGAAGCACACCGACTGGAGGTTAGCTCTGAGTGCTGTGGAAAAATTAACATTTACACTGAGATAAGTGAAAACAGTTTTATTACTTTGAAATAGATTTAATAATTGTCAAGTAGTATGTAACAATATGAACTATGTTGATAACGGATGGTCATTTTAAGTGATGGAAAATTATTATAAAAAGAGGAAAGTCATTGTAAGTTAATAAATTTAAAAGATATAATACACTTGGACTGACGGTAAGTGAAACTGAAGTAACAGGAAACCGATTAAAAACGCTGTGTGCATTAACCTACGTTAATCTTATCTATCTGTTGCAAGCAACTTCAGTTTCATGTTTCATGAAACTAGTTTCTCCAGGGTGCACCGCACCTAATAGTAAACTAATTTTTAACGTTATTTGACGTCTCCCCTAAAACCATCGATTTAATGTCATAGTCCATTGTAAAATTTCCCATTGTCTGACATGATTCCAGTTCTATTCTCAATGGGTTTTTTTAATGGTACTCAGTACCAGTTCGATAATAAGAGTACGAAATATAATGTGTTTGGTTAGTGGGTACGGCACGGAACAGCATCCTCCAGGCCTTGATAATAGTTCGAATCTGGCTGAGGGAAATAATTATCTATTTTGGTATATCACCCGAGCATCGTAAGACCTTCTCTAGGCACACTAAGCATCTATAAAGTGGCTGTCCATAGTTGGGTAAAACATAATTGGGTTTCTAACGAAATTACCAATTGTACAACCGTTGGTCAAAAACAGTACAACCCAAACCCTGAGCCCAAGACCATTCATGTTTTGAATTGTTAGTTGCTTTTTATAGTTAAGATAGCAGTGAGAATATCTGAGTGAAGTTTTAAATTCAAGTATACTTGTTCCTAAAACTTCAAGTTTATTTAATGGCTGGATGCCCTATTTAGTAGTCAGTTTAGTTGGCTGAAACATCTGTAATGCCTTGTCTTTTGAATCGGAAGACAAGCAAAATAAGTAATGTTTCCTAGGAACAACCAAAAATACTTTTTTTCTAGCTCCTTATTAAATTAAAATTGCATAGTTTTATTTGATTATTAATTGATCCAGGGTCAGTGGACTAACTTTGTTTATTACAATAAGATATATTGGTTTATTAGGGACAGCTGTAAACAGTTGAAACTATTTCAATAATAACATTACAACAATAACCGTATTCGTGGTGGTAAATGTTAATGAAGCGGGGGATAATGGTGAAGTTATTCAGGGATTAGTGGGCGCATCAGAGCCTATCAGGGCAAATGGATGTCGAGGAATTTGATTAGTGAGCGCTATGACGGAGCAAGATTATTATTCCGGCGGGGTCTTGGCCAATGTACCCCGGGCCCGAGTTAAATGAAATAACAATTAATTAACTACGAACGTTCCGAATCAAGGCGTCCAGTAATTTAAACATTCATTATTCCTCTCGAGGTTTTAAATCTGAGACCGACTATAATATAAAAATGACAACTGTATTCCATTTCAATTCGAAATGGTACGTATCCATAGCCATAAGGACTAAAAAAATTCTGTACCATTACTTCCCATGAAGGGTCCTAAGTTCAGTACTTGGGAGCGTATGCAGTTACTAGCCCAGCGGTTGTGAGAGGAGTTGACCGAAATCACGCTCAACTTCCAGGTTTTCCCCTAATTAAGGGTATACTCGTAATAAAGACTGGGTATGCCCCAAGAACGAATTACGAACCCGAAGTCGAGCCACGGCCGAAATAACAGAATTTTTCTGACTTCAGTCGAACTCGAACTCTGGCCTAGGAGCTTAACAGTCTAGTGCTTTTTACTTAGCTACCGCGTCTCCAAGGACTAATGGCATGGTAGAATTAATTCTTAAAATTAATAATGAGCCAGAAAAAGCTGTTGTAGAAAGGGCTAGGAAGGGGAGAATATAAGAAAATTCAATGAGGAATCAAATATATGTATCAATACAATAAATCCAAGATTTAAAAACTATCATGTGATTTTAAACATCTTAAAAAGACAAGTACATACTAATGACAGGCGCTAGTGGAGCTTATCGGATCGGACTTTCCGACACTTTACGTTCGTTAAGTAGTAGCAAAGCACACTATCGGCCAACGTTAAGGAAAAATCTGCATCGTAGGGAGGTTTATTTGACCAGATAGTGTGCGCTAGCCTTGACAGTGATTCGGTTGTTGCAATCTTCATTTTACACATATTTCATTGTAAAACTAATTGTTAAGTGCTACAAGAGAGAGCTCATGAACTACTCATCTCTTGTCATAAATGATTTCCGATAAAGCTAACCTTCTGATCCCTAACTCCACACTGCATCATTCAAACAATAACTTCTTGCAAGAACGTCCAGTTTATGTAAATGTTCTCCCGAACAAAGTAAACCGGCCTTCTGTAGCAATATCTTATCACTTTGCATTATTTCTCTTATTAATAATCATCAAATTAGCACTTCTTATACTTCACAATAAGGTCGGAAGGGTTTCCTCGAGATAACTAGTGGCTAATTTGTACATCTCAACTTTTGGTATTCCCGGGGAAGGCGTTCTGTAAGTAACCTTACAGCTGAATAAATATATACATATATAGAGTGTGTCCCACGTACTGAACTCGGAGAGATAACCCTTCAAAGCGATTTGAATGCCTCCTGAAATGTCAGAGAAACTAGAAGATGGAATATAAGACATTTATTTAAATATAAGGAAAACTAAAAAGAAAACATTTATAAAAAAAAACAAAAAAAACTATTGCTATCTCTCCTTTATTTATTATCAACTAAGAATAACATTATATCATTTTTTTTTTTACTATTTCTTGATAAATTTTTTAAATTTTGAGTTCCATAGAACGAATTGCAATATTACTTAAGTAACCATTTTTAGATTTCATCTTCAAGAAAAAAATAACTATTAGAATAGAATAGTAAGGCAAATAGATATTTCAATCAAATGTCTGATGGGGATCCTGGTTTAGCCTCACTCAGCGATTTAAAAGAGCTAAAGAGAGCCAGACTGCTCCGTGGCTAGCAGCCAAATTACGATTAGGTCACCGCTTAACAAGACCAGTGCAAGCCATCGGCTTCTGTGAGAGGAATTAGAGTAAGTACTGGAGTCTTAGTATTCAGCTGATAAATATTAGGATATATGTTAATGCTTTAGACCTTTAAAAAATATCACTATTTTATTTATTTACTTTTTTTGTTTCTTTGTATTTTACTTATACCCCATTCAACTTATTCATAACATGACATTGGAAACTCTCAAATTGATTTGAGAGCTGATGTTGATTTCGAATAAAAGTTAGTTTTAAGAATTCTCAATAATTTTATTTCTATTCATAAATAAGATAGCCTCATGAGAATTGAGAACTTTTTATATTTTCTTTGTATAAATTGAATAAATTGTAAGAAGGCAATAAATGTTAATTCATGTAGCTCGTTCATAACGATTGATAATTACAAACAAGTGCTTACCAGTATGAGATTTTATTCATTCTATATTAGAGCTTAGGTTAGCAGTTAAACGGAGTGAAGCTAGATGAAGAATTAGTATATATGCACAAACGTTTACTGTTTCTTTTTTGTAAGAAATTTATTTTTGGTATAATTATAATTTTATATTACCATTATGGGTATATATGTGATTTTCTTTCCCTGTATATATTCCTTTCTTAGATATATCCCTGTCACCTTCAATGAGTCATACTGAAATATTCAAAATGAATAAATAGATTTCAGAAAAATACACCGACAGGTGTATGCAAAAATATGTAGGCGTATTGCAAAAATGCAAAAGAATAATAAATCATATTTTTATTTTAGGGTTATCGATGCTTGAGCGATTAGAGAAGATGGTACTGGAAGTCGTGGGTTCGAATCCCACCTGGGCTCTATAACATGAGATTTTTTATTGAAAGAGTCGTGTACTAGTGTGATCCCACTCGAAGGGGAGTGATTTGTACATTTTTTTTTTTTTTAATCATTCATTTCTAGATACAGGCGTGAACGACAACTTAAGCTATTCAGAAGATAACTGATTCAGGTAAAAAATTACTTTGGAGGAAATACTTAAATTTACTGGTTTGACACTTCCAAATATGTTAATGTACTAAATTGACCCCATTTTAGGGTAACAAGATATTATTGTTTATAAATTAATTTATCCATTCAGTATACTCGTTGATACAACCTATGATCATCTACTACTTGGCAATAAATATTTTCGGTTATTTTTTTGTGACCTGCAGGATGTGTATTAATTATTAACAAGCAACTTTTAACCACGTGTTGTGGTTCTGAGCCGAAATACTTATTTGAAGAAACAAGCTGAAGAGCATTATGATTCTGATTTGTACACTCTGGTATGATTAAAGTCTCCTTGTCTATTTTATTTTCGAACAGAAAGCCTGTACTTAAAATCCAACAGACTTCATAAAGCAGAACAATTTAGAGAAGATCGCCATTCTTCTGATCATATATTTTCCGCCATACATGAGGGCGGGCAGTGGATTTTCCAACCCTGATTATAGCCCCGAAAAGAAAAGATAAACAGTGGCTTATTTATGAATAGCCCCTCCCACGATAGGTAATACTGGATGTCTCCTGCGTCCCACGCATATTTCATCATGTTACTTTACGATCCGATCGGGGGGGGGGGGGGGGGGGGGGGGAGGGCGCAGCTTATATGAAAATTCCGTCAAGAAGGAAAAGTGGGGCAGGCGATTTTTATGCGAGCTCGGTGGAGGATTTGCATGCAAAGTCCCGGCTACCGCAGCGCTTTATAAACACGAGCGGCTTTGTGCGGTAATGTCACCCGCTAAGCCGGCCTACAACTACACTTTTAAACTGGGCCCTGCTTTTCAAGAAGATGATCTGCTCGAGGGATCTCCTATAAGCTGGAGATCTCTTGTCTTACCCCTTTTAACTCCATCGTTCCTCTAACTGGAGATGTCCTCTTGTTACTATACTCAGCCTTTTTATGACTTTTTCTGAAAATCAGGCCGCAGAGTTTACAATACAATATACGTTAGGATGATAAATGGATAAATTATACATTTATTAATGTAAAAAAAAAAAAAAAAAAAAAAAAAAAAAAAAAAAAAAAAAAAAAAAAAAAAAAAAAAAAAAAAAAAAAAAAAAAAAAAAAAAAAAAAAAAAAAAAAAAAAAAAAAAAAAAAAAAAAAAAAAAAAAAAAAAAAAAAAGCACTATTGAATATCGGTATTGTGATTATAATCAGATAACAAATAACTTTTAAAGAAACCAGAATTGGCACTTCAATGAAAGTTCATAATTTGAAGAAGTTCCCGAGGTCATATTCTTTTCAGACACCTCGGAGGATTGTCAGGAATGGTATAGGAAGTAAGTTAATAGACTAGTCCGTTTTCAATAAGGCCAATTAGTAAGTTGACCAAGCACAATCATTGCTTCTGTCTGGTGATATCGGTAATGTTCGAGGCGCTTCGGTTGATAGCTTTATATTCGGCCAGTACATATTACTAGAGGTTTTTGCTAATATTTTTCTACTGTTTTTTGCAAATGGACCGGTCTGTACCGAAGTGTTTTTTAAGAAAAATAAAGCAAAAGTCAGCAATTTACTTCAATTAGTTTAGATAGATTGTGGATTTTTGGAAATTTGTGGAATTCAATCATACCAAAAAATATGTGTATATGGACTTAAGCGTAAATAACGAAAATATTTTACATGTAATTGTAAATTAACACGTTTGTAAATTGCTAAAATTACTGTTCCCGTTTCGTGTTTCAAACTTTATATTGCACAAGAATTAAGAAATAAATTACAATTACAATTAAGAATTAAGAATTTTTAATTAATTTACAAAACCAAACTTTAAAGAAAAAAAATTTCTAGGTTCCGTAAATTATAAGTCCTTTATTCAGTATAGTAGAAGTGATCGAGTTTATTTTTCGTCAATACAATAATATTTTTTTAAGTTTGATAATTATTTACAAAAAAAAAAAAAAAAATTCATTCACTTTTACTAGATTATTCTATATGAGGATTAGCTTGGCTTAGTAGTTACTGAAGCCGCTACAAAATTGCTTCAGCAAAAGGCAAAACTTTATTTTGCAAAATTTCGTATTGGCACTGAAACAATTGAAGACAAGACTCGTTTGGGTCAGAGAATATGGTTTTTAAAATGCAATATGGGATTTATGATAAAATTGGGAGAAGGTTAATAATTAATTCGAGGGTCATTTTGGTGAATATATGTGTTTATTATTTATTTATTGTTTATTATTTATTATTTAACTCAAAAATACTCAATCATGGAACTCTGAATTTTCTTTCAGTTCATTTTTGACAAAGTAAGGAAAATTAAGGGTTTTACGAAGGATTTTGGATTGGAGAAAGTGGATACGGAAAAAATCGATGGAACTCCATAACTCAATACCGAAGTCAAAATAGGTTTGATAAGGGTAATATAGATTAGTTTTTTTGTGAATCGGGAGATTTGAATGTTTCAAGTAAGTGTTGTAGCAGTCAAAATCGTCATGCAGATCCATACGTTTTTAATCTTTTATCAGTTTTTCTCCCATTACTACTGTATGGATCGGAAAGCTGGACTTTCTTGGACCGCCATGCTAGCAGAATAGTATCTGCGGAAATGAGATTCCTACGGAAAATATTAGGAAAAACCAGGCGAGACCGAATAAGGAATGAAAGGATCCGAGGTGAACTAGGAGTTAGATCCGTTCTGGATACGATCAAGGAAAGACAATTGAAGTGGTTTGGTCATGTTAACAGAATGGGAGATGACCGTAAGGCCAGATGGCTAACAGAAGCAAGACCGGGAGGAAGGCGTCCTCAAGGCAGACCAAGCCTCATGTATGCAGACTTGATTGAGAAAATTGGCGCAGCAAGAGGAAGCACCATGCCGGAGATGAGAAGGCTTACACAGGACAGGGACCGTTGGACAAGATGGTCAGAGGATGCTACTCCACGCTTAACAGCACTCAGGAGATAGTGAGAGAAGAAGAAGAAGAATGAGGGTTCCATGTGAGTTTCTTGTCCAAATAAAATCCAAGATCTGGTCGACATTATTTAATGATAATTCATTAAAAGATGGACAGGATGGGGTACGTTTTCGACTCAGATTATAAATTATTTGCTGGGATTTAAAATTAACTTTCCAGTCATGACAACATTTTTCAAATTAAGAGATGCCAGAATAATTTTTATGGTTTTAACTAAAAAAATTAAAACTACTATGTATAAATATGATTTTAATTGATTTTGATTTCGGACATGTTAAAAATATGTACTTCTTTGGATTGAAAGTGCTCTAAATAATACTTTTATTTTTTAATTTTATTAAATTTTCTTCTTAAATTTTGGATCGGTCAAGATGCAATTATGTTCTTTAAATTTAATTTTCATAACTTACAGATGTATATACTTAGTATACGGTTCTAAGTCATATGTAGGTGCAGCATTTGAAATAACCAAATATTGCAGTGGATCTGAAACTATAATTTTATTTTTAGAAAATGACTATCAAAATAAATTAGAGCAACTTAGTTACACATGTCACCTTTAACATTCGTTGTTGTTTTATTTATTTCTAATAACTAAAAGAATCAACAAACAACCACTTCCGCTCCTGTGAGAAGAAATAAATAATAAGAACGATAGCTCACCAGATAGCTTCAAAATATTTTTTACAGTAATAAATTAAGTTTTTCTGTTCCGTTAATTCATTATTTAAAGTAAAGAATTTATATTTGAAGTAGTTGATGACGTTGCAAAAGAAATACTTCGGGAGGTGTAGTAGCTTCCTGCCTCCTGCCAAACAAGAAATCCAAAACACCCTCGTCGCTCTTGGATGTTTTCCTAACCCCGGAGGAGTGGGACCTGAAAAATAAAGGTTGGTTGATATATGCCTTGGCCGAGGCGGTCCTTGCGACCGAACAACAAACTGCCTACCTAACACCCTCCATCCACCGATAATGCATTTCTTCAAGATCCCAACTTAGTAATAGGTAATAGAACTTTAAGAAACTTTATTTTAAGTTTTAACAACTATTATGTAACGGTTTCATATGTGATTTAGAATAGAAAAAATAAATGTGTCTCATGATTATTTTTATCTGTGCTTGTGTTACAACAAAGCGTATGTATAGCTGAGAGTTAAACCTGAAATCTTCGTTAATTATAAAATTCTTCAGCATTATGTAATAAAGGGATTAATGCGCTCTTTCGTATTGTAAAAAATTGTTCTTCGATTTTTCACTATTCTAATAAATTAGTGCCTAGAATTTTTATTTTTAGTTTATCCGTTGTATCATCAATTCTTTAACACCACTCAACAGTACTACAAAACTAGTTCAAAAAATTACACCAAATCACATCACGTAAACTTTACACTCTTGTCCACCTGTCTTCTTCGACAATCAACCAATACCACCAACAAACAAAATTCATTACTTAGGACGTACATTTGATAGAAGAATGACCTGGGGCCCACATGTAAAACAAAAACGTCTCAGTATGAACAAGAGTTTAAAAATTTTGTATCCAATACTTCATAAACGGTTGACATTAAAACTCCGAAATCGACTGAAAACATACACTTACTGAAATCATTAAGAGACATTCGCCACATAAGAGACTGCGAAAAATACGCACCTTAAAATAATACAAATATTCCAATAAAAAATACTCAGACTAATTACAAAATCACCTAGGTACATTTATAACCACACACTTCAATCTGATTTAGAAGTACCCACAGTAAAGGAACATAAACATAACCTTAATTGACGATTTCACGACAGACTTTATGTACATAATAACATACTCATTAATGACATGGCCACGACTGACATATCTGGAAATACTCTCAGAAGGCTTAAAAGAAGCTGGGTGAGAGAATTGCTGAAATATATCGTTTATTTTTAATCCTTGCTAGGAGGAGGTACTGTTGAGTGCTAGTCCCCCACACGCCTACAAGGCCTGTATTATTACACTATGAGCAAATTCACTTATTGTTATTCTAATAACAGGTGTGAATATAAATTTTAAAAAGAAAAACATCCGTTGATATAATATGAAGACAATACAGTACTTAAATATCATGTTTAAATTCTTATCAATATAACATTGCAACTTGAAAATAAGGGAAAAAACAAAACAATCTAAGATAATGAAGGAAAGGGTACCATAAAAAAAAAATGTGGACACCGCTTTTTGATAATTCATGTTCTTTACGCCAATGCACGTTTGTTTTTTATTATTGTTTATTTGTTTTTTATACACGGAATTATATTCCGCATCGTTGTCCCTCGTGGTTGTTACATAAAACATATTTTAAATAGAAAAACTGTGCGAGTACATTAACATAATAACATTATAAGGAAGATACTAAAAAGAAATTAGATCCTACCTCTACTTGCGCAAGTTATAGCAACTCAATGCCTTAGATGCCCATAGTATGGTATTAGTAATAAACTTTGATGAATTCCACATTGCTTTGAGAAAGATACAAGTTAATGGATAAATAAATAAAAATTAATAAGAGAATGATGTTGCTTTAAATTTCACAATCTCAATTTTGGTTTTCTATTCCGAATATCCGTAGGTTAATCGGGTTACAGGCTAGGGTTACAGGTTAGACCTTTCTTTGTCAAAAAATTTCATAAAATCTATATTACTGTGGTTTTTGTTATTATTAATTCAGAGGTATTGAGAAATTAATTTATCTGTTAATATACTATTTGACCGTTATAAATTGTTTTCCAACATTACAGAAAACTCAATAGAAAGTTGTATGGACAAATATTTCTCTAATCGAGGATGTTTATATGTTTGCTGTTTTCAATTCAAAATCAATAATTATCCTCTACGAAGGGATTATTCAAACATCGAGCCATAGATAAACACAACAATAATGTAAAGGTTGAAATGCTATGATTAATACTGAAATCTAACTATTTTGCCTAGTTTGTCTTTATACAGTAAAGTTAGAACATCATCGTTTGACGTCGTTTGTATTGTGTTATAAATATTCAATACTGGATTAAAATATAAAATTTAAGAATAATACTAATCCGAAATATGGTTCGAATAGAGCTGGTCACAATTATCCTGCATTTGCTAATAGAATGGTTTGAATTTCCCAAAACTATAGGGCCAGTATACGAATGTTCGCAGGAATTCACTTGGATGCCTTACGAAATATCAACTAGAGATCTTTCTCCAAGCCCTTCCAGGAAAGTCCGTTGTAGGACGACATTGAGCAGCTCCAGGGCCCCCATTGTCCGCGGCCAGGTAAAACCCAGCCACTTGAACCCCTCCTATACGGGCCGACCTATAATCTGACCACAAAGGAAGTCTACCCACCCCATATCCCGTAATCCTCCCACCCGCAAAAATTATTTACTCTCCACATTCCATTCACTGTCCCCTTCCACTCCAGCCGAACAATACGAAACCAGTCCAGGAAATGTGTCAAAATATTACCTCCAAGATTTATATCTGTTAAAGGGATTAAACACCCTGAGTCCATTGTGACCGATTCCCGATTCAGAGTATAATAGATCCAACAAAAATCTTGTTTACTGTTGCTTATAAAGGGATATTGTATTTAGCTGGTTCTGGGAGCCTTTGTTAGGAACGATTTTAGATAAATATTTTCATTTAAAGCTCGGGATGATAAGGGCTGCGGCTTGAACGGTTTATTAAGTTGTCAAAAAAAAAAAAAAAAAAAAAAAAAAAGTGAACAGTTATGAAATAATTTAAAACATTAACAACAGGATATTTTTTTTCTCACGTTTTGTCGGACCTGATTAAATCATATCCTTCAGATTCCAAGGGACCGATCGATACCTCTGATGTTAGTAATAGTTCTGTGATTCCTACCTATGTGCATAATATACACGGTTACTTATGATTAAATAAAACATTATTTTTCAATTTTTAAAAACACGAAAATTTTTCATTGACTAGATCAACATTGCATGGTGTAGAATTTAAATGCCAAGATTTTCCTTAGCAATCCAAACGAATAATTGAAAACATGTATCAACTATTTAAAAATTAAGCAATTGGATTACAATTTCGAAGTACCTACCGAAGGAAAAAAAAATACGAAATAAATTTTAGCCACACAATTTACTTATGTGTCCTAAATTATCCTTATGAGATTTTTGTCATCCCATATCAGTGATTAATTTTCTGATGATAATGATCATTTTTATAATTTAATTGTGATGTCTGTTTTATGCTAACTTTCATTTCTTCACAATTTGGGTATAATTATGCGGACTAGATGGGGCCGCGGCCGATCCGACATATCGAAAATCCAGGTTAAACGGAGAATGTTGAAAAAATAAAGAACAACGTGTACAAAGAATACAATTTTTTTTTTTATTGCGGAATAACAGTTAATGTACATATCACGATAAACTATAATACAGTATATACAGTTTAATTTTTCTGAAAGAATTTTGTTGATTTCAGTTAATTGTTCACGCATTCTTTTCAACATGAGAAGCTCTGCCGGTGTCTCTTCTTGTTGCTCGAAATAAACCATTAACCCGCCCAAACGATAGGCTGCTTCTGCATGGCTTATAACTGCGATATCTTGATGGTTTTCTTCGTCGGTATCCTCCTTGTTATCGGTATCTTTATTGCAACAAGTCAAAATAATTTGGTCATCAGTAAGAGTACCAACCAGCTTGCAATATCATTAATGTCAGTGTCTGAGCATCCATCGAGTTCTACGAACAGTCTACTGATAAACAAACATCCGTCCTACGCTCAGCAGTCTGGGCGGACGACAAAAAGCTAATTTTAAATTTACTCAGAGACCCGATATAAAGGTTTCCGGACTAAACGGGGCTGTACTGTATGTACTTTTTAATTTATAATACTATTTACGCCTTAATCATTTCTTTATTGCAGTGTACTACTTTATATATCTGTTCATCAATTAGCTGTTACACTTTATTTACGTATTTGATCATCAACTAAATCCACTCATATTTTGTTATAATCTCTGTTTTCATCTTTATATAAATGATATATATAATTTTTTCATATTAACTTGTTTCTTGCTTTTGGAAATAGTTTTTTTATTTTCATAATTTTTCTTCTCTTCTATTTATTAAAATTTACATTTTTTGTTTTTTCTTTCTGGCCCTGATGAAGGTTTACAACGTAGGCCGAAAAGTTGGCACAATAAATTAATATTATTTGTGTTTTCATGACTGTACGCCACAACTACCTGCTTCATCATTAGTTCAGCAGTCAAATAATGTGAATTCTCCCATCTATTTAGGGAAAGGTTTTAATAAATATTTTTGATTTTTTTTGGTATCGGTAACGGTATTGAGAATCGAAAAATTATCGTACAACACATCACCTGTTGGAACTTTTTAATAAACAATTTTTGTTTATCCCACATTAGTAAGGTTATATCTAATATTTGCTCAGTTTAAAATAAAATTTATTTATTTTTAACGATGATATTAAATGTAATGTGTACAATATTCCTGTTGAAGGAAGATAGTTTTAATTTTTGAAGAATTATACATAGGACTTTTCTCCCACCCTCACCCAAAGTTCAAACACCAAGTAACGACGTTTCCGGAAATTTACAACCCGTTTCAACCCTTCGTCAAAAGTTGCATTCTCACAAAGGCCAGGGATGTGAATTCATTAGTTTCCGTATGCCATGGTAAGACCTTCCAGCGAAGTGCGGTCGTGTCCGGACACGCCTATTTGTCGGTAGCTGCTGCGGTCATAAATATTACAACCCCCTGGAGACGCACAAGAGAGTGGTCCCGTGTCACCCAAGATGGCCATTCACTAATAGCGGTGTCGACAATCTCAGGTCTAATTCTTTCTAGGAACTAATTGTTACACCCAACCTTCCTGGGTCCTGGGACACTTTGTTTGGGAGTATTGCGTTGCCTAAACTGTTTCGACCGTTTTTAAGGGATTTTTGTATTCATAAGATTCTAAGGGCTTTGGAGATTCTTCGACATCGATAAGAGTACTTTATCTCTTACCCTCCCTCCACCTCATCTTCTTTGTACTGTATAAATACAACAACATATTAAAGTATTATTCTATACATATCCATGTGGATGTATGAATCTTGATTTCTACATATATAAACGTTGACTTAATAAATAATAATAAAATATAAACATAAATGAAAAAATAAACAGTAAGAATAAATAAAAGAAAAGAAATAATGATAAGAAAAAATAATGAAGTAGATTATACAGACTCAATACAGCAGTTATATACTTAAAGTCTAGAAACCATAGAAAATAGAATGTAATTTTTTATTTTGTTTATATCAAACACAGCTGAGAGAGCAGCGTTGGGATCTCTTTGAGCTTGGCTTGCCGTCCCATAGCGGGGCAGAGAGGGAGGAAGCGGGGTTCTGGCTTTTCCCAGGATGTTTGTAAATATTGTATAAAGTATGACTTTATATGATTCTAAAATTGCTTTCCTAATTTATTTTAAATTGTTATAAATAACATTTTGTTTTATTTATTTTATAGTTGGTGGCTGTTTATTTAGTTTTGCTATATACCTTTATTTTATTTTTTTGTTACATTCATTGAAAATGTTGTATGGATTGATTGCTATCCATATTACTCATCGTCCTTGAATAAGGCAACTTTTGATTTTTATTTTTAAAAAAATATATTGGACGTTAGAAATCTTTAGGATTTACAGTTTATTATGAGATTCATAGCTATTTTATCATATGTAAAATATAATATTTAAAATCATAACTCGATTTATAACCAGATTTACTGTTGGCTATATCATAAATAACTCAAAATTATAAATTCGTTATTATACAATCAATTATTACTGTTTCAATCGAGCTGTTATGTAAAATACCCCTAATTTTATATTCTTTTGATAAACCATTAATCCAAGATTTTCAAGACAGTAAATCTCATGGTCAGAAATGTTTTATAAGCAAACTCCATCACTTAATCATGTTGCGGCTGCTTTCTTTTCAGCCGTATCCGGTGATCTGATAACATCTTTAGTGGATCGTCGCTTAAGATTGTAAATGGTGGATTTTTCTATTCAGGCCTATTCCAAGAGACAATAAGGCTTTGTATATCTTTTTGGTTTTAGTAAAAAAAGTATTCATTTTGCATATGCAAACGATGCCTTGAGAGCTGGATACACGTCTTTGTCTTTTCCACATTCACTGCAGAAAAAGTGGTCCGGTCTTGAAGGGGACAGATTCTTTCTCACACTGTTCCACAAGACGAAGAATTCCATTTTAGGAGCTACTGGTTTTAAATCTGTTCATTTTTAAATAGAGGTGTAGTCTAACTTTATTTTTATGGACATAGTAATAATTCAAAACAAACGTGTTAGTAAAAAAGGTTTTACTATTTCCTTTTAATGTGAGGTTCTGTATTTTTTCAATTAAACCAAAAAAAAAAAAAAAAAAAAAAAATACTATTGCCTGTTTACCCCTACTTAGTTATTCATTAATAATGATGATTCTCGTTTTAGTTATATGGTATTTAATAAGGTATCATCTTGGCACATTTCTATTTTTTTACAAACAGCCATTAATTTTAAAATATAAATGGTTTTTATTTTAATTTTAAGGTAAATTTATAAATATTTGTTCATATTTTTAATTCCTATCCTCCTAGACATATGTTCAAAACTTCCGATTTATTATAAAAGACTCATTTACATGAAAGTTATCAGACCTATTTGGACTTATGGAGTTGAGCCTTTGGGGTTCAACTAAATCTTCAAATTCTTTCCGTATCCAATCCTAAATCCTTCGAAAATGCTTAATACTCCTTACTTTGTTACCAATAAACTTATCCATAAAGATCTTAATGTCGCATATGTTGCTGATTTAGCCAAAGATACCTCTCCTTTCATAGTAAACTCAATAACCATACTAACCCTCTAGTCCCTCAACTTGCTTCTCACTCCATTTCCGATAATCCTCCGAGGCGTCTAAAAAGAAGATGGCCTAGAGACCTTCTAGTGTAGAATGTTAGTTGAAGTGCTACTGATGAGTAGTTCTTTTCAAGATTTAGATGATATTGTAATTTCTATGAACATATTTACTAGATGTATATATATTGTACAGTTGTCAATTTCAATAACAGAAAAAAAAAAAATCTATCCTCAACACGGTCTATACAGCTTACATTCATACACATCCCTAGCACCGTCCTCACCAAGTACGCTGATGAGAAATGTGTGTTATTAGTAAATCATGATCCCTTTATAGCATCCTAAACGCTCCAATATCATATCAAAAGCCTTCAAGAATGGTGTCAAAATTGCAGAATTAAAATAAATCCACGCAAATCTCATCAAATAACTTTAACCCTTCGTTGTAAACCTACCAACTTCCTGTCTTGCGGTATCCTGTAATAATATTCTAATACTGGGCAAACGTTTAACTTTGAAGCCACATACCTGACTAAAACGAAAAGAAACTGCTCTTCGTTTTCGACTTTTTCAATATTTACTCGACAAACCTTTAAAGCTTCCGATTTACTACAAAAGACTTATTTACATGACAGCAATTGCAGCTATTTGGACGTACAGAGTTGATTTTGGTGCTAAACTAAACCCTCTAATATTTCTTTTATCCAATGCTTATAATCCGAAATCTTCTATTTTACTTCCAAATTAATTTATCCATAAAGATATTAATGTTCCATATATTGCTGATTTGTAAATTTCAATAAATAGAAAATAAATAAAAAACCCTTGTACCTACATCCTTGCTGAAGTATAGAACTCAAGACCCTTCATAGGTTTTATTTGAATATATAGGTAGGTATATATGAATATATAGGTTTATATTCAGTTTATTATATGAATATATATGTTTTATTTATTCATTATTTTTGACATGAACATGTATTTTGGCTGGGAGTATATACTTTTATACTCGCTCTAGTACTCCTGGTCTTGCTCGAATTGAAAATTTGCTAGTCAGAAAATTCCCTGATCAGAAATTTAATCGAGAATATATTTCGTTATTTAACATTTAGTCGGTAGGATCAACTTTTTAGAAGCTATATTGGTTTGAATGATAGAAGTCATGGTTGAAATCCCTATTTCCTTTCAACTTATTTAAATTCGAATTATTAATTGTTAACTTAATTTAATAAGTTGTTTAAGTAATTTGAGCATTTTACTTTAAAAAATGTAGCAAACGTAGAAAAACAGTAGATTATCTATTGATATATTCATGATCTATTAGTCGAGAAATTAGTGGGTTTAATTGGTTATGGAGCTTACTATGAAGGGATAGGTATCTAGTTTGGGTTAAATCAGCAACATATGGAACATTAAGATCTTTATGGATAAGTTTATTGTTGACAAAGTAAGGAGCATTGAGGATTTTTTGAAGGATTTTGGATTGTAAAGATTGGATACGGTAAGAATTTGAAGGTTAAGTGGAGTCTAAAGCTCAACACCGTACGTACAAATAGGTCTAATCACAGTCATGTAAATAAGTCTTTTGTAATTAATCGGGAGCTTTGAATGTTTGTCTAGCGACTGTTGAAGCAGTCTATAACTATGAGCAGAATTGGAATGTTTGGAGGCAATGAAGGGATCATTGTTTACTGATAATAAATGTTATCAGCATAAGTGGTGAGGACAGTGGAAGGATGTGTTGGGACGTCAGCTGTATACACCGTATAAGATGATGGGGCCTAGGATACTACCTTGAGGAACAACGGCAGATTAGGTAAAGAGGGAGGAATAGGTATTTCGAACTATTGACGGTTAGTAACTCGAACTTAATTTGATTAGTAATTTAAGTATTTTTATTCTAAAATGTAAATTATGAAAAACATTAGATTGTAGATAGATATATCCATGATCTATTTTATTTCCCAGTCGTGAAGAAATTGAATATTTTTTAATCTAATTATTGAAATTTATGACTGTACAGAAAAACACACCTTGTTAATAGGAAATAATTAAATAAAAGCTCTATCCTAGAAAATACCAAGAATATATTTTTTTTCCTTTAGCAAGATTATATTTTGACAAGATTTTTCTAATATAGTCCAAAACAAATGTTGTAATAATAGCATAAAAACAATTCATATATTTGCCTTTTTTGCTTAGCTTTCCCTGGTTCGAAAATAACGGTATTCAAAATCTTCATATTAAAATAAATAAAAATGTATTTTTAAAAATACAAGTAGAAATATTTAATTCTGTACTTATGTGCATCATACAAATTAAAAATAAGATATAACTCCAAGCCGATCTGTTCAATGAGCTGGGCCCGACAGCAACAGGTGGAGTCCTGACCTACACTGAGGCCGACCTCTGACCGCTACAGTATCGAGTTCTCGGTCCTCTCCACAATTGCTGCTAGCTAATTAATTAGCGATTGTCTTGGGGGTAATTAATTAACTCGTCAGGGATATCTCAGGTCATCTGGTCGTGTCAGTAGTTTGACACGCTTGACAAAGAAGCATTTAGAAAATGTCTGCAATATGTCAATTGGCAAAGCCATTTTTATCAAATGATAAAGTGATTTATTTTATGTACAATTGAATGTAAGATGAGTTGACAGAATTTTTTCAGCCATTTTTACGATAATGGTATTTTTTTATTATGGGAATATGCTTTTAAATTGTTTCAAATAAATTTATTGAAATTTATTTGTTGGTTGTTTAGATAGGAAAAACAAAAATCCAACTGAATGTTTTTAAAATCTATTATACCTTTAGAGATGTTCACCTGAGGTGATTCAGATTAAGACAAGCAACGCTTGGAAATACAGTCAAAACCCAATAAGTCGAAGTTGAAGGGTGAACATATTTACTTCGAGCTATCGATTTTTCGAGATAACATAATTTTGAGATATTCAGTTCACAAAAAATATTTTTTTCGAATTATCGAGTTTTTCCTATATATGTACATTATACACGATTGAATGTTATGTTATGCAATGTGTATAACGGTAATTACTTTTTAACAACTTAATGTTTAATAATTAATTCCTAGAAAAATTAATTGAAACAGAGATACTAATGCTAATAAAATACATAAGTAATAAATAGCATAATTTTAAATAGTTTGGTACTGTCTGCTGCATTCATTTGGTAATGCGACGATATCACACGTTGAATTGTTTGCAATGCTCCTAAGTCATCAACTTCTATCCCTTGTAGCCATTCCTAATATAAAACAATTAACACAATAAATGTCTGTCTTGTCCCCGAAATGATACAGTACTGAGGATATGCAAGGATGGGGTTGAGATAGATTGGCTTATACACGTTCATGGTTCTAGAAAGCCTCCACTTATAGTTTCTGCCACCTTAGGAAAATCAACTCTCGGGATTTGTGTAGACGAAAAATTGACTTTGAGTAAACGATTGTTGTTTCAAGTATACGACTACAATTCATCATATAAATATAATCGGGAAATGGGGCTCACTTCCAGTTACCGACTTTTTCGACTTAACGACTTTCGAATTATCGAGTTTTGACTGTACATCTAAAACCATGACCCCAGAAATGTTAATTAAATTAATTCCTTTTAGTGACTATAGTGATTATTATACTGAGGTGGTAGAGGAATAAAATATAATAATCAATACAATAAACTATTGATCAATCCTAATAAAATATTTTACACTTACTGTGTAAAAACAAATAAATACATAGTTTCACTTGTATCATGTATCTATTAAGCAGTTATTTTAAGGCAGCTTTGACAATCATTCCAAATATGTTTTAACAACTAATTACTTTAAAAAAAAATTAATAATCGCCATTTTAATATAATTATATATATGTATATAGTTTCATATCTGTGTTATCCCATAATGCATTTATATAGTAATGTAATTATATAACTGGATATATGTATCTGTATGTATCACTTTAATATTTAGAGTTCAGGGCATCCAGTCTGTGCTACATTTTATTTTAACTCATTTAATTTTCTGTTTTCTCAGTACGTTTGAAGTATGAGTTGAAGTAGTACAGTTGCAAGTGAAGTAATCAGAAGTCTTGTGTATTCCCTCCCATGCCCAGATCTCAAGCAGTTGCAACGTGACTTCTGAAGATTGAGCTATATCTTTCTTCATATGTAGTGAAAGCATGTTCAACTGTATATCGACACTGTGGAATCTGTTTATACAGGGTGTTCGGAAGATCGTTGGCCAAAAAATTATCTCGGGTAGGGAGGTTCATTTTGCACCTATTTAAGGCCACTTACCTATATACAAAGTCTTACGGTTTTTTTTTATGAATTGTTTCGTAAAAATGGCCAAATCCAAACATTTATGCCTTATAACTCCGTTGTTTACTGATTTTTTTTTTTTTTTTTGTAATTACTAATACATTGTCCATGTAAAATAAAAAAGATGTGGTGCAAAAAACAAATACCAAAAAAACGGGAGATCGTTAAATCTTGTCAAAGGCAAAAATAAAAATTATGAACTTCAAGTTTAGGTTTAATAAAAAAAAAAGTTTATTGATTAATCCAAATTGTTTTAAAAACTTCTCTATTTAATATTCTTTAAAAAATACCATTTGCAGGCACGCAGCACATCTAGTTTTTTTATTTTTTATAAAGTAACAAAAGGGTGCCACCAGGGCACACTGACAATAATAATGAATCGAATCATATTTTTTATGCAAAACGTAACAAATAGTTGTGTTTCTTTATAGCATAGGTTAAACTGCATATTTTCTCCTTCTTTATCGGAATTTCGATTTTATCAGAGTAAATTTTATCTACATTTTTGTAAACAATAATCAGGGAACAAAATTAAACTAATTTTATGTTATTCATAAATTTAATTTGTAGAGTATCACAGGTATTGCTCAAAATGATCTCCACTATTTCTAATACAAGTACGATCTTTTTCTTATTTCTGTGGTAGTTGTTCTTAAAACAAATTCTTCCTTCATTATGGTAAATGTAGCATTGATTTTTTGAATAAGTTGTTGTTTTGAAAACAATTCTTCATTATAAACCCAATCTTTGACACGGTCCCAGGCGTAATAATAGAGCGGCTAGAGGTCTGGAGACCGTGCTGGCCACTCAACCCCGTCTTCCTATCCAGGATTGTGGGAAACAATTGTTTAAACATTCTCTTACAGGTAAGTTGTAGTGGGCTTTTTCAATACAAGAACTTATTTAAATTTACATTACTTATTTAAATATGCAGTTTAACCTATGCTATAAAGAAACACAACTATTTGTTACGTTTTGCATAAAAAATATGATTCGATTTCTTATTATTGTCAGAGTGCCCTGGTGGCACCCTTTTGTTACTTTATAAAAAATAAAAAAAAATAGATGTGCTGCGTGCCTGCAAATGGTATTTTTTTAAAGAGTATTAAATAGAGAAGTTTTTAAAGAAATTTGGATTTGGCTGTTACGCTTACTTTTTTTTTAATTGAACCTAAACTTGAAGTTCAAAATTTTTATTTTTGCCTTTGACAAGATTTAACGATCTCCCGTTTTTTTTGGTATTTGTTTTTTGCACTACAACTTTTTTATTTTACATGGACAATGTATTAGTAATTACAGGGGGGAAAATGGCGTTGATATATCAGTAAACAATGGAGTTATAAGGCATAAATGTTTGGATTTGGCCATTTTTACAAAAAAATTCATAAAAAAAAAAAACGTAAGACTTTGTATATAGGTAAGTGACCTTAAATAGGTTCAAAATGAACCTCCCTTCCCCAGATAATTTTTTGGCCAACGATCTTCCGAGCACCCTGTATATTGCTCATTACACATGAAGACTAAAACAAATATGTATCCACATAAATTGTATGTACCGGAATCAATATAATGCGAGGTATGATAGCTTTCATAAGTGATAGTAAAAATTTATATTTTTACTCCTATTTTTTCTTCCAGAATCAAGGTTCATAGGTGGGTGATCGAATTGTCTCAATGATGAATTCAAGTCATCTATATTTTAAGAAGATTTCATAAATTTTGATTTAATCATTTTTTATTTAAACTATATTGTCGTACCAGACTTAAAATTAAAGAAATTGCTCGTCGTTTCTGACTGCTCCAACGTTTACTAAACAAGCGTTCAAAGCTCCCAATACATTACAACAGACTTTGGGGCTTCACTAATTCTTCTGGTATCCAATCTTTACAATCCAAAAGCCTTCTAAAAATCCTCAATGCTCCTCATTATGTCACAAACAAACGTATCCATAAATATCTTAATATTCCATATGTAGCTAATTTGGCCTTTAGGCTCGTTTGCTGATCTGGTTTGCCAGATACTCTAATTTTCATAGTAAACTCCTTACCCACTCGAATCCACTAGTCTCCCAAGTTGTCACTCTCAATGCCTGATAATCCTGCGAGACCTTAGAATGTAGAACTTTTATTGAAGCGCTACTAGTAGTCCAAAGCTGGTTAAATTTACTACAAGTCAATTGTATATTACATTTTAATCAACTTCCTTAAAATTCAAATGGCACCAAAAATAAAAAAAACCCGCACTGTTGTAAAATCCAAGACTTTTCGGCACATTTTTTACTATAACTCTGCTAATATTTGTCCGACTCTAATGCTCTTTTTTCCATCTCAAAGCTGGTTAAATGTACTATTAGAACTATATATATATATATATATATATATATATATATATATATATATATATATATATATATTTTGCCAAAACATTCACATTTAGTGTATTTAATATAAATTGCATATAAGCATTCTTATAGTAAATTTAACCAGCTTTCAGAGGACAAAAAGAAATTTGGACTAATATCTATGGAGTTAGAGTGAAAATTGTGACAAAAAAACTTGGATTTTACAAAAGTACGGGATTTTTAGCGTTCTTGCATGTGTATTTTAAGAGACTATATATCAAATTTTTTATATAGAGTCTAATAGCAAATTTAACTAGCTGTAAGATGAAAAAAAGTAATTTTAGATTGGATTAATAGAGCCGGAGTTAATAGCTAAATGGGTACGACAAACGTGTCGCGGAGATGTGGGACTGACCGTAAGTTGGCCAATTTCTACAATTATTTACAAGACCATAACTTCGCGAAAAATGGTCTGATTTCTATTTTGTTTTCTCTACTTCTTTTTTACTGGTTCCAGCAATAATTACTACGTCAAAAACTTTCTTCGAAAAAAGCTTTGTTGTCATGTTACAGGTAAAATTACCGGTATTTTGCAATGTTGGGTATAACCCGACAGTTGCCGAGGTAGCAAATATCAGATTCGAATTAAGCATTGCAAAAACCATCTATCTGTTGAGACTAAAAGTTCGGCAGTTTTTCTCCGCCAAACCAGTTCTTTAGATGTTACTGACATGTCATTGTAATCATATTCTTCAAATTTACTATTTGTATATGGTGTATTCAGTACTAAATATCAATAAATAGTTTTTAAAAAATAAATAAACTCTCGTTTATAGAAAGGTAAAATCGATGGTTTCCTTCAAAGCTAAAATCGGTCCCACTTTGTTGACTACTTAAATTTAGGAAAAAGTAAAGGCTTTAAATCAAATGCGATGCAGACTTGAACTTTAACCGTAGCTTTCTAAAAGGCGAGGATTCCTGAGGAGCCTGTCCCATTTAAGGATTAACAGTTTGAACCTGAACAGCGGCCGAAACTGATCACCGCTTCTTGGCCTAATCACAGGTGAGCCCGAATTAGGCCAACTCCTACTTTTTTCTAATCAACGGGGTCCGATCCAGAACGAAACACACGTTTATTACACGCTTCGCACAGTTAGCCAGGCCAACTTCACTTATACAGCCATGGTTTTTGTTTGCTTTACCGTCCAGATGTAATCCGGAATTTTGAATGAAATAGATTAAGACGAAGCATAGTTCAATGGCTTAACGTCCTGACATTTCTTATACTCTATTGAAGAACATAATTATCATAATACCAAATTATAACAGCTGATAATATTTTTCAATTTTTTTTGTTTCTTTCAACTATTTATTGATACTTACACCTATATACAGGCCCGGAAGTAGGGCGGGGCTGGGGAGGGGGGCACGTGCCCCGAGTGAAACATTTCAGGGGGCGGCAACTTTGAAAAAATTATTAAAAAAATAAGTTATTGAAAACGTTTTTGAAATAATAATACCACAATCAATATTGCTCAATTTTATTACTTGTAATATTTATTATGCCCTATACCAAATTAATTCTCATTAGAGAAATATTTTATTGGTGGGCGATTGAAATGGGAGGGAGGACAGCAAACTGATCCTGACTGTATACAGTATACACAAGTAAATTTTAGAATAGTGATTACAATGGCATGTCAATAACATGTATAGAACTACAATCTAGTAGTACTTTAATAGTACTGTATTAGAAGTTCTCCTGGCCTTCTTCTTTTAAAACTCCTTGGAGGATTATCGCGAAAGAACTGTAAGACAAGTTGAAAGACCGGTAAATTCGAGTGGGTATGGAATTGCTATGAAAGAAAAAGATTCTGGTTGGACCAAATCAGCAATATATGGAATATTAAGATATTTATGGATAAGTTTGTTTGTGAAATAATATGGAGCGTTGAGGATTATGGATTGTAAGGGTTGGATACAAGAAGAATTAATGGAGCCCCAAAACTCAACTATTTATGTCAAAATACACTATCAGAAAGGTAGGAACGGAGGAAATATGTAGATGGAAGAAATTGGCGAAGTTTATAAAGCAGTCCTGAATGTCGTACACGATCAAAGGTCTGTTCAACATCCAGGAAGACACCCGTGCAATACATGTTGCGCTCCAATGCAGATGAGATAACATCCAACACACGATGGCACTGCTGGGTAGTGGAGTGAAACTGTTTTTGTTGTTTAAAATATAAATATAGAAGTAATACAGTTATATGATTTGAAAAATTATACTTGAACTTGTAAACAACGTCCTTTGAGGCTACATTTCTATTTAGCAAAATTACATCTTTTAATAGGTTCGAAGTTAGTTTGTTTTAATAAACTATACATATCCTATAAAAATTATATCATCCTCTTTTAAATACCAGAAATTAATTTATCACCATTGAATTCAAGTCAAATGGCGACACAAAGGGATACGTTTTAAATCTACATAAAGCAGTCGAAACAAATCACGGCTTCTGAATGAAATGGGTTTCAACAACGCTAAAAATGAGGTGAAATAAAACAAAATCTCCGGCCAAATTGTTTTCTAAAAGGACGCAGGGAAATTGCATCGCTTAGACTATATGTAGATTGTCCAAACGGCATAGCAATGTTTGAGGGAACGATTTATCGACACACAATGACAATCGATTGTCTATTATAGTCCAAAATGGTATACTGATCACACAATAGCCACATTAGATACCGGCATTGAACAGGCTCATAGATTAATTGTTAGGTCCCCCTTGTCGGTTTGTGTCATGTTTCTTCTCTATTTTATTATACTATCAATAAAAATGTTCGAGGCCATCATTATTAAATTTTATTGTTGAACAGAATAATTTAATCATCGTTGATTAAATTAACTTTTGGATTTTTGTATAATTTTCGGACATGACACGGTGCGGTTTCAAAGATGTTCAGACTCGGTTTCCATAATTTATTTGGAAAGATTTTGGTAAAAGACAAATTTTCCAAAAAAAAAAAACCCCCGAGGTAACGGGGCTTCTAACACTGGGCTAACCACCCGTAAAAATGATGAAAATACAAAAAAAAAAATTACGAAATGAAAAAAAAAAAAGACTATAGGAAGGATGAGTTACTTTTCATTATTATTAGCTATTACTTTTCAGAGCCTTAGGTTTAAATGCAATTTGAAAAATTAATAAAGTAAATCATTGCTTATTTGATTGAAAAAAAAAAACCTGTTATGGTCAGAAATTGAGCGGAGTGATAACATGTTAGTCAATGTAAGTCTTCATCAAAGATTATTCACGTCTCAAAAAACGAGAAATGTCTATAGCTAATGTTATAGAATTTTAGAATAAATCTAGATGACCTTGCCATTGTATTTTCAAATTTTTAACACTAAAAATGCTTAATAATTTAACAGGTAAATTTGTTTAAACATAATAATAAAATATCAATAGCAACTTACAAATTATTGACAGAGGTAATAAATACAGATCTAGGAGGCGGAATAGTAGTTGCAGCCGTAAAAAAGTGTTAGATCGAGCGTATTTGAAACTTCAGTGAATGTTAACTTGTTTCACATCTGTGAAATATCCTTCGGCCTCTCCTTCCGAATAATTGTTACCCTTTTAAAAATTGGTTAAATTGTTTCGCTATATAAAGGACACATTCTTCCCGTTTAATCTTTATTATAGGTAGGGTTGGGCATATCGACTATCGATAGATCTTTTTTACCCTCAAGTTTTGAAACCCTCGAAATAATGCTGATCTGTCTCTGTCCAGTGTCGAGTTCTTTTGAATTGAATTTGTAATGCCTAGAGCTCAAGGGTTCTCTTCTATATAACTTTGATGCCGCACCGGACGTACCATTATTCAATTCTCCGAAATTATTAATTACATTATGTTGGGTAGGACACGTAGTCCTCATACTTGTGCAAACAAACAAAATTCGAGGTATTGATCATTGGCTCTTCTAGATTTTTATAATCTTAACTTAACTAAAAGAGGAAATGAAGCTCTTTAATTAAGGATCTTTTTCTACAATTCTTCGAAAATTTTGTATAGTGTTTTCTCTTCAAAAGCGTTTTTAAAATTCAAATAAATTAGTTTTTCTCTCTCATCTTTATGATATAATCTTATAATTTATAATTGTGCAAATTTAAAATAGTAAGTAGATAATTGAAATTAATTAAGTTAGTTGAAATTCTTTATTGAATAGTTTTGGAAAAAAAAGAAAGCAACTGTCGAAAAACTATCGATAGCAATCGATAGTTCTCAACCGATAGTATCGGGCTCTCCCTAACCCCTAACCTTAATTACAGGACAGTCCCATAGCCACTAAAGGATACTATTGGGTTGGTGCTGAAATAATGCAGATTTTGAGTATTAATTTTGTTTGGGACAGTGCCTAGCCAAGTAAACAAAGATATTTTTTCAGTATAGTTAATGAATTATAAAATTGTTTTACTTCAAAGATTAGTTTAGTTTGTTTCAAAAATTTTCTACGAGTGAGGTCCTTTGAAGTCCACCATGTCTAAACAAGATTTTCGTCAAATTTATTTTTACGAGTTCAAACTTGGTCGAAGTGTAGCCCAAAGCGCATTGAGCAACAGTGCAGCGATGGTTCTGGAAATTTTGTCTTGGAGATTTAGATCCCGAAGACTTCTGTTGCTGAAACACGACCATTTGACCAGTGTCTTTTTAAAGACAACATACTCAGGTTGAGAACTATAAGACCTTGTACAGATTTGTTTGTTTCAAAAAGTGAATAATTTTTTTGTGAAGATACGAGTTATTTTTAAGCAATGTTGAGATGTCTTGATTCATCAGACATTCTTTCTCTCCTTTTGGTATTTTTTGCATTAAACAAGAATATGTTCTATTGTCAGGTTTACCTGACATTCGTTGCATTTTGGGGGTGGCTTATCTTCCAATTAGGAACTGTGGGTAAATTTTGAGTGTCCAATTCTTAGTTTTGTAAATATGACTTGTTTCTTTTCTTGGTCCTGTTTCTTGCTTCCATGGTCCTAGAGAAGGTCTTATTTATTTTTGTTTGTTAGTGTCGTCGATTCTGAGCCATCTTACATGCCAAACTATATTGATTTGGTGTTTTAAAAATGATTTGAGATCTGGAAAACGGTTAGGGATTGAGGGTAATGGGAAGAGGGAATACGCTTCTTTGACTGCTGAATCCGCTTGTTCATTATCTTCAGATATAGTTTTTTACGTCATGATTTTTATCGCTAATGTTTATGGGAGCGGAAAGTGAGTCAGAGCAAATTAAGTATTCTTTTTGGTCTGTTTCCAATGTTTTTATGTCTTCTATTACTAGTTTAATAGCACACAATTCTGCAGAATAAATAGTAAAGAGAGATGTTAATGAGTAGGGTATGACTTCTGATCCTAAAATCACTGTGCAGCCCACACCTTCATCAGATTTTGATCCGTTAGTAAATATAAGCTGTGTATTCTCATAACAGGAAATTGTCTCTTTAAAGAAATACATTGAAGAAATCTGTCATAATTTGTTTTTTAATAATTGTTTTTTTTTAATGATGAATCTGTTTAAAATAATAATCATATGACATAATATGTATTTTTTAAAAATCTTAACAGAGCCTTTTTTATATTCTAAAAAAGACTCAGTTAATGTAAAAAAATTAATGAAAGAGTAACTGTGATGGTAAATCAAATACTTTGTTCCATCATTGCTTGATGGGTACGTACAACGGTTCTCTCATCAATAATGATTTTCAAACCATAGCCTGTACATCAGTTAAGCAAGCAGTTTCCGCAATCCTTCTGACTTATCTGCAGAAATTATTGATGATTGCTCCCTCCAAAGTTAATAACTCTCCGAGAGGGCCAGGTCCATTCTGATTGGAGACGTAGCAGTTTAGTTAACCGATGATGGCAAACGACGATGAGATAACCGGATTGTAAAAAATGAAAAAAGCACCAAGAAGCTGAGGGCTACAATTTGAGTAGTTGCCGGAATCAGACGTCACCTGCCCGTTGAGGCTAATGATAGTAATAGTGGGTACCTGTTTGCTCAGGGGTAGAGTGTGTTTTTCTGACGAGGCGGTGGTTTGGTCGGAGGCTAATGGTCTTGTGCGGTCTTATAAAGAACGTCGCTCCTTCCAGCCCTATTTCCTAACCCACCAATCGCTCACTCATTTCTTTTCAATCTGTCCCTACTAACAGCCAATGGCCTTTTTTTCTCCTCTACTTCTTTTTTTTATGATCATCATTGTCATGGCTGAAAATGGTTATGCTTCCGCTGAAAAAGTGATGGTTAGTGTCGACAACCATAAATGATGGTATATCATTGTATCATCTCTGTAACGAGAATCGTAACAAGACTTCCGTTCTTACTGCCTATTTTCCACAGAGTTATTTGAGTTCATCACAATTGCCTCTAATCGATTCCACTAAAATTGGTCCAAATATAATCATTCATTTAAAATAATTTTTGCAGTAGGTTCCAAAGAAGGAACTCCTTACGAATTTTTTTTCTGGGTTCATACATTTATACTAAAACTAGAGAAAACCGTTATTAAGTAGTTATGATATATTTACATGTTTAAAAAAAAAAAAAAGTGAGTTTCATAAACCAAGAAAGTAAGGATTATCCGCAAGTATTTATATTGTGATTTATGTTCAATTAAATGTGATATGTATCGTAAAAATGTTCGTAACGTTGTTATTTCATACAATTATTACATGCTGCTGTTAATTATGCATAGTTATTACTAACGGGTTGAATAATACATTTTATATTAATCTATACACTTCATTCTTTCAATTCTTCTCGTATCTAATCCAAGTCGAAATTTTCAATGATACTTATTTAGCCAGAAATAAACTTATCCATAAAGATCATAATGATTCATATGTTGCTGAATTGAACCAGATACCTAACTATTCAAGGTAACATCCATACCAACTCGAATTCATTAGTATCCCAAACTGTTTTACACCCGATTCTCGATCGAGGTATCTGAAAAGGAGATGGTGTATTCGGGCCAATTGGCGTATGGAGAATAATAGAGTATTGTTTTACAAGCTATTGACATATAGTTTAGTTATTACAATAATGTTTCCACATATTTACTCTAGGTATGTATGTGTAGCAACACTGATCATGTGTAACCTTCCCGACCACATGGTTCACATCTATAAATAGTCCACATCAGGACTATTACTATTACCTTAAATTAACAGCCAACAACATTTCTTAAAAATATATACCCGATAGTTCTTTATAGAATAGGGAACATAATATCAATAATAGTTATTGGAAGTTTTTATGTCGATAGGATACAAGCATTTTTATTTACTGAACAACATGAAAGCCTACGAGAAACACTTCCATCCTCTCTACTTTTTGAATGTTTAGTGTAATTCTGCTCCTTACAACTTTTGATTTTTTTTCTTCGAATTTTTAACTATTTATCGATATTTAAAACAGTAATTATACCCAAGTAAATTTGTTTAAAACGATACAATGACATGTAATAACATGTAAAAGACGAGTAGCACTTCAATAACAGTTCTACATTAGAAGGTCTCTTGGCCATATTCTTTTCAGACGCCTCGGAGGATTTTCGGGAATTGAGTAAGAGGCAAGTTGGGAGACTAGTGGATTCGAGTGGTTATGGAGTTTATTATGAAAGGATAGCTGTCTGACTTGGGTCAAATCAGCAACATTTGGAGCATCAAGATCTTTATGGATAAATTGTTTGTGGCTTAATAAGGAGCATTGAAGATTTTGGGTTGGAGTGATTGAAAAATAATTGGATCGTTTAGTGGAGCTCCAAAGCTCAACACCGCGTGTCCAAATAGGTCTGATTATTGTCATGTAAATAAGTCTTCTGTAATTTATTGGAGGCTTTGAAAGCTTGTTCAGTAAATGTTGGATTAAGTCGAGGATTAGTTTCTTGTCTTTTAGATCTGGTACGGGTAGACATTACGACTTTATTTTTGCTGATTTCATACATTTATATTAAAACGAAAAAAAATTTTTTTTTTTTAGTTAAGTGAGTTCATTAGCCTGAAAGTAGGCATTATCCGTAAGAATTTTTGGTTCTTTTCTGTATATTTCGATATTGCGAAAAATGTTTCTAATTTTATTATTTTGTATAATTGTTACATATCACTGTAAATTATAAACAGTCGTTTGCTATCTGGTTTAATATTTTATGTTTTGTATTGATGTTTAGGCTTCACTAAACTTTCCATTTCTGTTCGTACTCAATACATACAGTGTTAATTAAATTTATGTTTTATTGATTTATAAAAATAAATAATTTTTTTTTCTAAGATATCCGTGTACTAGTGATTATTTATCTCCCCGTTTTAATAATTAGTCCCTGAGTTATATTACTTTGAATTTTTAATAATTAAAGCATTTTCCCTAAATTTTTTAATTGAGTTATATAATGAAATGAAAATTGAATAAAATTTATTAAGCCAATGCCTTTTTTAATAGTATCTATTTAAAGCATTTTCCTATGCTAAATTTTTTAATTTTATCAGCTTTAAAAAATATAAATAAATGAAAAATAGAACCATTGAAAAGTATTTTAAAAATATAATTAAAATCGAGATAAACCGGTACAAGGCCAGTTGACATTGCATCGGATTGAAAACTTTTGCAGGAAGCTCTTCCTGTATTCTCTCTGGGTGGTCCCTATAAAAAACTAAATTAATTAATGTAAAAGATCAGATTGTTTCTTCTAATCACGTATTGAGAGACCTTGTCCCTTCCGGGACGAATATGTACATATTTATTAAGTTTTAGGTTTGAAAATTAAAAAAACAAAAAACATCGTGGGTGGTTAATAATATTCGTTCTTCAATCCAATGACGTGCAATGATTTTCTATGAAGTGCTATTTGTTCTGGACTTATTATTAATTTTTTTTTCGAATTCTGCACATTTTCTCTATAACGTTTATTACGATAAATGTTACAATCTCGTAAAACTAAGGCAAAATAATTAACAGTGCTCTGAAGTACACATTCATTCCTAATTTACTAGCATATAATTAAATATAAAAATAAATTAAAATTATAGAAACAGGCTAGAATCTTCAGACCAAATTTTCCTCACAAAGATTCTTTCTCGACGCATCAATGGCTTATATGTAATAAGATGACTATGACTCTGGCCGACTCGTCACTAGCCGACTAGTCGGCTGGCTAAATGGCCGATTAGTCGATTAAGCCTAACATTGCTTCCGTTGGAATTCGGTTGAAATCGGAAATGTTAGAGTCGCTTCATATACAGTATTATAGCCATCTGTACGTGTAACTACAGGTATTTGTTTATCTTATATTATTTATCCCTTTATTTATTTATTTTTAGCGGGGCGGTGATTGAGGGGCGGTCTTTTTTTCGACAATTTATTTTTTAGACAAAGACACCGTGTTTAAAGAACTATATTTGACGAATCTATAATGTATATATATATATATATATATATATATATATATATATATATATATATATATATATATATATATATATATATATATATATATATATATATATAACACAAAAATAGCTTATAAGTACTTGTATATAAGCACGTTATAAAATTGATAATATAGCAGCTTTTCGTGTTTCTAACTTTATATTACATTTTAATTAAAATTAATATTTTTTAATTATGAGAAAAACCAAAACTGGAATTTAAAAACAATATTAGGTTACGCAAATTCTTTATACAGTAACATAGGAGCTATAGAATTCATTTCTTTTTAATAGTCTAACTTTTATCAATGTTCCATGATTAAAAAGAAAAACATAAAATAAAACCATACTGCAAACCACATCTCTATTTATGAGCCATTAGAAACTGAGTTAGAGCAAACTGTCTGCCTAGTACTCTAATCGGAATCATTATAATTAATAATGAGGAAGTAAGAAATACTCATAAATTATAATGCTTAAAATTTATGCTCTTAAAAAATATTTATAAATTATAAGTGCTCATTTTGAGGGGACTAACCGTCCCCAAATCAATCGCAAAGGTGTTGAAAAAACAAAAAAACAATAATGGGTATATGTAAGAAGCTCAAGGAGCCGATATATTTTCAGTCCCACTGAATTAAAAGGACAAAATTTTTTGCCGTTGAGATCCTTGAAAATATTATAAAAGTTATAGCCTTTAATTAATTTTTTAAAAAATATATTAACGATATCTTTGAATACGATAACGTATGAAATTCCCGCTCTTCCTGCCCTAGTTGGAATGCAAGGGCGTTAAATCCCAAGAAATGAACAACGAATAAAATTTTTGAAAATTAATAACTGATCTGAAATTGAAGAAAACTGAGAATGAATTCAGGGACATTGTTTACAATTGTATTTAAACTATATGATTTCTTCAGAAATGTTTCCGGTAAAAATTTGATTTACAAATAAACCATTTATCACGATGAAACTATTCCGATTGTTTGCTATTATTGTTCATATCATGGCTGGTGATGGAACAACCATTGGACCTACGCTGATGAAGTTAATATTCACTTAATTAGATAATTAACTCCATGCCTCAGCTTCAATTCAAAGCTAATTAATTAATTCATTACATTGATTACACATTACTGGAGCCTCTTAGCTCTCATCAAAGGCACGTTGGATTTTTTTTTTTTTTAGTCACAAAACTTATAAATTTGTTTTTATGATTAATTATTTTATTTTTTTTAAGTTGCTAATTCATTAATTTTTTTAATTTAACTAACCATTTTTTATTTAATTGTATTTAAATTATTTTTTATATTATGTAATATAATTCTTTAAGAAACTAATCATACATGGTAGACTGAAAGGACATTTTTACATCTGACTTACTCATCTACAAGAAAAGATATTAAAGAGCTCGATGCATGGAAGATAATAGAAATTTCAGTTATATGATTGTTCTTTGTTTGTTTGGGCTTATCGTCCATATGTACTCTAACTAGGGCAGGAAAGACGGGTGATCTTACAGGTAACCAACCTATTCTAGCCAGGATGGGAAGGTCAAGATTCGTTTCATGGTTCCATCACGAAATAAATTTTAACCCGCCCAGGTGGGATTCGAACCCACGACCTTCAGTACCGAGCGCGCGGAGACTATCGAGTCCCTTTAAAAGAATGATATTTTACTGTATAACACTATGGTTACAATAAATTTATGATTGATAAATAAAAATGGATGATTCTAGCCGTCTTGCCTTAAATTGGGTTCTATTTTGTACATTATTTTTCCCTTTGTTTAAAATATTGTTTGAAATTGGACCCAGAAACGTAAAATTTTTTCTAAAATATCCTTCTGGAAATAAATAAGTAAAGATTTTGCTGAAATTAATGCCATCGACATAGCTTTACGAAACTCCTTGAAAAAGTAATCCCAAAGCGATTAAGAATTGGCCATAAAAAAAAAAAAAAAAAAAAAAAAAAAAAAAAAAAAAAAAAAAAAAAAAAAAAAAAAAAAAAAAAAAAAAAAACTACACACCTTCACCTTATAACTAGAGAGACTCCTCCCAAATTTGAAATATGTAGCAATGGTTTTTCAGTATCCCCTATGTTTACCAAGTGCCCTTACTACCTTACTACGACAAAAGGTTGACTGAATCGGGGATACCTCTAGACATCTCAATGGCACTGGGAAACGATGAAAAAATTATAGCCCTCCTTTACAGAGAAAAACTATTTCATAAAACATTGATAAATCTTGATCTTTATTTTTGATAATAATCGAACGAGCGTTTGTGACTGTTATGCTTTACTCTCGAAAAACCTCAAATAAACAAACAAATAAGATAAATCAATACTAGGATTAATATTTTTTAACATATTTTATAGGACAGTTACTCGACGTTAGTAGTGTAGGAAAAATGCCAAGATCGACTGAGTGAACTAAAATGGAATTTTGAACCATCGAACAGGTTAAGTTGGTTAATAATATGTATTTTGAAATACATGTTTTTGCATTTGTCTTTCCAATATTAACAATAATAATTTTCCTCACATTTTAATTTTTTTAAACAGAATTAGTACGTTTGTTCAAAAAAAATAAAAAACGACAACTGATTACTATTAATATTTAATATGAAAGGTTTTAAAACTTAACATTGTCAAGTAATATTATTGATATAATAATGTTTTTATTTTTAAGGATTTTTCTTTATTATTTGAAATCTTTATAAATAAAATTAGATTATAAATCTGTCATTCCAGTGAATAAGTGGTTAAGTCAAATTTTGACCAAAGTAACTAAAACAAACGTGGAGGTGTTTTTTTTTTTGTTTTTTTTATGGTGAATAAGTGTTTAAGTAAGATGTTCATTTTAAAACACAGTTACTTAAAATAAACATCTTACTTAAACACTTATTCACCATGAAGAAAACATTCACGTTTCTTTTTAGTTACATAACTCATTTTGGTCGAAATTCGTCTTAACCACTTATTCACTTTAATGAGAGATATAATAATTTTAAAAAATTACAACAAATATAACTACAATATTAATTATTATAATTACGAAACAGATCGAATAATAATGGACTAACAATATTTTTTTTCATATTTTGACCCGAATGTTTCACATGGCACCAGAAGTGCTGTTTTATTAATTATATATACTAATTTGCTTTGCATCATCTTACACAATTTATTTAGTACTCCCAATCAAGTTTTTGCCGAATCGGTGTTATATATCATTAGTTTCAAAACATGCACTCTTAAGCTATCTGCGTTTTTACATCGCAAATATCCAAGAATTATTTGATTTTTACCCTTTCTTTTAGCCTAGGCTGGACTTATTACATTTTTTTTTTTAACCACTATTTTTCTCAATCCACTAATTGTTTTTTTTTTGGTACATCCACTTATCCGTATAATTATGTTAGTTTGATTACCTAAATTACTTTTTCTTCTTGCCATAGAGGATACTTGAGTTGCTTAACTTGTGACCTAGAGTAGGGTTATATATTTTCCTTTTAGAGATGTAGATTCTTCGGCCATGCAGTCATAGCATACACAGCAATTAACAATAATATTTTAATTCATAATGCTGACGTTTCGACTTGTTTTGCATGCCTTCATCAGGTTTTCAGAGAGAGTGGCAATCAGAAACTGATACAATTTTGACCGTTAAAGGGGTATGGATACTATTTATCATATACTAATGTATATGATTGCCACTCTCACTGAAACCCCGAAGAAAGCTTGCAATGCAAGTCGAAAGGTTGGCATTATAAATTAAAATATTATTTTTAATTGGTGTGTATGTATGACAATACCTCAACAGTCTACTTCTCTGTCATCTAATGCCTTATCAATATTTTCTTTTTATTCGTCTAAATAGATTTGAATAATATCCTCTAGTTACTCAGTGTTCAAGCCTCGAGATATTTCTCCATAGTACCTTTAAAGAAGAGTATATAGACTGACAGAATGTAACTGCCGCTGATACAATCAGGGTTATCGAATCTTATCTTTGTAGTCCTGGTATCCAAGATCGGAAGAACCTAAAGCGGAGGCCTGTTACCATTGTTGAACAAAGAATGACGACCGGTCGGTTGAGGACTGTCTACTGTCTAAACAATAGCAGAGAAGGGAAGCGCTACTGTTTTTGAATGGTTGAGCAGTTGGGATCAGATCAAAGTGGCCAACTTGGAAGCGTCTATTGTCACTGAGTATCTGGTAATCGAATCCATTTCCACTAATGGAGACGAACAGTTGTATCTATTTTTTTATTCCATCTCTCTCTTCCGGGGCACAATGAGCCGGCTACAATCGGCCTGCGTTGGAAACTGAGAGGGATTTATCGCAGTCTCAATGGGATCTCCCATCTCCAAGAGGTCGGGCCCTTTCATCTTTGTGTCGAGTGGAGAAAAAACGGGTCGCACTGCCACAGTGTAGCCCAGGTCGGGAACAAATCATCGGGAACTGGGGTCTTTGTTGGGACTGGGACATCTGCGGGGGAAGGCTCTAACTGGCCTGGCCTTCCTTTTAGGCAACATTGCCCAACTCAGGTGGATCATCCGGGGACATTTAAGGCACTTAGCCTCACAAACGAACTGGTCACTCCTAAGCAGATATTCGGCCGAGGAAAGCTTTAAAGTCAGTCGATTGGTTTTTAAAGGGATTTCGTACAAAAAATCCGGGACCCACTTAAAGTTTTATGGCCCAGGGCTTAGAGGTAATGCTGGGTAGGTAGCCAATTGAATAAAGTGGATTTCGAATAATCAATAGCCGAATTACCTTTTGCAATCTCACCTGAATCAATTTTAAAAGCTTTAGAAGTAACAGAGTCAAAAGAAATTGAATATTCTGATAAAAATTAGAATTGCTCCGTTTTAATTTGATACAGAGAGAATATGATTTATATTTTTTTAGAGCTGAAGTAATAACCTTACAAAAAATCACAATATAATTTTTTTCAGAGAGAAGTCTTTTATTGAATTAATCAGTGATATGTCGGTACCAACATTTTTCGATTCTTGATTCTCGGTATCTCAGTTTAAAAATAAATTGCTTTTTAAAAATATAATTCTAGAATAAGCTAAAAAAAGAAAAAAAAATCTATCTAAAAACATATAATATAATTCAAAATAATATAAAATATAATTCAGAAATTCTTATTTACGAAGATTCCAAGGTTACAGTTTTTTTTATTAAGGAATTGAAAATTTTACTAAATTGTTTTACTAATCATTGTAGATGCACTAGATCTGTTTTAATTGAGTATTAGGGTTTGAAAACTAGTATTTACACGTAATAAATCATAAAATAATCTTCAGTTTTCGACTTATTGTCCCTTAAGGATAAACCAAATGTATAATATATGGTATTATTGTTGATTAGAGATTGTAATCATATTTCTTCATTTTCAATGTCTTCAACTGAAGTTTAACTTGCAGTTGCATAGGATTTGTTTTTAATTCTATAAAAGGAGGGTTTGTCATTAGGAGAAGAATTGATGTATAATAATAATCTAACAATTCTATTGCCAACGTCAACGGTATCAATCGATTCCCAGGAATCGACTCAGGACCATCGATTCTTTTCTCAAGAATCGATGGAACCGAGAATCGACACATCCCTAGAATTAATATCACAATATGAGATAAAAATTATGAGACAAGGATATCAAAATTATAAATTTAATGATTTATATTAAAACACATTTTATTTAATAGAAATTATTTTGAAGGAGGTTAAATTCATACTGAGACATCAAGTTGTTTAATTAACACGTTATTTATTTTAAAATTATATTGACTTTTTTAAGTTGATAATTATAACTGATTGACTTGTTTCATAATTTGTGTAGCTTATGTGGCAACAAGCTATGTGAGAAACGTTTTTACGAATAAAGATATGATTAGTAGATTGACTATTACTTTTTAAAAAATGACTATATTATGTATAATTGAAGAAAACTTTTTTTTAATCCAAGATTTTCATATTATTACGACAAAATAATTATCAAGCCACAATGTATGCTTTTCATGACTCACAATGTCTAGGACTGATATGGGATGGTTCAAGAATTCCATAATTTATATATGTAATAGAATAGAAGCGATATTTAAAAATATCATAAAAAAAGTAGGTGGACTATTACAAGCATTTCTTTGAGTTTTGTTCCCTCTTAAGATAATACTTTGAGCTCAAGCAGCAGTTGGAATGCGGTGTAGAATTCCAAATCCAGCCGAGATCATTTAGGAAGAGGCATTATTATTTGTATTGATGTTTTCAATGTGATTTAACTAATTTCGGAAGAAAGCATTCCACCTAAAGATAATCTAGTAAAACTATTTTTAAAAAAATCTGGAAATTGGACTCGACTGGGTTTAGAATTCTACGCCATAAATATTAAATGATCAAATATGAGTTATAAAAGGTGGTCATAGGTATGACCATAGAATACATATACTCATACGAAGAGATGTATTTAGTAAATAACGGACATAGGAGCATTATAAATGGTTTTAGGAAGAATAACAGTGATCTGTTGTTTCTAGCGATGTGATCATGTTTCTAGCAACATGATAACTTTACAGCAAGTACATAACTTTTAATTATTATAATAATTTTATATTAGTATTACGAACAAAGAATCCATATAAGTTTTATTGTATTATTATTTAAAATTAATAACTGATTATTAGTTTTATTATTAGGATTTTATTGCAAGAATAAGCCAGAAACTGAGAGGACAACAGATAACTAGGCTTCTGAGAACTGATAAGAGGGCATTATAGAGCAACAATGTTACTAAATACAACGCTCATAAAACTATAAAGTAATCTTTAAAAAATCAGATTATTTTAGGGTTTTAGTTTATAAATATAAAACAAAAATATTATTCACCGTTTGATTTTTATTTAGCGAATATAAACGCAACGCTGAAGAAAGTATCTGCCCATAAGTACTCAGTAAAGACATTATTAAGGAACCAACTCCTCAGTTGTGTTTACAAAACATCTTCTAAAAAAAGGAGACCTGTTTTTCCCAGTCCTAAAAGTTAAACTATAAATCGGATGCTGATAACGATTATCTGGGATGTTTTCGCAAGAACGGGACTTGTTTTCTTGTTATCTGGGACAATAAAACATTTGAGAACATTTTGATAAAAGCGGTCGTGTGTCTCGGGGTTCAAATGTCAATATATCAATGTTTCATGCGTCACGCAGTATATCGCACGCATATCGGAGATGATAACATTCTGACAAGGCCGATAGTTTATCTACGATGCGATTTGTCAGCTGTCCTAAATTGGGATCACATTTTATTACTGTTTTACGAGTGCTATTTACTCGTTAGAAATTTCATTTATTATTGTTTTACAGATTAAGCTTTAGAATGTCTAATGAGTCTTCTCAGCTATTTGAAAATTTAAATATACATAAAATAAAGAGAGGGAGAGAGAGAGAGAGAGAGAGAGAGAGAGAGAGAGAGAGAGAGAGAGAGAGAGAGAGAGAGAGAGAGAGAGAGAGAGAGAGAGGAGAGAGAGAGAGAGAGAGAGAGAGAGAGAGAGAGAGAGAGAGAGAGAGAGAGAGAGAGAGAGAGAGAGAGAGAGAGAGAGAGAGAGAGAGAGAGAGAGAGAGAGAGAGAGAGAGAGAGAGAGAGAGAGAGAGAGAGAGAGGAGAGAGAGGAGAGAGAGAGAGAGAGAGAGAGAGAGAGAGAGAGAGAGAGAGAGAGAGAGAGAGAGAGAGAGAGAGAGAGAGAGAGAGAGAGAGAGAGAGAGAGAGAGAGAGAGAGAGAGAGAGAGAGAGAGAGAGAGAGAGAGAGAGAGAGAGAGAGAGAGAGAGAGAGAGAGAGAGAGAGAGAGAGAGAGAGAGAGAGAGAGAGAGAGAGAGAGAGAGAGAGAGAGAGAGAGAGAGAGAGAGAGAGAGAGAGAGAGAGAGAGAGAGAGAGAGAGAGAGACTTTAATACGTGCAGTTAAATAGTCAGTCTGCGTGCAGTAAATAGTCGACTGAGTCATCGTCCTTCTCACAAGTGTGGTTCGGTGGCCCTGAAGAAGACCTGCAAGGCAGGTCGAAACGTTGGCACGTATTGAAGAATTCCTTCTTAGACGTGGTGTTACTTTGACTGCATCCCTGATCATCTTCTTCTCCATTCATCATAACAGTCAACTATACTTTTATCATTTTGATATAATTTATTTCAGGTTATGATAAGATCAAAGATGGTTTTTTTTATTCTTTTATTTTAATATAGTTTAATTCGTCATTATTTTGAACTTTGGATGTTTTTATTTTATTTTTGTTTTGGTGACAGCTTCAATTACAAAAATTATCAAAACAATATTTTCATGTTATTCTGAAATAGACTTCAGCTGCACCACGGTGTGCCAGGGAGATAAAATATGTTTTGAATGGTTTATTGTGAAAAAAGGATGTCTCAAAGTTGTGTATCTGAAACTAAGTTTCTCAACAATTGTTCACAAAAAATAAATAATTAAAAAATAATTCTCACTGTCCTCCTATGCTACTAAGATTATTTAGTAGAACTTCATCATAACCAGAACATGAATCTTTATAGTGCGTATGACTGAAAACCATCCATCTCGATTAAAAAAATGATGTGCTTAGTAAAATAAAAAAGTAGCATAAATTGGTTTTATTTTAAGATATGTATTTTGAACATAAGTAAAAATATTTTTAAAATCGCATTAAATATTTTTTTAGTATTTTTCTGATAATTGATAATTGAAGGGTTTGCTGCAAAAATGAGGTAGCTATTCTAATAAATTTATTGGTTGAAAAAAAATGAACAAACTTGCTACTTACAAAGAAGAGAGGTGGTCCCATCTTATGAGTCACATTATAACTAAAAATTAGAGCTAAGGCAGCTAGAAATACGAATATTTTCTTTTCTTTTTTTTTTTGTTGCAAAATTTTACTTGAGCTTTAATCTCCCGTAAAATGGAGCTACATTCTTTTTGCAGCGAAGCCTTTAATTTTATTCTTAACGTTTCTTGTAATATTTATCAATATACAGAAGTAATCCATTTTTACTCAATGAAAAATCCATAAAATATTAATAGAAACAAAACGCATTGCAATTATTTTGATGACGCTGGATCGTGTTTTGCATCGTATCAATAAAATTGAATGCCTTCAAAATAATCATAAATCGCAAAAAGCTATAATACCAAGCCCTGCAATCCAACCGCGGGACATGTTTACGACCTCAATCGAACTCGATATCCAATCGGTAATCTAGATAGATCTAAATTGACCGTCATGTTAATTTCTAATTAGAAACTGTCTGATATGTTAATATGCAAAAAGTGGATGACTCGGAGCGATGGTGAAAATAAAAGATGCCTGAAAGTATGCCTAGTCATTTGTACTAATGCTAGCTCCGGACCCGGGGCATTAAAAGGGACGGGTTAATGATATAATTTAATTAGGAAACAGGTTGCCAGTCCTTGGTACCACTCACGGGACGACTCCATGTCGCGGCACGTACATAATTTAGCGGTCGTCTTATTTATGGGTTCTCCTCCGGATCAGCCCACACTTCCAGGAGTTCCGCAGCGGCAGACTTAGCCGAAAAAGGAGATTTCTTGTTATGTGTAAAAATATTTTTTATTCCTGTGCTTTCGTGAGCACTTATCTTTTAAACGGCCCTGTAAGGTCATTACATATATAACATTTCTTTATATATTTCCTTAGCAACCATAAAGGATCAAACTATACTTCTTAAATTTTTTTGTTAAAATTATTTAAAATATCACCATTGTATTGACTTTATAGTACAGTAGAACTACTTTATAGTTCACGGATAATCGAATTACATTTCATTTAAATGAGAATGTTAATTAAAATTTAACTGCTAAAAATCGCTTTCATAACAAACGTTTTATATACATTTATTTTAATATACAAAAACAAAAATTTAAAAACACGCTTTTATAGCAAACTAAACTAAAAAGCTAAGTATGGTGAACAATTTGCAGCAGTCAGACCATTTAATTTTTTGAGTTCAAAGTTCGAAGCAAATTTCCCTGTATAATTTTTTTTTTTTTTTTTTTTTTTTGAAATATATCAGAGTAGAAATAGACAAATTTTTACTTTAAAAATCCTATCTTGCACAATATGTAATGATCTAAAACTTTCAGTATATAGTATTTTTTGATTGAATTAGCCATTTCTGCGTTGTAGACACGTGTACATGACCAAAACTAACCTTATTAAAATAGGCAAAATTTTTCGATGTTTGACAATCGATTGTGGCTAAACGCCTGAATCAAATTCGGCTTAAGGGATGCTTTTAGATGGACAATTTAATAAACTTCAATTTTGTTTTGAAAAGCATTTTTCTATATGTTTTCTTTCCCAAAATTTGAATAAAGTTTTTAAAAATATTGGGCTTTTTGCCCCTAATATTTTCCCCCATATATTTAGTTTCATTTTTGATATTTTATTCTCAGGACCCATCTGTACCATACTGAATCATAAAACCTACTACTTCACCTTTTGCAAGGCAGACCCCCCCCCCTTTTGGGTGTGATTTGACTAGACTAAGTGAGAACATTAGAACAAAGTTGTGAAATTATTGTGTTGTCATTGGTCCTTCAAACGTGAGCAAATTTTTAAGTTAATCAGATAGCTGGAAATTGGTGAAAATTAATATTAAAGATTTCGTTACATACAGGTGAAGTTAATAAAAGTTTATTAAAATACACAAAAATCATCGTACGTTTTGCATGTTTTATATATGTTTTTGATTAACATTCAGAAAAAAAATCTGTAATTTTAGTTTGTTTTTTTTATTAAACATTCCTTTTCTATGATCACTTCACATTGACCATATCAAGATAATTCTGCTATAATCTTCTAATATTCTCCTGTTCAAAACTTCCTCTCCGCCTTTTAATTTTGAATTCTTCATTGTTTTCCGAGAACACGATATTTGCGCCGACGATATGTTTAGGTTTTATTTTTATTGTATAAATATATTCGTAACCAACATTTCACTTATGACCATTAAGGCCGATTGTGATATTTACGAATAAAAACTTTCTTTATAAAGAAATTTAGTAAAATGAAACAGAATCGTGAAGAATATTACAGTTGAAAATATTTTTTTGGTCCCATTAAACACCACTTAAATATGTACGTTTCTCTACTTACATTAAAATTTTGCTTAAGACTGCTTTTTATTCAATATTTGTTTCGTAATTTTAGATTTAAGTTTACATGCGAAATTAGGAAATCTTGTTTTAATCATTCCACATATCAAATGGAACTAATTCTAAAATTTTTAGGATGTTTTGAATTATTTTTATATAGATAATATTTAATTCACTAAGCTTTTGTAAATTTTGTTAAAAAATAACCAGCTTGAAGTATAATCTGAGATGATTGTTTCATTTCAACTTTCTTTCTCATTATCTCTATCGCTTTTAATTTTCCCTTAACTTATTTTTTTTTTATATCATATATCTTTTATTTTTTATTCAAATCTGTACACATAAAAGTAGCGATTGCTCAGTCCTTTAATGTAAGTGGCATTAGTAGACATGGTGGATTCAGCACCCAAAGACGCATCCTTTTGACCTTTAGTCGATTGATATGAGGCAAGGTCTCTCATCCAACTCCTTTTGAGTCTTCGCCGTATAAGGCTAGTTGCACACACACCGACTTTTTGACGGCCGGCAAAAAACCGACCGATATTTTGCCGGTGCTAGTGCTTGCACACTCACCGGTTTTTTACCGGTCAAACAATTAGTAGAATTATAATTTTATTTTATTCTTGACTTTTCGACCTAAAACTTTTAACAATTTCTGATTAACAAATTGATATTGTTTCATTCGATTCAGTAACTCAAACAAGTAGTAGCTTTTGTAATTATAGTGCATAAAACAGTAATTATAATGCAGTGGCAGGCGCCGGCAACTCACCGGCATTTTGCCGGCCGGCAAAAAGTCGGTGTGTGTGCAAGGTTCCTATTTGACATGTCGTTCACTATTGAAATTTGGACGACCGGTAAAAAACCGGCCGTCCAAAACCGGTGTGTGTGCAACTAGCCTAAGGTCAGTTCTGTCGGTTGTAGCCATATTTTTATACGTTCATGCATCTATGCAGTTTGTCAAGAAAGCGTTTATAACTAGTCCAGTTGTAATTTGTTTTAGATGGAAAACATACGTGTGTAAGGTCTCGTTTGAATCGTAGAGGTTTGTTATTAGGCTTATTAATATTAATTGAGATATTTGTATTTTTTGGACATGCGTTTTTTAACTGGTCCATATATTTGGCATGCGTAAGTTCAGAGAGGTTTTATTAAATAAGAATATACATTAATTATATTTTGAGAGGTAATTTTGAGCGTCTGTGAAGTATCGAATATTCACATTCTTAGTAGGAAATTCAGGGTTTTAAATTTTGTTTCGACTTTTGGGCCCCATGTCAGTCTTGTGTCAAAGATTTGTTCTATGTAGGTCGTTGAATTAGTTTGTTGAATCGGTGGTTGTCGATAAATACAGATCGATATATATTTTTTAGATAGTCTGATATCAAATAATGTTAATAAATATCAAATATTAAAAGCTTAAGGGTCGGTAGCCTCTTTAGGAATAGCCAAGGGTATAACCTCCTTACTATACCGACCAGCTCAGGTCCCTCGTTGCCAAGGTAACCGGCAAGATGTATAGACACTGTGAAGAAATTAAAATGGAGGAGATATACCCCTATTTAAGATGAACCCGGGGAATAATAAAGGGATCTCTTGAAAATGTTGTGATGAAGGGATGCGGAGCCCTACAGGAAAAGGTGTGAGCAGCCAAGCGATGCCAGCTCAGAATCTTAAGACTTTAGATAAGTGCCATGTAATGTCAACAGCTTGTAACATGTGTATAGTGTAAATTGTGTGCTGACCCATGAGTAGAGAAATTGTGAAATCACCCATAGGTCCTTACAATTAAATTTAATCATTAAATAAAATATAAAATGCAGGTTGTTGATTGGGGTATGCAATCAAGAACAAATCAGTTAAAATTAAAATTTAATTTTAACTGCTTTGTTTTTGACTGCATACCCCAACCAACAACCTGCTACATCTTAGATACATCTCGGTCAATAAATAGCCCATTATTTTTAAATAACATACATTCACAAAAATATTAATTATTCATTATTATTATTTATTTTTTTTATTTGTAAGCAGGGCCATGACCTATACAAAGAAGTTCGGTTATTTATTATGTACAATGAAATCAAATACAAATATTATGTACATTATAATACTCAACAGATAATAATTCAAATAATATACCAAAGAACTTTGAATAAACCAAGAATTAAATACGAATAATAAAAAGTAAATAAATATTTTTCAATCTAGATAATAAAAAATACCTAATAAAATAATTTACACTTTTTTATTTCATTTATAAACCTTTAAACGTTATCAAAGATCATATCAGATTATCCCTACTTTCAAATATTTATACTTCATTATTTATGTCATTTCTCAGGAAAATAGGTAAATATATCTGAGTGATATTTTACAGTTAAAACTACTATATCTCAGTGAAAAAATTTCTAATTTTAATTATATTCATAATAAAATATGCCTGTTTCTTTTGCTTCTATTTCATTTTGTAGAATAAGTATTTCAAAACTGTCATTTGAATCAATGCCTGGGTAATAAGTGTTACGCAGGCCATTATAAATTGGGCAATTGTAAAGAATATCTCCGAGGTCTTCATTAGTTTTCATATTACAAACCATACAGATTTCCTGAGGATATCCCATAGATATATTATCCAATATCTAATATATTACACACAATAATAATTTGTGTGATTTTATCTGGAGTGGTTATTTTTATTATATGTTTTCTTGTAGTTCTTAACTGTGCAATAATTCTAGTGAAAATTATATTTATCCGTATATTAATGTAAACAGGGATAAAACCGGTTGGATTAATGCTATTGTAGAATGTGCTAAAATTCGACTGCTGGCTAGAGTATAGATCCAAATTAAATAAATACATTTTGTGTTTTCTAATACTGTTTGACCTTTTTCTTTGAGTTTAACTATATTTGATTCAAATACTATTCCCCCTTCTCAGATTTTATCCAGTAAATTTTTTAGTTAATAAATTATTATTTTATTATTTAAGTAAATTTATTATTCATTAATAATAAAACCTAATCCTTCATTGTGAACTATTGTGTCGCTAGAGATAAGATTTAAATTAATAGAACTAAGAGATTAAATAAACCTCCAAACTATTGTTAACTATAGTACAGGATGGTGTCATATTTACACTACGATATCAAACCTACCCTCCTGTTTATATAATATTTTTAAAGATTACCTAAAAAGTTCAATGTTACTCTAAGGAGTTCCGTTACCTTAAAGAGTATATAAAAAAAAAATAAGGAAGAACAGTAAAGAATTTTGTGATGAATTATTATTCCCCTCAAACATGCCCTATTTGCGATAGTGGCGAGATATGAGGACGTGATTTCGATTATCTCTCAGAGGAATTCTATTAAAAAAGTTACGGCCGAGATCGACATCTCGGGCTAGCGGTACCCTCTGAGGTAAGACACGGATGAATAAATAAATAAATGAATAAAGAAAGGAGCAAAGAGGAGGGAAAGGCCTACAGTTAGCCTAAATACAACAGAAATCGGCGGTAATGAGAGAGTAGGTGGTGGAAGGGCTGTTTAATTTAGACTGTTAGAAGAAGTGGAGATGGAAGACAGCTAGCTGGGTCTAAATATGCTAAGTTGACGTGTCCTCCTGTTTAGCGGCAGTTTGTATTCCCTATTCCCGGCCGAGAGCTGGTGTCGGTGGCAGTAAAGAAGGTATTGGGCTAATTTGGTTCGCCTCTAGCCTCCTAGTCCTTTATAAATATTTAACTTGTGGGCCCTCAACTCCTCCCCCCTCCCTCACCTGCACCAGAATAATTGGGTCGAACCTTGGCCTCGTCGAATGGTTGTCTCCTTGTTTCAGATTCTGAGCTTTTGGTCTAAGTATCACTCTCGATTTCATGAAGCGGTCCAAAGCTGCTCAAGAATTAGCACTATGACACAACAATCTACTTGAACAATTATACAGGACTTTCCTTCTTTATAAAATAATTCAATCTACATGATTATTCGATAACGCAACTAGTTTGACGGGCTTGCTTTTAGCGAAATTTCGCACATCGAACGTTACGAAACTGAAGACTTCAGTGTTCTTTGCCACAAAATCAGCAGTTCTTTCCATCATGATAACACAAAACTATAATATTAGAAGCTGTCTCACTCAAGGGTAACGAGTAATATGGTATATATATATATATAGTCTTAAATATATATAGTATACACGACACTTCGGATTTTCAAGGAAGTCAGAACGCTCAAAGCCAAGGTAACCTAAATCGTTCTTATTCTGAAACCGTGGTACCTCGTTCCAAAGAAAATCTACAGCTTCCTATAAACTAATACTTAAAAGCAACAGTAATCAAAACGCAGATGACGTCAAGAAACAGTTCAAAGAAATAATAAAACCCAAGGATCTAAAAATTGGTATTAACAAAATAACCTCAAAAAAAGATTTAGTAATAGTTGAAACTAATTCTGAAGAAGAAAGAGGAATAATCTCTAGAAAACTAGAAGAAAATAACGATTTCTCTATAAAATCATCGAAAAGGAGGAAGCCAAGGCTTATTTTTAAAGACGTCGATGAAGACCTAACAATAGAAAACATAGTAGAACATATTGTGGAACAAAATCACGGACTGCACATTGAGAGTAATTCTTTACGGCCGGTAATCTTATTGAAAAATGCAAGATCCAAAAGGACACATGCTGTAATAGAAACAGACGGAATTACTAGGATCAAACTGCTCAACAACAAGATCAGTTTAGGTTACAACAAACATTGGGCGGAGGACTACCTGAGGATCAGAAGATGCACCAAGTGCTGGAAGTTCCATCACTCCAAGGAGCGGTGCCAGGGTCAAAAACAACATGCCCCCAATGCTCAGGTAATCACTCCATTAAGGATTGTAACCAGCAGGGTAAACAATGTCCTAACTGTTCTACCTATAACCGACATATCAAACTTGAGCGATTTAAAATTGACAGCAACCATTCGGCTTTTGACAAAAATTGTCCCTCATACATCAGAGAATTAAACAAACTTACTCAAAACACAGACTATTAAATTAAAAAACTACAGACTTACTACATTTCATCATTCATTCATACTCGTATATGGACTTAAAAATATTACAGATAAACACACATCATTCTAAAATTTGTACAGACTACATAAACCACTTTATTCAAGTAAAAAAAATTGATATAACCCTCATACAAGAACCTTATACTAGAAACAACATTATTACAGGTTATAATCATCAAATTCAGATCTACCAAACACATGTTTCCAAACCAAAAGCTGCTATATTAATAAACAATAAATACATCGACGCAATCTTACTTACACAACACAGCGACCAGGACTTTTGCACAGTTGAAATTACTATTAAACAATACAAATTCTTATTTATCAGTACTTATTTCGATGAAACCTTAGACATTGACAACGATCTCGCCAAAATTGTGCCCATTATAAATTATTATAGCAACCATTACATTATTCTAGGTATAGACTCCAACAGCAGATCATTCCTCTGGAACGACATCAAAATTAATCCCAGAGGTCGAACCTTGGAATCATTTATCATTACCCAAAATTTGAGCATAATCAATAAACCTTCTGAGCTGACAACATTCGATGGTTCTAGAGGAAAGAGTAACATTGACTTGACTATTAGCAATAACAAAACGACAAGATTACTTAAGAATTGGACGATACTAAATGACTGTAATTTCTCGGATCACAATTCTATTTATTACGAAATTACCTGGCAAAATAACGGACAACACCAAAATTATAACTGTTTACACATGCAACACTACAAAACCAAAAATGTAAACTGGGAAAACTTTGAAAAAAATCTTACCTTTCAACCTAAAAAAACAATTCAATATACTCGAAACGGACTCTAATACACTAGATACAGAATCAGAAATCGTCGACATTATCAACAATTATGAAGTGGACAAAATTATCGAAATTTTTAACAAAGCGATTTCTAAAAAATGCAATATGACGTTTAAATTAACTAACACTAAATTTACAAAAAATATACCTCACAGAACAGTACCCTGGTGGAACGACAAACTAACTGAACTGAGGAAACAAACTAACAGACTTAGGAAATCTTACCAAAAAACAAAAACTAACAAAGACATGAGAACACTAAAGAAACAAGTATATTTGGACTGCAAACACAGATACCAGGCACTTATGAAAACATCAAAAATTGATTCTTGGAAAAATTACTGCTCTGAAGAAACTAACCCCTGGAATTGGTCTTACAAATATGCAGCAAATAAATTGAAAAACCAAGACATTCTACGAACTGTACAAACAGACAATAACGAACACACGAAAGATTACAAAGAAACGATTACAAACCTACTACCAGGTATGCAAGTTTAAAATGTCGTTTATTTCTTAAATATATACACAGTAATTTAAAAAAAAGTATAATATATTTTTATTCAAAGTACTGACCCTCGCTTTCTACACATTTTGTCCATCTCTCGGGCAATATATGGATACCATTCCAAAAGAATGCTTCATCTTTATTTGAAATCCATTCATCGAGCCATCTTCGTACGTTTTCGAAATTGTTGAAGTGTTGCTCCGCCAATGAGTGTCCCATCGATGAGAAGAGGTGATAATCAGAAGGCGCCAGGTCAGGTGAATACGGCGGGTGGGGTAGGAGTTCCCAACCAAGCGAAGAAATCGTTTCCTTAGTCAATCTGGCTGAATGTGCAGGAGCGTTATCATGCTAAAGAATGACTTTGGCGTGCCTGTGAGCCCATTCTGGGCGTTTTTCGATCAATGCGTGACTCAAATTGATCATTTGTTGTCGGTAGCGCTCGGTATTGACTGTTTCGCCGGGTTTGAGAAGCTCGTAGTAGACTACTCCCTTCTGATCCCACCACACACACAGCATTGTCTTCTTCCCCAAACGATCCGGTCTTGTACTCGATGTGGATGGTTGTCCTGGCGTTACCCATGATTTTTTTTCGTTTGAGATTCTGAAAATAAATCCATTTTTCATCGCCAGTTACAACTCGATGCAAAAAAAACCCTTTCTTTCGTGGCGTAAAAGCAGCATTTCGCACACAGTTTTTCGTTTTTCCATCTGTCGTTCGTCCAATTCATGTGGAACCCATTTTCCAACCTTTTGAATCTTTCCCATAGCTCTCAGGCGATCGGAAATGGCTTGCCTAGTGACATTCAACTGTTCTGCCATCATTTTGTTGGGTTTGGGTATTGTCTTCGTCTAATAAAGATTGCAATTCGAAGTCCTCAAACTTTTTTGGTCGATTTTCTCGTTTTTGATCAGTAACATCAAAATCACCACGTTTGAAACTTTGAAACCAACGTTCACATGTCCTGACGGTTGGAGCAACATCGCCATAAGTCTCAACAAGAATTCGATGCCTTTTTCTTTTGATTAAATAAGAAAATCATGACATGCCGCAAATGCTCTTTATTTGGCTTAAAATTAGACATTTTTAACACCAAAGAAAGGTATGATACGTCCACGTAAACGACTTAAAAACAACTGACTTTTGTAAACAAATGACTATCAAACAAAATAGCGTTTAGAGATAAGCAAATCCTTCAATAGGCTAAGAGCGCATTCTATTGGAATTAAAACGACATTTTAAACTTGCATACCTGGTAGATAACTTGATTCATGAGGACAATTCGACTGACATCACAGATACATGTGAATGCAACGGACAGACTACCAAAATTTCAATATGATCCACAAAGTATATAAAAAAAAAAAAAAAAAAAACTAAACAGCTTCCACTATACAAAAAATGAAACAAAATGTAAATAATGATAATATAAAATAAGTTTGGATAAAAATTGTTGAAACGAAAAACTAAAATAGAGTAACATTAAGAAGAATAAATTAAAAACAATCGTATTATATACAGAGTATTTACAAGCACCCCGGGAACCCCGAACCAAGTTTGTCCACTATATGAAGGCACGCAGGCCCATAGAGATCCCAGCTCTCTCAGTTGCATTACCTGCAGAATACTTTAGAGAGTCATATTATTAGGTTTTATTATAGGGGATTCGGAAATAAAAATCATTTCTATTTATTACATAATCACATATACATATATATTAGAGATGGGCCAACTAGTTATTATCATTATTTTTTAACAACTCTCAAGACTTGACTACCAATAACGAATGTTTGTATATATGTAGATTTGGTCGCCAGTTCTCCAGTAGGATCTCTAATTATCCAGTTGAGTATTCAGCCAAAGCGATCATCCATCTATGTGGTTAACAATTTTGAATGTACTTAAATTCATTATCCACATATACCACACTAGCCCAGTTATCTATCCACTCTATTTACATACGCACATATACAAATAGAAGAAAAAAAAAAAAAAAAAGTCGTCGACCGCTTAGGCAAAGTAAGGTTTTGCTGTATATTATATTAAAATATTTTATTTTTTTCTGTGACTACTGGAATACTTTAAACTTTTAATGTTTGTGAATTGATTCTTTTTGGGAATACTGCTTCACTCTAGGGGCATGTATAATAATGGGATGTTAATAAATTCATCCTTAGAATAGGAAAAATAAAAATAACCAACCGCTGATACAACATAACATAAAAATTAAATAGATTAAAAAAAAATTATATGAAGACGGTTTGCTTTAGTGAGAGAGTGGAAGCGAGTGGTTTAGGAGACCAAGATCCTTCGAGGATCATTGAATCACTAAAGAATAATAATAATAACCAATAATTCTATAGTAACTAATAATAATTAATTATTCCATCATATTATGTTTATAATATATGTAAATATTCAGAATACAAAATATATAAGGGTATGAGAACGTTAAAGTGTTTAGGCATAGGAGCTGAAATTGATAATCTCACTATTTGAAGTCATAACATATTTTCTCTATGGGCATTTGTATTATTTTTATTCGCTGTAATTTTCAAATTCACACCTGTCACTTATTCCGTGTCAACAAGTAGGTGTGATGATGTGACTGATAACTGGCATGCATGAGAGAGGTTAGAACCCAGCGGTGCTTACTCCTAACATGATATTCATTTCATTTTAGTATAAGTATTTAGTCTTTACATAACTTTCAATGTCGACCGTTTATATATATTATGCAGTCTCAGTCTCTCGTTAAGGCTTTGGCGTTTTCCATGTCATCTTCTGTCTAAAATTAGTTCTAAATATTAAACAGTGTTAGTTTATCAGGTATCATGTCGAATTGTAATTGTGATGTGTTTTGATTTATCGTTACATTTTTCAAACGTTTCATGTGATTGTTGTAAACAGTGTTAAAGAGTTGGCAAAACCTGATTGATGTCTGAATATGTAGTCAGAATTGCAGTGTCGTCTGGGTATGTTGCTATTGTGTTGGGGTAAGTGCGTATATCGTTGCGTTAATAATGTATTAATAATAAGCGTATTTTTATATCGTTATTGACCAAATATTTTGCTTGTATTACAGTATGAGATTTATTCAAAATCTAGATTTTATTTAGTTTAATGAATATTTTAGTACGTGTGCTGTGCTACCTCTCTATACATGCATTTCTTAACTGGTTGAAGTTAATATGTCTGCCAATTATTATAACCAATTTTTAAGAATTCCTTAGTTTTAATATTTGAAGGTTTTTGTGGATGAAGGGATTGTGTAGCAAAACAAAATTTTGAGTATTTAATGTTTAAAGTTTTTTTGGTTATTTACATAGCCCCTTCATTTTCTTCGTATTTCTTTTTCTAGTTGTTTTGCACATAAATCCTTCATCCAAAGAAATAGGTTGTATTTTTAAAAAATGTGACATAACCCCTTCATCCATTAAACCCCTCAATTATCATCGATTATTTCAATTATTAGTATTCAACTTGTTTCCACAGAAACAACAGGAATTGAATTGGGCATTCATCAATGTCTCCTTAAAATTAATGTTAAAATTTTATGTTTATTTGTTTGTTTCGTTGCAATTTAAACCTTTGAACACCAACCTTTGATACAAAAAATTAAAGTAAATATATTAATGGTTTTTAAATTTCTATTTTTTAATTAAAAGGTCACAACATAAGTTTGTTTCTGCATGTTAATTAAGACAGAGGGAGATGAAGTTCCAGGCTGCTTATTGACTCGTGTATTTTTCATAAAGTTAGAAAAATAAACTCTGTCCTGGAAAGAGGAAATAAACTAAACTTCTTAGGGTTTCATTTTGAAAAAAAAAAAATCTTTTTTAATAAAAAGTTTTAATTTAGACTTCTGAAAAATCAACACGTGTATTTAGAAACTGAAAATACTTTACCTGTGTTTGTGATACCTTTGTTTACAATTGTTCCTAACTGAAATAACAGTAGATTGTTAAACAAGTATTTATTCATTAACTCTATAAAAAAAAAATTGAATATGGATGTAAAGTGCCAAACAGTTACATTGAAATATGACTTGGTATTCTTCAATTTCAAAGGCAGTAGAGTTGTATTTTATTTGTCAATGGAGTCCTGGTAATGGCCAGATTCTTCCACAGACACACGAACCAATGGCACGGAAGGCGAGATGAACTGGGATCTCTTGGAGCTCTATAAAACCCGTACTGGTTGGGAGCTCTTTAGCCGGAAGGTTAATATGTATAAATGTATTTTTTTTAATTTAATTTTTTTTCTTTTTTATTGTTTACATTTATTTATCAATTAAATTGTATTGACTGTATGATATAATGGTTGAAGTAGATGGCTAGGTTAAATAAACTATATACATACATTCAAGTCTATAAAAACTTTATATATGGAGTGCCGACGTTTTGTCCTGCCCTGTACGTCTTCTTCAGGCCTAAAGATAACAAAAAATTGGATGTGACCAAAATTATACAAAAATTAACAAACAATGTAAATTAATTAACAAACGAATATCTAAAGTGTTAATTTCATAATTAAATTTTAAATAGTATCAAAATCCAGTTGAAAAATACAATGCTTAATTGAATTATTTATTATTTTGGACGAATGATAGGATTTTCAATTGGGTGAACTAATTGAATGATACAGTTAATAATAACCGATTTTATAACTAGAATAATCAAAATAAAAGAAATTATTCAGATAAGTTAGTGGTTAACTGTATACAATTCACGGAACGTCAGAAAATTTCGTTATTCTTTACCGATGAAAAAAAATTCTTACCAATGGAAGATAATTGAAAAATAAAAATGGTTGTGATTCTGGTTCTACATATGGTAAATAATTATAAAAGTAGAGTTATTATGAAAATAATAATAATAATAATAAAATTTCAATGATGTACCGTATCCCACTTTTTTTTTTACTATAAATTGAATTATATTGTTAATAACTTAAGTTTTACGTTTCTTTAATTCCAAATTAATTAATTATAATTGGTTATCTGGATTTCTATCGTCATAACACAAACTTTAATGAAATAAAAATTAATTTTTTTTTTTTGGTTCGGTTTGCAATTGAAGCGTGTTGTTTTAGTTTTTTTAACTATGATTTATTTTATTATAAAAACATTAAAAAAAATATATATATATATATGATGCAAATTTATGAAAAGGAGACGGGTAAGCTAGAATACTAAAAAAGTTATTGATGTTGGCTTAGTAATAAATATCTTCAACCCGGCAACAATCCGTAAGTTGTTTCGTTATAATTTCTGACATCTCATCAAATTCTGCAACCTCTCCTTTTGTTTATTATTACACCAAATTGATTTTCTTTCTTAGCTTTTTATCGTACCCTTCTCATTTTAATATATTTTTCTTTCAAAAAATTGTATTCTTTTAGTGTGAAATTTAAGATAATTCGTCCTAAGGACCTTCTTTTTTTTTTTCACTAAATCAGTAACTACAGATGAGAAAATGTGAAAAAAAAATATTGAAAAACTGAGTTAACATAATTATATTAAAGTATTTTTGAATGATGTTAAATTTTTTTTTTTTTTTTTAAGGGATTTTCCCCACGTCCAAGAACTGTCGTATTTGTTTTTATAATAGGAATAAAGTCACATAATATTTACGAGCTCTGAAGCGAATGGTCAGCTGGGATCTAACAGCCGCTGAAGAGGTAAAACCGAAGCGTAAACAAAAAATTACCACAAACCCATAAAGTGGACTTACGCAAACGACCCGAAGTACCACCCCGACATCCAGGAAGATATATCATTATAAGCCAGTGGATGGTGTACACTTCAGCTACAAACCGATCAACCTAAAAGGAAGGAAACAATGGTTATTTGTCCGCGGTGGTTGAAAAAAACTGGTCCAGACTATGGAATTTATGTGCCCTCTCGGGAATCTGCTTTATTTAACTGCCAATTATTAATACAATTATAACGATCTCTTATAACAAAAATAAAACCTAATTCTATCAAAGCATCTTCATATTTTACTACGATTAACTAACTCGGATAGTTTATGATTTTCCGTTTAAGGTATAAAATTAGTTCTAGTTTATTTTCTGGTAATTAAAGTGTAGCATTAAATGGAGTAATTTACATGCATTGCTAATGGAAAAAAAAAATTCAAAAAGTTATAAAAAATTTCTCTTCCTAGCTCTCCTTTCCTAGTTTTTTTTTAGCACCTGAAAAGAATGTGCAAAGCTTTGATTTATGATTATCTCAAATCAATTAAGAAAACAATATTTATGATTAAAAATAATAAACAGGAAGAAATATTATAGTAAAAAATAAAAATATAGGCAAAAAGCTTGTATATTTAAATTGTATATATTGGGTTGTTTCACATGAAATGTCCGATTTTATAATATTTGAAATACATAGAGGATTTTGCGAGTCTCTGTTGTTGAAAAAGCTCGATACATGGGTACCTCACGATCTCACTGAGCGACAGCAATTGAAACGTCTTGAGACCTGCGTTTCGTTGCTTGCTAGGTAAAAAACCGACCCTTTCCTTGAAAGAATAATAACTTGCGACGAAAAATGGATTGCTTATGACAATCAGCGTCGGTCAGGGCAGTGGTTAGACATCGACGAAAGCCCAGGACAAATGCCAAAACCAAATTTGCACCCGAAAAAATTGATGGTTACAGTATGGTGGTCCATGGCTGGAATCATACATTATTCCTTTTTGCCTAGAGGTGAGACCATTACCTCTACAACCTACTGCAATGAAATTGGCCAAATGCACGAAAGATTATTGAAAAAACAACATGGATTGGTAAATCGGAAGGGCCCTATACTCCTACACGACAACGCTAGACCTCACGTTTCAAAACTTACCATGCATAAATTGAAAGAGCTGGGGTAAGAAGTTCTTCCGCACCCACCATATTCTCCCGACTTGTCTCCAACAGATTATCACCTTTTCAGGAATTTAGACAACTTCTGCAGAGGAAAATTTTTTGCAAATGATGCTGAAATCAAAAGTGCGTTTTCAGATTTTGTTTCACTTCAAAGCTCAGAGTTTTTCAAATCCGGGATAAAAAAGTTGTTATCACGTTGGGAAAAATGTGTAGGAAAAGAAGGTAAATACTTCGAACAAAATTATATTGTTTTCATATTGTATTTTTACTAAAATCCCTATACCTTAAAAACGGACATTTCATGTGAAACAACCCAATAAATTCAATTTAATCAATAAAATTTAATTGATTAAATTAATTCACTTAAAATCAACCGAGTTTAATTAAATATAAATTAATGATTTCAATTAGTATCTGTTGATATGTAATAATCATTGCACATCAACAGTGAAGAAAATAATAACTTGATTCAGAAACAAAATTAGTCCAGTCAATGAGGGCCCAGGGCTTCGTTAGGAGTAGTTAAAGGTAAACATATGGATTTTTCATTTATATCTCGAAAACGGTGGACAAAAATATGCTACAAACCAAAATTAAAGATAATTAAATTATCTATAAAATTGAACCTATACATATATGTCGAAATTCTATGGTTTTCAAGATATGCGTTATTAAAAACCGATAATGTATCATAATAATAATAATAGCAGTTTTTTGCCTTTAAAACCAAAATACTTTAACGACAAACCTTTCTGCCATCGACGCTTATTTAAAAAAAAATAAAATAAAAAAATTAATGAATAATAATTAGTAAACAATTTAATATTAAAGGTTGTTTTAGACTGCCCAGTATGATCAAGTCCATCGAGAACGGCTAGAAGAGTAGGAGGTAGGGATTGGTATCGATACACGATATATCGACATTCTCTTACGAAATTCCGATATTTTTGTATCGATATTTTTTTTCTTTGATAAATCGATATATTGACACACACTTTACGATATATCATTTTCTCTATATTTACAAATATTCAGTTACATATACTTTTAAAAATGTAACAATACATTATAAAATTGGTTCTAACAAGGGAAAATTTTTAATGCAACTTTTCGTATTTTAGGAAATATTTAGCTACTGTTTCCTCTTCAGTGTCAATCAAGCATTATTTTTTAGAGCAGGGCGAACCATCTCACCCACAAGGAATAAATGAAGTAGTAAAATTTTAGGATACTTATTTTTTCTACAATCTACTGATAAGGATATGAGCTAAATTGTTGACATCATATCTTGATATCTGACTATGTATACGTATCTACTGCCTAGAGTAAACCATAAACTACTTTTAAATTTTAAACAATTGAAATAATTATGTTCCTACTTCCGCAAAAAAATATCTTTATTTACCAATATAGAATTCACCAAATCAACGTTGACAGCAATATAGTTAACTTTATCACATTTTATTTTTTAACTTAAAAAAAAAATTATGAATTGGTATTAAAATATTTCGAGATATTCAAAGCTCAAAAAATCGTCGATATGGAATACCGATATGTTTGTTACGATACCCATCACTAGTAGCCTACTAGTTTATTATTATTATTTAGTACCGAGATATTTCCTACTAGTAGTAGGAGATTTCTCTGTACCAAATAATAACATTTTTTCGTCTGTCTATTCCTAGCCATATAGCTGAAGTGAGTCTGGATTTCTTTTTTATCTGATTCTTATTTTTTTTTCTTGTTTTTTTTTTTTGGCCCAAGACTCCCATTGAAGTCCTATACTGCCCGATCTTATTCTTATATCTATTCATCTGTTCCATATTTCAGTTAATCTCTGAAGCGAATCACTCTAAGATAAGAGTATTTCATGAGATAATTAAGAGAGAAAAATAAACTTTCTTATTGGCATTAATATCTCTATGTGCTTATCTGTTCACCACTAAATCATAACCCAATGAGTCAACGAACAATTGAGATCGGCCTTACTACTGTACCACAGGCTTATTACCTTTACAAAAAAGTTATATATTAAAGGATTAAAGTATATACAAAGTCGATTTACTGATAGATTTGAACTATTACAGTTGAGCAAAAGCTCATTAGCGTGATTTATACTTTGAAATGGAGAAGCAATCAAAGGGTCGTAACAAAGCGCTCGCATTACAAGCAAATGAACACGCAAAGCCAGCTCCATCAAGATATGATACTCTCCGGATGACGTTCAAGAAATATAGCGACCTTGCCGAGGAGCCCACTCAATCACCCCCTGGCTTCCATTAGCCAGTCGCGATTACTCCCGAACAAACAGCTCCCAGAAACAATCAGCCGCAAAGCCTGAGCACTGTTTGGCTCGAGGCGGGTGGCGGACTCTCAGTTGATGGATACCTGCGAAGACGATCGTAATGATGGATATTTGTTTATTGGCCATCTAAAATCAATAGTTGTGCCAGAGGTTTCATTTTAAAATTCATGAAGGGTGGATTTCTCCAACATAGAAATGAATATATTCAGAACACGTTTGCACTGGCCTCCCTCCCAAATTGGAAACGGTAATGATACAGAGACTTAGTCCTCACCAATATAATATTCATTTGCACCAATATTCAGTAATTGAAATATTTCGCCTACTGTTTATAATGTAAATGTGACTTTATAAATCGGAGTCACAGGGAATAAGTTGGTTAAAATCGGAACTTTTCACGGAAATGTAATTGAGAATATGTTTTGTTTTATAACATTTTTCACTAGAATCTACCGTTTAGGAGCTATATAGGTTTGGATTGAAAAAGTTACGTTTTGCCAACATTTTTTGTGTTCGGGCTTTTATGTCCAAAAAGCCAGAACACAAATATGGCTTTTTGGACATGCTCTGGCTCTGTTGGTGTTGCTCAAATCTAAAGTTGGACGACAGTTCCTCATTAGAAATTTAATGGAAAGTATTTTTTGTTGATTTAAATATGTCGCTATGACCTACCGTTTAGGAGCCATATTGGTTTGAATTAAAGTAGTCACGGTGTAACGTTTTTTTCATCCTCAAAATGTGTACCATTTTTTTCACATTTAAAAATATAATATTTGGACACGCTCTAGCTCTTTTGTTAATCAGATCGCATATTTGATGGTAATATCCCGATCAGAAATTAAATGGAAAATATTTTTCGTCATATAACATTTGATGCTGGGATCTACCGTTTAAATAAGGGATCTATATTGGTTTGAATGAAAAAGTCACGTGTTGACTACATATTTAAAGTGTTTAGGTTTTTTTTCTTTTTTTTGGGCGAAAATTCGCTAGTTTCCTTTATCAGAAGCAGTAGATATAAAAGCAGAATATTATAGATAGACATAACAACGATCTATTTTTTTCCCCCCAGTAATGGAGAAATTGAGTTTTTAACATTGAACTTCTACTATAACTCCAGTTGTTGAAAAAATAAATTGTTTTTGACATAAATGTAAATAAACTAGTGGGATTATGTTAATAGGATATTCTGAAAAAAAATTGAATTTACTGAAGCCATTCAATGATTTTTCTTTTGTTACTTAATTATTCCCTAGAACTTTCCGATTTATTCACCGGTCTTAAAATTTCTTTCCCACCTACCAGAATATAAACCATAGTTTTTTAAAAATCATATTGGAGTTGATACCCTTTTTTTGTAGTTCTGCTATTGCAAAGATCTTTTAATGGTAGTTCTAAAAGAAATGTAAGTAGATACTATAAAAAAAAATAAAAGAAAACAGGTCGGTGGAATACGATTCTTCTATAAATGGAAAATAAAAAATAATTTCTTTAAATATGATTATTGTTAAAAAGAAAATTAATAAAATGATAAAAATGTAGATGTTTTATAAAAATAATTAGTAGTATAGGTAAGCAAAATATAATGTCATCCTCGTAGACTTGCATTAAATAAGAAATAAACAAGCCCTTAAGTTACCTACTTATTCACAGGGTGAATAAGGCCTAAAGCATGATCACAGTGCACTTGACACATTTTGGCCATTTTTCGACTTACCCTTTATTTCTAACTTATTTTCTGTGACTATCAATTTTTTTTTTAAAAATGAGTTATATTTACATATGCTTAAAAAAATTATATTAGGTAAATGTAAAGTATAATAGTTACAATATCATGTCACTGATTCGTTGAGCAGATAACCAGCATAAAGCAAATGCATCGATAGCATTCCAACAAAACTTCGAATGGGAAGCGAGTAGGGGCATTAGTGTTTGTGTGTGTTTATGAAATTTATTATTATAAGTATCTAGTTTGGAAAAATCAATCCAATATGGTTGCACTAAGATTGCACTACCCAGTAAGGATTGGATACGAGAAGAATCGTGAGGTGTAGTGGAGCCCTAAGGCTCAGGTCCGTAAGTTTCATTAGATGTAATTACTGTCATGTGAATTAGTTGATTTTTTTATAAATAATTCTGGACTTGGAGCACTTTTTTAGGAAATATTCTTAGGGTATAGGGTGCAGCGACCTGAACCAGAAAGTTTTATCTATTTATATAGACCAAGGAAAGTTATGATAGTTGCCAAAAGAACACTAACAATTAGGGACTAGAAAAGTGAAGAATGCATGACACTGCTGAGGTATTACGGGAAGATTGAACTTTGAACATTTTTGAAATGAACCCAAAAGAACAAAGAAACATTGCTTTTTAAAAAAGTGAAAACGAAAATTGTTTTATTGAAATAAGATTGTAATAAACCTTCAACTTACAAGCGCTAGTCTTGTATTTTTTGTATACCATGCTTTGAATTGTCTTGGATGAAAGTGCTGAAGCACCCAAGTGCAGCTTTTGATATGACACGTCGGCAATGTATGAGCATCGTTATCTCAGTATGGCTGAGAACACTGTCGGTCTTGATAAGAGCCGGTGTCTGGATCATGTTTCATTGATAATTTTGAACGTGAGGCAGCGAATTGTTTCTGCCTGTTCAGGGTTTGCCTGCCCATTCGTGTGTGGGGGTTCCATGTCATTCCCCTATCGAATGTCAGTCCTGAGTAATGAATCTGTCAGTTTGTCGAATGGGTTAGGCCTCTAAGTAGATAGGGGATGGAATGTCAGGACATATTGTAAAGGTAATAGTGGGATGCTCTAGGACCAGTTGTCTATGAATATCATAATAATCATAGTAGTGTTATTACTAATATGAATGAAGTTCATATCATTTTTACTATAAAATAGTTGATAGTAAAATATCATGATAAATAAAGGAGGTAGTATTTAATATAGAGGGACGCACCACCTAAATCTGTGCAAAGCTGGCCTTTCCCCGCAAAAATGTAGAATATATTTGTATTTTATATGTTGTTATCGGTGGAGAAACGATACTCTTAGATTCGATTTTTTTTTAAGTTACAACACTAAAAGGAAGCATCCATTACTGCTTAGGGTATAAGAGAATATGATAAAGAAAAAGGAAAATACCCCCAAAAATCAGAGGAAAAAAAATTGTTTGATAAAATATTTAAATATTTCTGAATATTCCTCTGATCCCAGTTGAACAGATCCGGTATCTAGGACCCAATCTAGACAAATCTAGGAATCCAAACAGCAGACTTAAAAGACAAGAAACTGCTTCTCGTTTCCGAAAACTCCAACATTTACTGGTCAAGCGTTCAAAGCTCCCAATAAGTTAGAAATGACTTATTTACAAGACAATAATTAGACCCCTTTTGACATACGAAGTTGAGTTTTGGGGCTCCATCAAACCTTCTCGTGTCCAACCCTTACAATCCAAAATTCTCTGTGCTCCATATTATGTCACAAACAAACTTATCCATAAAGATCTTAATTTTCAATATATTGCTGATTTGGCTCAAACCAGATCCTATCCTATCCTATCATAGTAAACTCCTCATTCACTTGAATTCAATAGTCTCTCAACTTGTCTTACACTCCCTTCGTGATAATCCTCTGAAGAGTCTGAAAAGAAGATGGCAAGAGACCATCTAATTTGTAACTTTTATTGAAGTGCTACTAAAAAATAGTTATTGGCAAGTCATTTTAATCATTTCCTCCAACTTACTTGTGGTATATAATGTACACAGTTGTAAATAAAAATTAGTAGTTTAAAAAAAAAAAAAAAAAAAAAAAAAAAAAAAAAAAAAAAAAAAATATATATATATATATATATATATATATATATATATAAATAATAATTTAATGAATTTTAGTTTTATTTTAGCTGTAGATTATTGAACCCTTTTACACCATGTAACTTTATGACGCAATGAGGCTTCAACTGTAACTGTCACTATTGGTTGAAGAATGCTAATGGAGTGATGACGTAGAATAGTTTATCTCAATCTAATATTGAAGCCTGTCCAAAGGTATAGAATTGGAAAGATGGAAAAAAAAAGAAATAAAACCTAAAATTTTATGGATAATTCAGTTCATAAGTATTAATTTTCAATTTTTTTTTATTTTAATGCTTTGATTTACTAGTATCAAATATTTTATCCCCCAATATAAAAAAATAAGCTTAATAGATAAAAACCTATGACTTATTGGTTTTATTATTATTATTATTATTTTTTTTTTTTATAAATTTTCAATTTTCGTATTATGATTAATTGTTAATTTAATATAATTATTATATGAAGTAATTTGATTCTTTTAATTCTAACTTGTAAATTTAGAAAATCTGTCGAATATAGATAGACATATCCATGATTCATTGTTTTTCCAAGTCAGGAAGAAGTTTTTACAAATAAAACGCCCACACATAGAGCGTGGAGTTTTTTGATCAATCTAATTGCTAAAAAATATCAATTACAGTAAGATAAAAGCATTCTTTGAAATCAGTCTAAGACCAAAGGGCTTTTTATAGTTCATTCTTCATAGAGTGATGCACCAGAAGAATCCATGTTTGTTCCAGATTGACACATCAATATCTCGCTCAAAAAGGAGACGCTCAAAGGATGCTAGTGCAAGATGAATGACCCAGAGAGGTCCTTTGTGCTGTCATTGCTACGGTACTCCTCTCGTATTCACGGCCTAGCGACTTAATCCATCCAGTAATGATAGGACTAACGGAACTGGAGCAATACTCCAGCCTCTCACTGTTTCTGGCTCCAGGCCGTGCCCTCAGCTATTCAACGACCCGCAGCTCCATGCCAACTTTATTGCTTCTATATTTGTCTTGGGAAACGGGGGTAATTGAACTGTGACACTAAGTATAACGGGAGCTACATAGATTAGGGTCTTAGTACGCTAAGAGTTCTCACTACAAAGGACCGAGGTGTGCAGTCATTACAATTTAGTTCATATTTTGGAAAGATCTATTTTGTCATTAGGAGAATGTGAATAAGATGACAATGGTTTATATTTTCTATATTTGAATAAAGGAATATACAGTACAATGATAACCCGATGAAATACATTTTTATCCCAAATCACGGCTCATTCCACAAAGTCGGAAAAGAATTATAAAAATCAAACTTAAAAATTACATATATATTTTTTTTTTTACCTATTTATTGATTTATACTACAAGTAAATATGACTAAAATGATTACAATAATACTTCAATAACATGTAAATTACTACTCACAAGTGGCATTTCAATAAAAGCTCTACATCGGAAGGTCTGTTCTTTTTAGTGGCCTCCGAGGATTATCGGGAATTGAGTGTGAGGCAAGTTGGGAGACTTGTGAATTCGAGTGGGTATGGAGTTTATGGAAGGATAGGTATCTGGTTTGGCCAAATCAGCAACAAATGTGACATTATGATCTTTATGGATAAGTTTGTTTTGGACATAAATAAGGAGCATTGAGGATTTTACGAAGGATTGGATATGAGAAGGATTGGAAGGTTAAGTTCCAGCTCTCCTCCGTATGTCCAAATGGGTCTAATGACTGACATGTAAATAAGACATTTGTCATAAATCCCGCGTTTAACATAGATTAACTATTGTCATCTTATTTCTCTCCACCTAGACCAAATAGACACTTTCTAAAAAAACGGTGTATATGAACTAAAATGTAATGGCTGTGAAGCTAATTACACGGGGAAAATGGACTATTAGTAAATCGAAGATTAAAAGAGCATACGAGGACATAAAATAATAATACGCAGAATTCCAACTTCGCTGTCCATTTAAATGAAAATAATTTTAGTTTAAATGATCCCTTAAATATTTCGAATAGACCCGTTTTAAATTTGTTTCCAGTAGGAAGAACCGACCAGTCATAGGAAAAACTCAAAGGACTGCCCATTTGCCTGACTGAAAAACGTAAAGATGTTATAGGATCTCTTGGGCCTTGTTCCGACCGAGTTTAATTTACAATAGTTACATTCAGTCACAGGGCCCAGAACCAATACCTATTCCCGAAAATGTAAGGGGTTTTGCAGGACTCCGCTATTACAAATAATAGTTACATCAAATTCCAAATTGTATTTACTTACGGTATAGTGATTAGATTATCGTTCCTAAATGACTAATGTATAAGGTTGGCCATAAATATTTCCTCATTAATGCAGAGGAGAGGAGAGGAATAATTCAGGAAGAAAGAAAATAGTTGCTTTAATGACATGTGATAATTTCCAACATTGATATGCAGTTATGAGTCTCACAAGAAATAAAATCGCTTATGTGCTGAACGAAAAACATGCTCTTTTTAAAGATTGGGTACTAAGAGACCAATGATAAAGCAGAGTTTTGTCATCTTTGTTCTTATTCTGCTTTCTCTTTAGAGTGCATTACATGCTCCACCATTCATAACAAGTAACATTCAAACAAACACACACTAAAAAAAAAAAAGTTTAGTATCATTCAGAACCACTTGTCGTGGTCGAATCGTTCAATTATGATCTATAAAAACATTAATATAGCTCATTTCAACAATTCACGTGAAAATTCGAGGGTCTATATAGATCTTAATGACTTCATTATACCAAAATCTTACAAACATTAGATAAAGATCTTATTAAAAAAAGTATAAATATTATGTATTTCTGAATGAACACACAACGTAAGTACTACAGAAAAAGATTTCCGCAGAAATTTAATATACCTTAAGGAAAATATCTCCATTTTGGTCTGTCGAGCCCTCTTATGAAATATTTCTTTCTTTGTATGAATGAATGAAATATTACATGAAATATGTAATCGTTTTTTCATGTGAGTAAAAAATTATGCCACAGACATTGGAATAAACCTAAAACTGGAAATTAAGTTTTTATAAGTTATTATTTTGATGCTGCTGCGGGTGAAAGCTGTTTCAGGTGGATTTTTTAAGAGTCATCTCCTTAGTTTTTTAAAGTTTTAGTTGAAGTTTAGTTGGATTTTGAAGTTTAGACTTAATGCATCGTTTTTATTTTCACGACTCATTTTGTTCCTTTTTTTGAGCTATTGTAATTGCTTTTCCAGATTTTTCTCAATGCTTATATACAAAGGTAGCAATACAATATAAATATAGCTAAGGTGGACGAGCCACTCATTTAAAAATAATTAAGCTAAAAAATGACTTAACACATGTACTTCTTTACATTTAAAACTTTTTTTTTTTTTACTTTAAGATAAGATACAAATGCCCAAACAATCTATGTATTTTGAAAGTTTGTCCACACAATTAATAATTGTGATTTATTTCATTGGATGTTTGTTCTTCAAGAACCTTTAGAATAATTGTTAACATGATTCTTTAAGATTTGCAAGTTTTCCAAAGGTACTGTTAGTGGATCAGAAACATTCTGTCCAGAATACAACAAACGACTGCGGTAGACCAATTGATGTGATTATATTTGCCAACAAAACGCCACATGTCACCAACTTGCGGTCTTTGAAAGCCGTCTGCCAAAGTAATGATTATCGTCTGAGAAAGCAGCTGGTTCATCTCAACGTTTGTCAAAAGTCTACACTTAAAATTGTTTGCAGAAAACAATTCTTTGTTTCAATAAAACAAATTACTATTGTGGCTTCTCGAAATATTGAATTTTCGTTGGTTTGTTATGTTAATGGGTTCTTTGGATGGATGCTCCCTTTTTCCCTGGGACGAAATTACAACGGAAAATCCAATTTGAGCAAGCGGAAAAATGACGACCACATAATTTGCCGAGTAAAAAAGATAAACGAATAGTGGAGAGGGAACAGACATAATTCTTTTATGTATCAATTAAAATATAAATAAAATCCAACAACGATAACATATTTAATATTATTTTAATGTTTTTTTCTTTCCATGTTTAAACGTAAATATAATTAATTATATAGAGATAGCATTCAGAAAAATATTGTGAAACATTTAATACATTATTTATGTACCAATTATAGGAGTCCTGAATAATAGTCATTAATATTAATGCAACTTTTAAAATTTAAACCATTCTTTTTCTAACCATTAAGAGTTAGTAAAGAAAAAGTATTTGATGCCATGTAATTTATTCTAATATATTTTTCATAAAACATTTGTTCAAATTATGTGAATACTAGATGTTACTCTGTAGACTAAAACTATGAATTTAGTGAGCGGTGGACTGTTGCTTAAATATATACTCTTTGCGGCAGAAATTTTTGTATTTTAAGTGAAAATTTTTAATAATAATAAAACAGTTATTTAAAATTAAGTTGAATAGATTTCCCCCTCTAACTCTTTTTATAATATCCATCTTGTAATGTTTGGTAAGTAAACTGCAGCAGTAGGTTCGATAGCTAGTTTTTTTCTCCAAGTAAGGTTACCCACTATATAGAAACTTGATGTGATCTAGGAAGGCCAACAACCTATTAAAGTCATTCCACGACTGAGATAATGTAAAATAAATTTTCTACCTTCAGCAAGACTCGAATTCGATCCCAACAACTTGGCAGTTAAGTGCCTTCCCCACTGAGCTATCGCGCTTCCCTTTATAAAAAATAATGAAATTGAATACTTTTTACAGGTTTTATAACATTAATAGCAACACTAACTGAGCGTATTAAAAAGGCTCCTGCACTTAAAAATAAAGGTATCGTGGGTTTACTATGTAAAAAGAGAAACATATTGAAAATGAGCTCAATTAGAACCTGCCTCCTAATCAAGACATAATAATAATTTAGCAGAAGAGTTGAACTCATAACTGCTCTTACTCTCCTTATAAGTATCAGACTAGGCGCAACGTCCTCGCGTTTTCCAAAATACGTATCCCTTTTGACCAAGTAGTACACCGGTTAAAAATATTCCATGTTTTTTTTTATAGCTATTTATTGAAATTTACAACTGTATACAATATATATATAAAATACAAAGCAACTACCCATTGGTAGCACTTATAAATGTTCTATAGAATAAGGTACTATATTAGCAGGTCCCAAGGCCATCTTCTTTTCAGGCACCTCAGAGGGTTATCTCGGATAGAGTGAGAAGCGAGTTGTGATACTAATGGATTTGAATGATTATGAAGTTTGCTTTGAAAGGATAGGTAACTGGTTTGGGCTGTCATATACCATGTTAAAATACTTTTTTTACGTCTCGTATGGATTGATTTTAGTAGGGGATACATTTTAGTAAAATGGAAATTTTTAGTACGGCTGCTAAATAAAACCTTTTCCGTACAACCGCACCATTATTCTGTTAGAATAGGACAGAAATATATTACATTTTCCCTTGGGTACAGGCAGACAATACTTTCTTCCCGTTAGCCTCGAGATAAGAGCCTTCAGCGAGGAACTGCTAATTACCACTAATTGAACTAACAAACAAATTATGCTGACGGGGAGATTAACGACTGAATATTAATTTGGCTCGGGAGAGGGATGCGCCTGCGCGGTCACGAACTATTAAGTGAATTTAACTGAAATTCCCATATAAATCGGAGGAGCCGGCCTGGATTCCGCCCTGATGGGCCTTTACGTCGTGATGGAGTGATTTCGGAAACCTAGCTATTACCTGGCCAACGGTCAGCCATACATCAGCTCTCACTCGCGGCAGACTTTGTAAATTGTGGGTTTTACTGTGGGGGGAGGGTGGAACAATAAGGATAACATACAGGTCGGACTGACTAGGAAAAGAGTTCAAAACGGAAAAAAAAGAATTACGAACGAGCGGCCACAGCGGGGTAAAGGATAGCCTTCGGAAATATTTATTCTTTACTGGCCGCGTTTTTCACCCGCTTTTCCCCCTTTTTTACCCTGTCTCCCTGAAAAGGGACGATCCTAGGTTTTCAATCATTAGGAGACTCTCTGCTAATCATTTTTCCAGTTTAACTTAGTCCTTTTTAATACATCAAATGATTTGATGTTTTTGAGTTGAGTTGATTTGAGTTTTAGAGTGGGATCATTCATAAAAAAAATTAAGCTGTTTGATAATTAACAAATTTTAGCCAAAGTTTTGGCCATATCATTGATGCCTATCATCAGAGCTTAAACAAAGGGCAGTCGGAAGAAATAAAAAAAGGATCAATTATAAGAATTATAAATAAATAAATAGAAAATAAAATGAAAAAATAATATGAATTATTGTATGTATAGAGAAGTTATCTGGATATATAAGGATAGATATCTGGTTTGAGCTAAATCAGAAACGTAAGGTACATCAAGATCTGAGCTTTGGAGCTCCACTAAACCATCGAATTCATCTCGTATTCAGTCCTTACAATCTAAAATCCTTCGAAAAATCCTTAATGCTCCTAACTTTGTTACCAATAATCTTATCAATAAAGATTTTAATGTTCCATATATTGTTGATTTAGGCCAATCCAGATACCTATCCTATCATAGTAAGCTCCATAACCAAACCCACTAGTTACTCAACTTGCTTATCACTCCATTCCCAATAATCCTCCGAGGCGTATAAAAAGAAGAAGGCCTAGAGATCTCATAGTGTAGAATTATTACTGAATTGCTATTGATAAGCAGTACTTTCCAATTTTTGACTTGTTATTGTAATCGTTATCAACACATTTACTTGATGTATATATTTGTACAGTTGTGAATTTCAATAAATTGACATACAAAAAAACATAAAGATATTTAAGTTGGTTTCTAACAAAGTAAGGAGTATTGAGGATTTTTGCTTTGTGCAGCATTGGATAGGAGATGAATTGGATGGTTTAGTGAACCCCCAAAGCTCAACTCCATATGTTCTAATTGGTCTTGTTACAGTTATCTAAATAAGTCTATTGTTATCAATCGGAAGAGTTGAACGTTTATCAAGTAAATGTTGAAGTAGTCGAAAACGATGGGCAGTTTCTTGTCGTTTTAGCTTAGTATGTAGATAGACAAGTTAGACGTTTGTTGAGATGGAGTCCTAGGTAGCGGATCTTTTCAATAGGGATTAGTGGAATATTATTAAAGGACACTGTAGGGCAGGAAGTGGTAGGTTGTCGACAAAGGGAAAATGTTATTAGATGAGATTTATTTGAATTATTTTAATTCTTCATTTTTGACACCATTCTTGAAGGTTTATGATATGTAATTGTGTCTAGGAGGCAATGAAGGGGTCACTGTTTACTGATGAAACTTGTGGTGACACATACGTGGTGAGGATGGTGGTAGGAAGAGTCCGGCAGTCAGCTGTATACACTGTGTAGATAATGGAACCTAAGATACTTTCTTGAGGAACACCGGCAGATTATGTAAAGAGGGAAGAATAGGAAATGTTATGATTAACTCTAAAGGTTCTATAACTGATATAGGAGCAGATAATGAGAAAGTACGGAAATGGAGGATTTACGCATAAATATGTATGTGTACGTAAGTGAAAACATGTATGTAAACAAAATAAATACTAACAAATAAATTTATAAATATTAATAATCAGATCTAACGACAAAATCAGTTGTAGGCCCAAATATAAGTACTAACAACTTCGGCTTACCTTTTTGAATTCTCCACACTTATAAATTATGTGTTAAGTAATCCATTTGAAACACTTAATGAATTTAAACGCTCATTGGCAAATCTGTAACTTCGTTATATCGTTCCTTCATTATTGCAATCGGTCACACTCAAGGACTGGAGCAATGATATAATGAATCAAACCAATGTTTTCTTTTGCAAGTTTTTATGTACTCCAACTATGTCAGTAAAGACGGGTTATCTTACAGGTTGCCAACCTATTCCAGGCATATAAGAAAGGTCAAGAATCATTTCGTGGGTTCTTCATGAAAATAAGTTTTTACCCACCCAGGTGGGATTCGAACCCACGACCTTTAACACCGAGCGCTCTGAGACCCTTGCCCCAACTTCCCCGGCCATTGCATGTTTTTATAATGGGAAAAGAGGAGTTGGGCCATATAATTTAAATATTGGCAAAATATTGATTGAACAAGCAATGAATTGAATGAAAGAAGTCACAATTTGAATGTCAGAATTCTAATATTGCTGCTATTACGAGCATTATGCATAAAAACGAGTGGTGTTAGGCTTAGATGGAATATTCTATGCTAGAGGATGATTTTCTCAAATGTTGTACGTAACTGAACCAAGAGTAATGTTCTTTACCTTTTTTGTGTCCTAATGCTATGTTTAATAATGCAAAACGGTTATTCAGCCCAATGATTGAATTTTGTTGTTTTGGTTTAATACAAAAATCAAAGCGTATTATTAAATCAAATAGCAGTTATAACCTGTATGAATAGTTGTAATTGCAATATATGGTTTAACTCTGATTTTTAACGGAGGTTATACTTGAATCCATACTTTATTAAAATACACCTAAAATAATCGAAATGATTGTATGTTTTCTATAAGCATTTGTGTCAAAGTAACCTTCCACCAATCCAAGCCTTCATAAATTCTACAAAAAAATAAAACTATATAAATGTATATGTATATATTTTCTAGACAGTTACTAATAGATGTTTAATAAGGTTCTTGAGGTTAAGTAAATAACATTTTGGCTTCGTTTCGAGACGATATAGTTCTAATAATTATGCCCTACAGTGAACCAAATAGGTTACAATAAAGTTATATAAGTTAAACAGGCTATTTAAAAAATAAAGCTAGCAAAAATATAAATATATAAAACCAATATATAATATATATAACAAACTACATTTGATTAAAAAATATGGTGGAGTATGAAATATTGTATGTTAACATTTTAAGTAGTTTCATACTACCACTGTAAATATTTATTATTTTGCAGTTCTGGCAATGGCCAGCTTCCTACTCAAATCCTGAGTCACTGTGCCATAGCTTCTTGTTTAGCCCACCGGAATTATGGTAGAAATACAGCTTTGAGAACTGGATTTGAGTGCTGGGATCCCTCTGTGCCTGGTTTGTCCTCTGGTAAATAGGAGGGATAATCTTAGTTCAAGGTTTTACCGGGATGTGTGATGGTGTAATTGAATTTAATTTTTTTCTATTTCTGTATTTTAGTTTACTTCTTTCTTCTAATATAATTCTTACTTATTTCATTAAATCATTTATTTATAATTTGTGCAGTTAGAGGTTTCTTTTTTCTATTTTCATATTACATATTACATGTTTTTTTGTTTTTTTTTTGTTTTTACTTAATTTTTCCACATCTTTCTTCCCGCTGACGACAGTCAGCGGATAGGCAGAATTATAATTCACCTTATAATAAATAAGGTGAAGACATGTAATATATGAGTGAGACTAGTACTCATTGGTCATTGCTCTGTTGAAAGTCATTGTTTTGTATAGCTGTTGGGATGGTCATAAAGTTTGTTGTGAGATATTCTGTATTCTGTTATAATTTATTGGTTTTTCCTTATTCTATCATTCAAATTCTTCTCGTATCTAATCCTCAGAATCCGAAATTTTTCGTAAAATCATCAAAGCTGCTATTCTGTGACAAACAAACAGCTATAAATATCTTAATGCTTCATATGCTGCTTATTTTACTATTTTATAGTAAACTCCATACCCACTCGAATCCACTAGTTCCCAACTTACCTTACAATGATTTTCCGATAATCTTACGATGAGCCAAGAGATTTTTTAATGTAGAACCTTTAATGAAGTGCTACTAGTGAGTAGTTCTATGTCAATGCAACAATTTCCCTCAAATTTACTTGATATACCTAATTTATTCAGTTGTAAATAACAATAAATAGTTTTTAAAAAACAATTAATTCACTTTAAATCAGGATAGCTTTCAGCAGGCTTATGATATTCATTTGGAATTTGATCAAATCAGTGGATGTTCTACATAGAGCTAGAAACATATTTGATTTATGTGACCGAGGAATATAGGTATAGATATTCAGATGGAAAATACGAATTGTATATTTTTTGGTCAGATATATAATTTGCAAATGGCTCAAATTTGGGAAAAAGTATATAGCTCTTTTCCGAAAAAATAACTTTAAAATAGTACTTATGGGGTAAGGTGTCAAGTAATGTAGCATAGCTTAATGACCTAGGATACCCAAGAAAGCTCTTTCTGGTCCCTCTTCCTCAGCGGCAACATAGGTCGGATCTCGCGAATATGAAGCCCGAGGACAGGTAGTGCCTTGAGAGCAGTGGATGTCTTCGAAGATGGCGTTTACTGGTAGAGGACTCCGCCAGCGAACAAGGAAAACATTTTAAAGCCCTTTCTGTTCTTGCCGATAGGACGGCATCAGCGATGTAGTTCCGCTCCATCGGAGGCCAACCCCCCGAAAAATGGGCCTCGGGGGTGATTTAAACTGTTCTGTTCAATGGCTCGAGTGGGATCGTCCCTTCTTCTATTGTTTTATGGCCCTCTTCGCACTCCAGCCGATTTATTTTATCTTGAGTATCAGGAGGGTGTCCTTGCGGTAGGCCTCTGTTCTGAATTCGTGTTAATAAAATTAATCAAAATAATACACAACGATTAAACTATAATTATTGTTGGTAAATGTCATCAGACTTGTATACAAACATATACGAACGTCACTCCAATCAACTCAGTTACCATATTGGATAATACAAATTGTACATATTGATAAATATGTAATGCATGCAAATCAAACAACAGCAATGGTATTGACTTTTCCCTTGGAATCAATTATAGACTAAACTATTTGCTTCAGATATGCACGTCCTATCGAGCTATTGCGCAGCTCTAACATTCAGTGGCATGGTATCATAGGTTAATATTGCAATATTAATTTACTTGAATTAAAAAAAAAAAAAAAAAAAAAAAAAAATGTATACTACAAAATTCCCATTTCAATGGCTAATATTCTCAGATTACCGTGATGTATAAACCAAACAAAAACACCAACTCACCTTCTTCGTACAGGACAATTAGTCTTCCTTCTTTGTGTCCTAAAGTTTTATTAAAAAAATTATTTTACCAACGAATACTGGATATACTGACATATAAACAAGTACTGCCTACACATCAATTTGTATTCCGTTCATTTCACTCAACAGTTCATCAACTACACAGTAAAACGGATTTCATTTCAATTTCCCTTGAGGAAAGACTATATGATACAGGGGCATTTCTAGATGTAGCCCAAGCATTTAACAGAGATTGGTTTTGAATGATTTCATTATAAATGATTAGTAAATTTTTATTTTAGACTACTTTCTATGTGACGTACTAGTATCACTTACTCACAACTCTTGGAACTCTGCATATTATTATTGTATGCTCTTGTATGTTCTTTTAATCATCGATTTACTGATCCATTTTTTTCGTTTATTTAGCTGTAATTCAAGGATATGCAGTTTGATAAATTTTCATTAACAAATCCTGGGTTAATCGCGACCCTAAAATAGTAAGAGAAATACTCACTATTAAAAAAAAAATAAATAACGTAAGGCGATTGACGTAACACAAATATATGTATATCTAATAAAAAGAAAATGCTTATTATGTACGCAATAATAATATATTTTAGTTCATATAAACTATTTTTTTGGAAAGGATAAAGAAATTATAAACTATAAACCAGGTATATGGGATGTCTTATAGATTTGCCCTATAACCCATAATATAAAGTTACAATCATTTTCAAGATATTAGCACTTTTATACATGAAAAGATCAATATGCCCTATTTTAAATTAATTCCTGGTAGGAACAGAAAAAAACCAACTAGTTATAGGGCAAATCTATAGGACAGCCCATATACCTGGTTTATGTTTTTTATTTTCTTTATTTGAAAAGAAGAACATATAGAACAAACATACATAATAAATACACTATGATCCCAAATTAATGCCCAATATCTACCATAGTCGGAAAAGAATTAAGAAAATTAGGTATAAAGTAGGTAAATCATTATCATCTTATTTCCCTCCCTCTTGAGACAAAATAAACCCTTTCCAAAAAAAATGGTTTATATGAACTAAAATATATTGTTTTTGCATACATAACAAGCATTTTATTTTTATTGGATACCTATATATTTGTGTTACAACAATTGCCTTACGTTATTTTTTTTTTTTATAGTAAGTATTTCTCTTACTATTTTAGGGTCTCGATTAATCCAGGATTTGTTTATGGAACTTTATCAAACTACATATTCTTGAATTACAGCTAAATACACGGAAAAACCGATGATGAATGTTCAACATTTGAAACTAGTATTGGAATAAAGCAATTCTAATAACAGAAGAAAATAATTCATCAATCCTAATAATTATTTAATCTTATGTTATTTATTATTATTAGTGTTGTATTGTTCATCATTCACACTGCAGTATCTTAATTTATTATCGTTATGGACGAGTAATCATAAAAAAAAACTTCATTCTGAAAATTAAAAATCAGCCTTTACGTTTCAAGGGTCTCGGGAAAGAAAATTTATAGTGCTATTTTTGCAAACGTGAGATTTCGTGCCAATCGGAAGGAGCTTATAACTGAATGGAAAGGGTAAACCAGACAGTTATTGGCACCCTTACGGAAATATATGGAAATATTCATAGTATAATTATAGAAAGAATAGTCCAATAAACATAAAATTTGCAGTAATTTTCCTTAATTACTATACTTACTACGAAGCTATAAGTATAAAGCTAAGCAAGAAATTTTACACCAAACAATCTTCCTGGATTGTATTTTACAAAATAGGGACAAAATATAAGGTAAAATCAGTTATTGACACCCTATGAAACTTTTAAAATACGGACAGAATTGAAAGTACTTTTACACTGTTAAGTTGTAGGATTTTATGATTGATTTTTTTTTTTTTTTGGTTTAGTTTTTTTTTCTAATTTTTAAGATAGGGTGTCAGTAACTGTCTGATTATAACCTTATAATACTATTTAAGCAAGGAAGAGCATATATAGTTGTCTAGGGATAATGTTGTTTAATGATGTTTGAAATGTTTTAGTTCTTAAATATGATGATGATTGTTTAACATTCTAAACTATGACTTGTATTAAAAAATTACGGTTGAAGTTGCAAATAATTTATCAATCCCAATTGCGTTGATCCTTCTAATCTATTATATGTACATCAACTTAAATTAGTAGGTAGCTTTATAAATTGTTTATTTTATTTTAAATTTATTAATAAAACTGCCCAATTAGAGCTGACATCGATTATTTCTTTCCTGTTGATAATAGAAGCTGTTCTTCGATTTCTGATAATTTTTCTTCCGATAAAAAAGCAGAACGGAGGCTTATCTGCATTGTCTAATTCAATAATTAAATAAAGCCATTATATAATAAATTTAAAGAATGTAATACGATTACGAGATATATCAAAGTAATATACGGGCTCATTCCTTCATCTGTTTGACCCCTCTAATCCGATCTGAGTGACTGGGAATTGAAATGGGCGGGAGTGGTTTTATCAATAGAACGTCTATTTCCAACCCCGGTTGTCACATTTTTCATGTATTGACTAAGTTTATGAGCACTAAACCATTTTATATCCGGGAGTGGCCATGTGTAGGCAAGAAATCTTGTAAGAGAATCGTACAATAGAAGCGATTTTAGTCAGCGCGGTAATTATTGGCAATAGAAAGGGTAGGTCTCTGGTTTGTAACGGACATTGATCATTCGTTGGGAGCCACGAGTTTTTCATGAATTTACGAGATTTTTGAAATCCCGGGAATATGAATCATCGAAGATTAAAAAAAGGGAATAATTGTGTGATTCAAGGAGATGTACTTACGGGCCTACATTAAATCAGACTCATAGTCTGACTTCTATATTACACATGGAAACACAGGACATACACAGTTACTTTTATAGATTCAAGATAAAAGATTAATTCTTATGTCCTTGTGATTTCACACAAGAACTGCATGAATGCAGACTGCTTACTGGCTACAGAACTATACTACAGACAAAAACAGTACAGAAACTAGGACATTGACCGGTGTATGGTCAATGCAATGTTTGACGAACAATATATTTGAAGACTTCAAAATATTTCTTAAAAATTCCATAATAAAGGTAGAGGATCCAAGTATGAAATACCTTTAAATCATTGATTATTCATAAATTTTTCTCAATTAAATATTTTTTAAGAATTTCTAAAGATAAAATAACTTTTTTGCTTGATTTTTTTGATGTTTTATATTATATAAGTTCGTGCTCTTTATTTTATTGTATTTTTCTTCTATAGTCTTTATTTTAACCATTCGACACATGTACTATGCATATCTATATGTAAAATAATAATCAAAACAAAAATTAAAAATTACATGTAAATTGTAGACTTTTAAGTATGGTGTAGACTTTTATAGAAACGAATAAAATCCCTTACACAGGATTACTGCTCGAGGGAAAACACTACGGAGATGTTTGATAAATTTTCATAAACAAATCATCGGTTGATCGGGACCCCAAAAATTAAGGAAATATTTTAATCAAATAACGTAAGGCAATTGACTTCATACAAATATAAATCTAATAACAAGAAAATACTTATATTTGTGTAATAATAATATAAATGAGAAATAAAACAAAACGTTTATTGTTTAAAAAAATCACTAATTTTCTTTTAATTAAGTCCTATCTGAAGCCGTAAGATCTCTCCATTGTCTAAAAACCGTCAAATTGCTTACACAATATGGTGTAGAAATATATATATATATATATATATATATATATATATATATATATATATATATATATATATATATATATATTGTGTTTGGGGGCTTGGAAATGGTCACCGTTGAAAGCAATATAAACAACAACGGTCTTCCAAGTATGGCAATTTGTAACCATTTATTATTTGACCGTGTTGGGGGCCTAGATGGTATGGCTTCCGAACCTCGATGGCCCACCATTATACCCAGGATGCGATGAGTGTTTCAAAGACGCCTCCCCCGTATCAGACCCACAATGTATGCTAGGAATTTATCAAGGAAACGATAGCTATCCCTACTTACTATGGCTGCGTGAGCTTTCAACACCTTATTCATCCAATGCATCATCATATTTTTACTTCCAATAATATTTAATATTTCTTTCTTAGATCTATTATTATTTTGATAAGTGATGTACTCATTTAACAATTACATTTTATAATACAAATATCAGAAAATAGTATTTTTAATAGAGGAACAAGATTATGTATAATATTTCCTAAATTATGTACATCCGAATTTAAGATTTGTTTATGTTTTCGTATTTATTATTAAAATAAATTTAAGGTTTTCTGCAAAAAAAACTAGATTCATTACTAACAAAAAAAAAAAGGACCAACAATTTAATTACTATATTAATAACTGCAGACATTGGATAAATAGAGGTCAAAAAGTTTAAAAATCTAGGAGAGATAAATCATGAAATGATTAGAGTAATCCATATCAGAATTGAAACCTTTTACAAAACAACTGAAAACTCTCAGACACAATTAGAAAAAGAAAAATTGATTTTTACGAACATATCTTTACATTGAATCCAAAGAGACTGACTAAAAAAACTGTTTACTTCCTTCACAACAAAAATAACCAAACCTTGCTGGTTTTTTAATAACTCCAAATTACAGAAAACATTATTTTAAATAGAACTGCAAAAACAATAACACACACCCACACAAAAAAAACAGGTTTCAGTTCAATACTAAAATGAAACGAACTATTGAAATCTCTGATGAAGAAAGAAAAGCTAGATCCGAAATGATAAAACAATACTGGACTAAAAGAAAGTTACAACTCATTTAGAATTGATTGGTCTGACAAACTCCAAAGTTAGGTGAAAAGAAAAAAAAAAAAAGTCTATATCAAAGAATGAAAAATAATACATTATATCATACAAATAATATATTATAGCAGTGAAACCAGAATGCCTCTACGCAAGTGAATGCCTATCACTCAAGTAAAAGTTAGACGAACTAGAAATATAAGAGAAAAATGTTATAAGGAAAATTTCAGTTCCCATATAAAGTACGGAAGCTGAAAAAGTAGGAACTAATGAAGAAATATATAAATTGATATATGATTAAATACTTATTTTTCCTTTGACTGATCCTTAAAATCTACTGTACATGTACAATACAATACAATATCCGGCTCAACAACTCGTCACCGAGTTCGGGCCGCCTCAAGTAGCCTCCGCCAGTTGGCTCTATCCTGTGCAGCAGTCCTCCAGTCCCGCACGCCGAGAGTCCTAGCGTCCTCCGTCACACCATCCATCCATCTTACATTCGGCCGTCCCACTCTCCTTGTTCCAAAGATCTCTTCTGTGGCCACCTTCTTTGGAATCTCGCCATCATCCATTCTGGCTAGATGGCCAGCCCATCGAAGTCTTCCCAATTTTATGATTTTGGAGATCTTGTTATCATCAAAGAGCTCGTATAATTCCACATTCTTTCGTCTCCTCCACGTCTCGCCTACTTTGATGGGACCATATATCCTCCTCAGTATCATCCTTTCGAACACCAAGAGCCGTTTTTCATCCGCCTTCTTAATAGCCCATGCCTCCGAGCCATAAATTAGTACTGGGAGGACTATTGTTTTGTATAGCTTGATTTTTGTCTTTCTTGACAGATATCGGCTCCTGAAGTTTCTTGATAAGCTGTAGTAGCACCTGTTAGCGGTTATTATCCTACGCTTGATTTCTTGGGTAATATCGTTTTGGTAGTTTATTTCGCTTCCCAAGTATATAAAGTTGTTAACCACCTGGAATCTATACTGTCCAACCTCAAAGTACGCTTCATGGTTTCCTAGCCCTCCAACCTGCATATACTTAGTTTTTTTGCTGGTTTACTTTTAATCCAAACCTTCTTGCAGCCTCCTCGAGGGCAAGGAATGCTTCCCTTAAAGCTCGTTTGGATCTGGCCATTATGTCAATGTCATCAGCATAACCCAGCAGCTGCACCAGTCTATTGAACAGGGTCCCACCAACCTGGATACCCGACTTCCTGACAGCCCCTTCTGCGGCTAGGTTGAAGAGCAGGCATGCAAGTGCATCTCCCTGCCTCACTCCATTATTTGTGTAGAATTCCTCTGAGACGTCGGCTCCAATACGTACAACACACTTTGAGTTCTTCATGGTCATTTTCACCATGCGCGTCAGCTTTTTAGGTATTCCCATTTCCTCAAGGGTCTGGTAGAGCTCCTTCCGGTCCACACTGTCGTAAGCTGCCTTGAAGTCCACAAAGAGGTGGTGAGTCACGATCCGGTGTTCCTTGCACCTTTCAAGTGTCATTCTTAATGAGAAGAGCTGGTCAATCGTAGATCTACCTCTTCTAAATCCTGCCTGATAATTCCCTAGTTGTCTTTCAGCAAACGATGACAGTCGTTCAAAGAGGATACTTGAGAGGATCTTGTATGCGCATGACAGGAGTGTGATTCCTCGATAGTTTTCACAGTCGGACTGATCTCCCTTCTTATGTATAGGGTATATTACGGCTTTCGCCCAATCCTCTGGCATCCGTTCCTGCTCCCAAATCGTCACCATCATGTTGTGGAGTTCCTTCCTTAACTCATCCCCGCTGTATTTTAAGAGTTCTGGCTGGATCCCATCAATCCCAGGTGCTTTGTTGTTCCTTAGCTTCCTGAAGGCTTCCTCTATCTCATCCTCGTCGGGGGGCTCAGCGTCGTCAGTGAGAGCTTGTTCCTCTTCTTCGGGGCTTGCATCTGCACCGTCTGCTCTGTTAAGTGCCTCTCTGAAGTGCCGTCTCCACCTTCTGAGTACATCTTCTGTTTCTGTGAGGAGGTGTCCATCCTCATCCTTACAGCATGTGACTCTTGGTTTGGATCTTCTTCCTTCATTCACTCTTTGGAAGAAGAGTCTGCATTCATTAGCATTTCGAAGGTTCTCGATTTCTCCCATCCGCTTGTTCTCCCATTCTCTTTTCTTTCTTTGATGCAGCCGTTTCTCGGCCCTTCTTTTCTCACGATAGGTCTCATCCGTGCTTCTGGTGTACCTTTGAACTCTTTTCTTATATGCCCTATTCTTGTCCGCGGTAGCTTGTAGGCACTCTTCGTCAAACCATGGGGACCTTTGCAACTTTGGTCTGGATCCCAATGCTTCCTCAGCGGCTGCTTTAATGGAGTTAGAAATTCCCTTCCATTGTTCATCAAGGCTGGAGTCTGCTATCCGTAGTTCTTCTGCAAGCTTCTGTGATAGTTTTCGCTGGTACTCTTCCTTGTGTTCCGGTTCTTTCAGCTTCCCAGTGTTGAACATCTTCTTGGCTTGTTTCCTCTGGGCTTTCTTGAAAGGAAATTTTGAGCGGATTCTCGCTATACTGAGGTAGTGATCAGTATCCATGTTGGCTCCTCTAAATGATCTATTGCTTACCAGCTCAGATTTGTATCTGGAGCTTATGAGGAGATGGTCTATTTGATTTGACACTTTTCCATCTGGAGATCTCCAAGTTTGCTTGTGGATGTTTCTTCTTTGGAGTAGTGTGCTTCCTACAGTCAGTCCGTGCTCGGCCGCAAAGCTTACCAGCCGGTGCCCGTTGTCATTGCTTGTTTTGTGTAAACTATATTTACCGATAACGGGTTGATATGCCTGTTCTTGGCCGACCTGGGCATTGAAGTCTCCAAGTATTATCTTCACATCTCGATGAGGGCATTTATCCAGAGCTTTGCAAAGGTCTTCGTAAAAAAGGTCTTTATCCTCTTCTGTGGCAATCTCGGTTGGTGCGTGGCAATTTATGACAGAATAATTAAGGAACTTTCCTTTGAGCCTGATGCAGCATAGTCGTGGGCTATATGGTACGAATTGTGTTACCAGTTGCCTGGATCTTCCCTTGACAACGAATCCAGTTCCAAAGGTGTGATGTGTTTCATGGCAGCTATAGTATATGGTATGCTGTTTCATTTCTTGTATTCCTCTTCCCAGCCATCGCATTTCCTGGATTCCTGCTATGTCCACCTTGTATGAGTCCAGTTGTTTAAGGAGATTCCGTAGAGCCCCCAGTCGGTTAAGTGTTAAAATGTTCCAGTATCCAATACGTATGTCCTTATGGCGGTTCATGGGTCGTATCCGTTTAGACAATCCGGCTTCTTCTATTTGAGGATTTTTTAACAACGGTTGTTTAAGAGGTGAGGGCAGTCAGCCCTCGACCTCCGAGTCAGGTGGAGGGGCTGCCTCCTCAGAGCTCCCTGACTCGCTCCCCCATCCGGAGCGGCTACCTAGGGAAGGTGATCCTAGGGTGTGTACTGTTGATGACCTTAGTCTGTTATATGGGGATGAGTGTAGTGTGCTGTGTTGTGTACTGTGTGAGCGTGAGTGTACTGTTCCCCCAACCTGAAGGGCCAGTGGCTGTCTGCGGTACTATGACCGGGCGATGGGGTCGCCACTTCCCTACGCCTACTGTACATGTACATTTTGTGGAATTAATGTATATATATATACTCGTGCATACAATATCTGTACATTGCTTCGAGTATTTTAACAATAAAGGAAACACTATATACGGTTATAGTTGATCTTCAGTTGATTTTAACTTTTTACAATAACAAGTTGTTTTTCTTACTTACAAACTATGGAGATTATACTGCAAAATTAAATATAAATGCATGATATTTTTGTTATAATAAGCATCATTCTGAATTATTTAGTTTTTGTTGATAAATATACATTTATACTTGGTGGCCACATACTTGGTGGGAAGATAAAAACTTTAAAAGTGCAGCAGAATCTTTTTTTTTTTCGTGTACCTAACGTCTTATGTACTCCAACTATGGCAGAAAGGACCTATACTACATGTTTCCAATATGTTATAATTAGAGTGAGGAGTTCGAGGTTTATTTCATTGGTCTAACAAAACCTAAAAGTCACAAGAACTTTTTCTGATTCAAGAATACTATGGTGCTGAACACCTTAATTCGCTCGGTTACAACGGACTCAGAAAAATATTCCTTTCTTTTCAAATTTTTTAAATATCTATTTTTAAATTATCCTACAGGAAAGGTTAGGAAACTAATAAATTGAAGTTCATTATATGTTTATTTTTTAAGTGTATTTATATATAAAATACCTAAAAACTGTAATATATGAAGAATTAAAATTATTCAGGCGAATAGAGTATATGAAGGGAAGCAATAATGGAGCTAGTGACTTGACTATCCATTCTGTAGTAGCTGAGCATCTTTGACAAAATCTACGTGACTTTTCTGTTGCTGAAAGAGCTTTATCACTTCCTTGTTTCCTCTTCCTCGGCTTGTTCTTTTTCGCTGCCGACACGTCCCGAGGCCGGTGGATGGGGCTCTATTCTCTGCAACTTTCTGTTCCTTTTCAGTCAATTTGGAATCGGGGCACGTAGAAGCCGGCCCTGTTCGGTAATATATCCTAATGTGTAGAATAAAACGAAATTATTTGTTAGTATATATTTGTCCCAAATCCTTTATATTCGAAAAACCCTAAACCGAAGATGGGGGTTCAGGTGTGGTTAATATTCAATCTTCCATTCTTAACGGTTAATTTCTTGTTCGAAGTGGGTACAGTTTAAAAGTTACGCACTTGTGAGTTTGTAAAAGTGAGCTACTCTAGGAAACATATTTACAACAATTTGAATCCAGAAGTCAGTGGAATGGTGAAATCAATTCATCGTAATTAATTTCTCTCCTTCCCGGCCAATAAAACCCCGTGTTGCCGACATGGCAATGAAGGAGAGAAGGTACACCAAATTCTTGGACCCATATATTGAGAGTCATGCTATTGCAAAACACTAAGGATTTGATTTACCTCTACCTCAACATCTAGTGAGATCACCAAACCTTTTTTGTCGTAAACAATTATAATTTTTTAATTTCCTAATTGTTTACCTCCCTCCCTTCATTGCCGTCCCGGCAATACTGAGTTTCCTGGTTGAGAGGGTGGATGTGGCGAATTAATTATTTAGAATTAACTGCTTGTCTTTAATGAATACTCCAAAATTTACTAGATAGCGTTCAAAACTTCCAATTAATTACAAAAGACTTATTCACTTAACAGTTAATAGGTCCATTAAGACATACGCAGTTGAGCTTTAGGGCTCTACTGAACCTTCTACTTCCTCTCGTAAGCAATCCTTACAATCCAATATCCTATGTAAAATCCTCAATGCTTCTTAATATGTCACAAAAATAACAACAACTATAACGGATCTTGATTGTCCATATGTTGCAGATTTGGCTGAAACAAGATACCTTTCCTTCCATGGTAATCCACTATTCATTTAACTTGCATCTCACTCGATTCCGGACTTCGAAGCGTCTGAAAAGAAGATGGCCTGTGGGTCCTTTTTAATCTGGAACAGTTATTGATGTACAACTAATGAGTAGTTGTTCGCAAGTTATTGATTATGCCATTGTACCAAATTTACTTACTGAATATATTATATGTTGTAATGCGATATTTACGATTGTAAATATCAATAAAATAAAAATTAATGCTACACTATGCCGAACCTGGGATCTTTATAAAGGTTGCTAGGGTAGCACATTTTTTTTCCTAGTGCGTTCATTACCTCTGAGCCAGGACCCATCCTCTTACCATCAAATATGTTTTGATTTCTCTAAATTATTTATTTGTTTCGATTTATAATGTAAGTTATCTAATACAAATCATTATCAAAGTGTTTACTTCCTTTATACCTCTGGTACCCCCCTCACGTACGTCAATTTTTCAAACCATTTACAAGCATAAAAAACTAAAGATTGAAAAGGTTTTTAATGTTGGAGGAAATTCAAACGACGTGGTGCATATTGCAGTTTAATTCTTTAGTGAAAATATGGTAAATATGGAATACGTAATCTGTTATACGAATGTTGAAGTAGTCGGTATTGGAAATTCTAAAATATAAAATAGAATTACTATTTAAAAAACAAAACAATATATATATTAAAACATTATTCAGTAGACTAAGTGTTAATATATACCTATATTACAATGATAGACAATGTGCATAAACTACAGCAGATGAGAAACCTGAAGATGAAACTAAAGTCCCGAAACATGTAGTAACAAGATAAATAAATAAATTAGGAGTTGTGCCAAAAAAAAAAAATATATATATATATTAAGAACCAAATTTCCTTCTACAATAATTGTAATTAAAATATTTTAATACATTTATTTAAATTAAAACATACACAAAATCTTTTCTTCAGCTAAATTTCACCCGCATAAACAACGAATAGGTGGTAAGAACCATTTTAGATATGATATTATAGTTTTGTGTTATTTTATTATATAAAGCGTATACTTAAAAAAATTGATTATACTGTGTTATTAGATAAATAAAATATGGCTCCTTAAAATGTTAAGAAGCAGTACATAGGAGAATGGGAAAAACTTTGTATTATATTAACATTGCAAGAAACAAAGGGATGTGAAAAAAAGACATAATGTATACATGAATAGCCTGATTAAAAAATACGCTTCAGTTTCTAGAAAAAAAAAAAAAAAATTGACTTTTAGGTGTCCTGATATTTTATACGCCGTTAAAATTAGTAGTTTAATGTTTGTAAAATAAATAAACATAGAATATTTACGAACCATAATTTTTATTCGTAGCAGTTTAAACAAATTTGTTCTGCATTAGTTTAGAGGTGTGTACATAGGGTCAATTGGCTGAATGAGGGATTTTTGTTGTTTTTTTTTCGGCAAAAGTTCATAAAACATCATCATTAAGGGACGGAGTCCTCCCACGACTTTCCTTTCCTTAAAATATATAAATTAAGATTAAGATTAAAATTGCTCTTCCAAAAATTTTTAAACGGCCATTGAACGGTGCACTCACTCATACTGCAATTACCCCTGACTTTTCAATGTTTTTGGCCGTTTGATATCTTACAAGGGGACGTTTGCAGTTGTAACTCACATATTTGAATGCCGATTTTTGTGTGGGTAGTTGGAACCTATAATAGTGAAAAACTAGAGTTATAGTCGCCAATGAGCATTAGGAGCCGAGAAAAAAAATAAAATATGAAAATCACGTTTTATTTTTTTTATCAGCTCTTAGTCAAGATAGAGAAATGATTCTTTCACATTTAATTGCAATATTGTATGCTATTAGATATAAAAATACTTTTGTTATGCTCAAGACTCTATCCGGCTTTAGGGTGCTCAAAAATGACAAAATTCCAAGGAAAAAACAAATTATTTTTGATTTCGACAAAATTAAGTTTCTACATGTTTTTTGAGATGAGGAATCTGGAAATAATATCAGTTTTTAGTTTAAAAATTTTTCTCATCTATATTATATAAATAAGATGTTTAAAAATGACATATTTTTATTTCAAAGTGTATAGAAATCCTAAGATTGATGAATAATCTAAAATTAATATTAGGTTTCGTTTAAAAAATATGTATATTGTTTTTAAATGGTCTTATTTAAAATTTATTGTGTAAAAACTAAAATAATATTAGAAATAGATCATTTTAAAACGCTTTATTTATATAATATATGTGAGAAGAATTTTTAAACTAAAAACTGATATTATTTCCAGATTCCTCATCTCAAAAAACATGTAGAAACTTAATTTTATCGAAAAAAAAATAATTTTTTTTTTACCTTTAAAATTTTGTAGGATTTTAGACTGTCAATTTCTGAAAAAATGTATATAATTTGCGCTATCTCACATATTTCGCCACTGATTAAAACCAAATTTTTAGGTCATCTAGAAGACGTAAAACTGCATAGTTTAGCCCTAACCCGGAGGTCGCAGGATTTCCCCTTATTGAAATATCTCAAGTTATAGCTGAAATTGGATTTTTTCATTCACATCAGTTTTTGTCCACTAAAATTGGGAGTAAATTCAATGTTATTCGATGGATAAAAAGCTGATTCGAGTGATGCTATTACTGTTGTAATCCGTTGAACACAGCAGTTGTTATGGCCGGTAGAAAATGTTGATGAAATCTCAACTTCAAATTTTTAACCTCCTCGAAAGGGGTAAAAAATCAATATTTTTTTGTTTTGATAAAATTTCACATATAAGGGTTTTATGGTGCGTTAAATCGAGATATAAGGTCAGTTGTTCATGAAAAAAAAGTTTCCACTGATTTACAGCGGATTTCCTTGGAATTTTGTCATTTTTGAGCACCCTAAAGCCGGATAGTGTTTTAAGCATAACAAAAGTATTTTTATATCTAATAGCATACATAATTGCAATTAAATGTGAAAGAATCATTTCTCTATCTTCACTGTGAGCTGAGAAAAAAAAAAATAAAACGTGATTTTCATATTTTATTTTTTTTCTCGGCTCCTAATGCTCATTGGCGGCTATAACTCTAGTTTTGCACTATTATAAGTCCCTACTACCCAAAAAAAAATCGGCATTCAAATCTGTGAGTTACAACTGCAAACGTCCCCTTGTTAGTAAAAACTGAATTATTTTCATAATAAATAATCCGCCAAACGTTAACATTTTATTTTCTAGAGAGATGATTTTATTGAAACCAGAAAACCTGTATTAATTACCGGGAAACACAATATTTAAAAAACCTTAAGACTATTATAATTATTTAATCAAAACAAAGCTAAAATAGAGTAAGAAGAGGATACTTCCTTGGGAACCTTTATTGATGCTTGCCATTCGGTTGGGCTTATTTATTGGCAATCTGAGTTGCGATAATAGAGATAAACAAGACCGCCATTATCCGAGGGTTCTAATAAGGCAGCAATTGGAGCAATCGTAGCCATTCCCGTCCTTGAATATTTCATAGAACCCTGATTGCTGGGGCACTGTGCGCGGTTGATGGCCACGCTCTCGAACTGGAAATATTACCAAGTCTCCGGCTAATTTTATAAAGGTTTAATTACCGTGATTATGATGCCTAGGAATTCCAGTTAATCATATGTTATTAAAAAAATTGAAATTATATGATCGAATTTGATATAGCTTTTCGTAAATCTTAAGTTCAATTGAAAGGAGAACAGCTAAAATATAATAATAACGGTATTGCATGACTATGAAAAAAAAATATGATAAATAAGAGTTATAGCAATCATGAAATAATTGTTTATGCTATGATGAATATACTGCGCTACCCATACAAATAATCCACTAATTAATTTATTCATGTTTGTTAAAAGCCAACAAAGATGTATATTATTATTATTTAGATATAGTTTATGTACTTATGAATCCCTTAAAGTTTGTCTCAATATTGGGCCATAATCATAAATAAATTATTTTTAAATTTAATTAACCATATTCATGTTTTATTTAATTAAAATTAAATCTTATATATGTGTATAATATTTTTTTTTTTTTTTTTTTTTTTAATATACATTTATTGAACCTTATAACTGTACAGAATATTATACATCAAGTATATGAATTGACAACGATTATAATAACACGTTAAAACTTGAAAAGAACTACTCATCAGTAGCACTTTATTAAAACGTCTACAATAGAAGGTCTCTAGGCCATCTTCGTTTCAGACCCCTCGGAGGATTATCAGGAATGGAGTGGGAAGCAAGTTGAGAAACTAACGGATTTGAGTGATTATGGAGCTTACTATGAAAGGATAGGTATCTGGTGTTGGGTAAATCAGCAACATATGGAACATTAAGATCTTTATGGATAAGTTTATTGGTGACAAAGTAATGAGCATTGAGGATTTTACGAAGGGTTTTGGATTGTAAGGATTGGATACGAGATGAACTAGATGATTTAGTAGAGCCCCAAAACTCAACTCTGTACGTCCAAATTGGTCTAATCACGGTCATGTAAAAAAGTCTTTTGTAATGAATTAGGAGCTTTGACCGTTTGTCTATTAAATTTTGAAGTAGTCTGTAACGACGAGCAGTTTCTTGTCGCTTTAGTCTTAAAGGTAAGGTCTGAAGAATTTTCTTCATTTTTTATCTAGTTTCACTTTTTTTTTTTTTTTTTTTTTTTTACACTAAGAGTTACTACTTACGAGGATTGTAAGAATGGAATACTAGATGAATTGGATGGTTTAGTGGAGCCCCAAAGCTCAACTCCGTACGTCCAAATAGGTCTAATCACAGTCATGTATATGAGTCTTTTGTAATTAATTGGGAGCTTTGAACGTTTGTCTAGTAAGTGTTGAAGTAGTCTATCATAATTTTAAAACACTTGTAACTCAAAATAAATGGTTTTACAACCAAATACTTCTACCCATGGAATAAGTGATACCCGTCAGGTTTTTATAAGTGGAGTTTACCTACCCCTACTATCTAAATTGAGTATCTTCAGGTGGGTTTATATATATATATATATATATAATACAAACTTGAGTAATCGTTCAAGCATAAATATATTGTTTAATCAGATATTAATATTCAGTTGCAATTGTAAACATTTATTTTTGTAAATACTTTTTAGAAAATTTTGTCTCAACTAATCTACAAAATCCATGCAAGGGTGACTAAAGAAAAGCTTTTTATTAAAATTAGTTTTTCGAAATAAAGAAAATCTTATAAATTAAAATATTTACACAAACGTAGATAATTATACGTTAAGTATCTAAAATCTTATACATTAACTGAAATATTGAAAAAAAAAATTATATCGGAATTTATTACAATTATAAGTGTTATTATATTTAACTTAAAACCTTCTACTGCAGAGTAGCCAACAGGAGAAACTCAAAATATGTTAACACTATTACAGATTTTCAATAGTGATAAATATTTACTTTACATTTAATTAACTAATTGAAGTGACCATTATGGTAAGAATGAATAATTTCACATTCATCACAACAGCGGTTTCTACTTTTAATTTTATAAATCATTTATAATTGAGACGACCAAGATTGGCCTCTTTTCAATTGCCGATGGTTCGTTCGGACCTTGTTATTCATGCTAATCTTCATTGCGGTAACGAAGGCCTTGCGGATGGAAATTATGGGAAAAGAAAAGAAGGATTTCATGGCCGGGGAAAAGCCAATCAGAGAGAGGATGAGAAGCGGACAATGACGCGGGTAATCCAATTATTGGCGGTGGAAGGTCCAGTTATAAATCTGTATAAAAAGCGAGGGAGATCATATTTCGAGGCCCGGCCGGTGGGAGCCTTGTTAGGCCCTAAGATATTGCTTGTTAGCCCCTTCGCTCCCGAAACAAAAACATAACGCTCATATCCAGACCATCCGCTTAGTTCGCCGAGATCCTCTTGTCTTGGAGGCCGTATTACCTTAGGTGATTGCGACTGTTCCCGAACTTAAAGCTACTTACTTACTGATTGGAATCATAATCAATCTCTTGACAATTGGTGGGAATCTTCATGAATGATTATTTCTTGGAATTATTTATTGGTCATAGCAGTTTATGGCACATGAGCTAGATGTGAAATGCAGGCATATAGTCCTTTAAGTCTTCTTGGAGATTTAATAAATATTTAATATTTTTAACTTTATCAATTTTAGATCTTGTCCATAGTGACACAATAACCACCCTATACACACAATCGCCTAATATATTTGTTTGTATCTATTGTGTTAAACCATTCAGTTTGAAGTAGTGGCATTCAGGGTGTAGTCTACTAATAATTATGATTAAGTATTTTTATTTAATGATATAATTTTAATAATATGGATCTATGGATTAAACTTGATCTTCTCACGGGTCAGCACACAATCTACATTCCAAATTTATTATTTTTTTTTAAATCTTAATTTGTTTATATTTGCAGAATTCTACAATATATAATAACTGACAATACAGAATTATGTGTCGCTAGTGCCTCAATATTTGTTTTTCCAAAAAAAAAAAAAAATTAGAAAAAATAAAAATCTCTAAAACAAAACTTTATATATATCGACGCTCACAGATGTGTTAAGTGCAGAAAATAAAATTTCACAGTATTCAAATTTGAAACATTGAAGCTCCAAAACTGGTATTGAAATTTAATTCAATTTGGTGAACACGAGTTATTCGAATTATCTGAGTTTTCATAAAACACTTTAAACGAGATTTCGGTGATCTGAACTGATCTGAACATCTTAAATGCTCTAATTGATGCATTACAAACATTTTTACCGAACTTTGCACCTAACACATCTGTGAACTAAGGCATCAATATATGAACGAGTTAACTATTAACATTCAAACCAGGAGCCGTAATATTTGCTTTATAAAAAATAGACAAGTTGTGCGAATAAATAAGGTTTCAATGTCTCAATTTTGATGAAAATGGTAATTTTAGAATAATTTGTGGATTTAATAAAACGGAATTGCTCTCCTGAAAAGTGCACAAAATTTCATATAAATGCAAAAAACATAAAATTGTTTGGAAGCGCGGTAGCTCAGTGAGTAAGCTACTAGACCGCTAAATTCCTGGGCCTGATTCGAATTCGGCTGAAGGCAGAAAATTAAAATTTATTTTATTTCAGACGTGAAAAGATTTTGGGGTAAAGAAACCCTCCTGGGGGCACATTCAGCCTCCATCAAGTGGGTTTCAGCACTTAGTTTGCCTAGTAACAGAAAATCCTTAACTAAATACTTAACCCAAGAGCCATAATGGGTTGTAGTGATACTGATTTCTTTTTTTACTTCTGATTCCGGACATTCCGGAAAAAAAATAATATAAATATATATATAAAAAGAGATAATTATATACATATTTTCCCTAATTCCCGATATAAACGTTTTTGTGTTAAATTCCATTCGTTTTTAGTTGTAATATGACCTAAAAGTAATGAGCAATTTTCTATTTTACATAAGGAAAAATAGTACGATTAAAAAAAAAAAAAAAAAAAAAAAAAAATGGGAAGTAAGCTTTTATTTATAAGACATGTTATATACAGTTTTTTTATTACGTTATTAATGTAATTATTCATCAGTAATTTTATAACTTCAGTCTTCCCAGTTTATACATTTAATTTTTTTTTTTTTTTTAAACAAACATTTGATAAAGTCTGTCCTTGCCTTTGGTATCATCCTTTTCAAACATACAATAAATTATTTTTCCAAAGTTTAATTATTATAAGAATAAGTTTCCTGTTAGGTTTTACTATAATGTTCCCGATTTGAATGATTTTTTTAGTTTCATCTTCAGAGTTAAAAAAATCAGACCCCGTTAATTTGCGAGTGCATTTTCCAGCTTCTTTTTCCTCGTCAGATTGTTCTTAAAGCTCCTGCAAAATATGTAGGTTTCTTCATAAAATAAGAGACATAATAAGTATAAAAAAAAAAACAAATACTTATATGGCTAGGCACATGGTTGACATTATCTACCGAAGGTTAGATAATAGGGTAACATGATAAACAAAACATTTTACATATTAAACTAGGTATCATTTTTTAAAAATTATTCTTATATCTCTAACCAAAGGCAGTTCAACTTAAAAGAAGTTCCACTTTGTCTTTTAAATTTTTTTTTTTTTTTTTTTTTGATGTGATGAAATAATCATGGTAAGTGAGAGGTTTCGTACGGCTGAGTGAGGATAGGAATTAGATGGCTACGGCTACATCGAGGTGGCTGAAGAAGTGAGATGTAACCCGCGCACGGAGCGACCACCGCCCCAGGGCAAGAGGTCTACCGCCCTGAGAAAAAACTAATGGGATTCATATAGGATGATGGGCCAACCTACAGTTGTTAGCATTCTAACCGAAAGCTATGATAATAGATGTAATTTAATAAGGAAAACTCATTATCTAGTCAACATCTATTACTTTTTCTTTTTGCTCCGGTCTCGTTTTTTGGTACCCGGCCGGTGTAAGTAGGACCGTCTGTTTATTTTTCTGCGGCTCTGGAGATAATTATCTCGGTAACGATCTTGGTAACAGGATAAAAGGAGGAGAGTTGCTGCAACCGGCTATTAAGCATTCACTTGCACTCTACATCTATATCATTGTAGCTACCCTATTCGGAAAATAATATGTTGCTTGTAATAAAAGTCAAAAATTAATTTCCGGATGCTTACTTAGTTACACAGGGACGAAATTGAAAGCAGTAAAAAACCATGTATTAATTTCACATATTAACGTTCTCTGAGGCTTATTTTCCATATGATTAAGGAAAGTTACAATCTTATTTAAATTTTCCCTTTAGTTCCAAAAAAAAAAATTAATCAAAAGGTTACTTCAATAAGGAAAACTTCGAAGTAAATAACAAATTAAAACGTAAGTGTTTAGAGAAAGAAACTGCCTTTTTCATACTAATGAAGGAAGGGAAGCAATGTTTTTATTAATGTTCTAATAAATTTAGTAAAAAAAAAAGAAGCTCATTAATTTAAAAAATATTTCCACGTTGATTATTGTCGACTGTAAAAGAACAATTGTTAACAACTTTAGCCTTAGAGGAAGAATCATTGCATCTCGGCTGACAAATAGGCTGATGCGATTCGTGTGACATCGGCAATGTTCAAGGCGGTTTGTTTATAGCTTTATAGCCGTCTTCACATGTAACAGCAGATTGTTGTTTATCATTTATTTTGTCTTATATTTTTTTACAAAGACTAGAATGTAACTGAGTGTTTTTTTTAACAATAAACCATTAGTCAGCAATTTATTTAGCATAGGTAGTTTAAATTTAGCAGTAGATAAATTATAGAATTCAATCATACCGAAAAAGATATTGTGTATATGGACTTTCTTTGATATATCTATTTTATATATACAGGGTGAGTAACTCTTAGTGTAAAAAAAAAAAAAAAAAAAAAAAAAATGAGTGAAACTAGATAAAAAATGAAGAAAATTCTTCAGACCTTACCTTTAAGACTAAAGCGACAAGAAACTGCTCGTCGTTACAGACTACTTCAAAATTTAATAGACAAACGGTCAAAGCTCCCAATTCGTTACAAAAGACTTTTTTACATGACCGTGATTAGACCAATTTGGACGTACAGAGTTGAGTTTTGGGGCTCTACTAAATCATCTAGTTCATCTCGTATCCAATCCTTACAATCCAAAATCCTTCGAAAAATCCTAAATGCCCCTTACTTTGTCACCAATAAACTTATCCATAAAAAACTTAATGTTCCATATGTTGCTGAGTTAGCTCAAACCAGATACCTATCCTTTCATCGTGAGCTCCATAACCACTCAAATCCAATAGTTTCTCAACTTGCTTCTCACTTCATTCTCGATAATCCTCCGAGGCGTCTGAAAAGACTATGGCCTAGACATCTTCGTGTAGCATTTTTATTGAAGTGCTACTGATGAGTAGTTCTTTTCAAGTTTTGACATGTTATTATAATCGTTATCAGCTCATTTACTTAATGCATATATAAATTGATTTATAGAAAAAAAAATATACCTTACCTTTCTATTCCAATCATTTGCAGATATACGATAATTCAAAGACTGTTTTGAGGAAACCACGTTTTTTTTTTTTACCATAAATCTAATATCTCCATTTACTTAATTATACCATTAATATATTTATATTTCAAATTTTGACCACATTTTCGGATTTAGCATTAAATTTTCTATAAGAAAATAATAGAATAAAATACTTATAAAAACAAGGACATGTAACCTTGAATTTTACAAACTTGGGACCTAAAGATCAGCTTAAGCTTCACCTTATTTAGAGAAGTTACAATGTCTTATAATACTTCAACCTCACCGATTTTCGAAAAAAAATTATCCACAAAACTGCAAATCTCACAAAAACTTACAAATTCAACCAGCTTTATAGTATGATCAAATTAATGATCGATTTCATAAATTTACTTTTAAAACCGGAAAAAAATGGTGTTTTGATTTGGCCTACAAATCAGTTACTTATGTAAATAAGATATTATGATAATCGCTTAGTGGAAATATGAATTTTAAACAAAATTAAACTCTTCATTGGAATAAAAAGCAAAGAAGTTTTTTTTAGGATATCCTTAGCAAAGGATTTTATGTTATTACATTTATTTACTTTTTTATTATTATTATTCAGGGTTTATTTTATTAGATTTTCAATGTAAGTTTTAAAACCCAATGATAATGAACATAGACCTCAATTTTGCTTCTGAATGCAGATGATGTGGGAGAACACGACGTTTTGAGGTGAATTTTATGGACAGATGAGTTATTCAGGGGAAGGCATTTCAACCTATCCATATATATCGTCGGCTTTTTTTTGTATTGCTTTCGAATAATGTTGAGGAGCACCAAAGGGTTAGAAAATTATATTTTGCCGAACGTCAGGTGAAACATCGCGATGAAGTTGTGGTAGGATATTTTGTAACAAATCATAGTAATTCTCATCATTCAATCTGTTGGACAAACTATTTTTTCCCAACACTGTTCGACAGTAGTACAAAAATTAGTAAACCAACAATATCCCTCATGGAAATGTAGAAATGCCTGACCATAAAATCCACCTCAAAAGTGGTATTCTTCAACACCATCTGCATTCAGAAGCAAAATTAAGGTCTATGTTCATTATCATTGGGTCTTAAACCTTACTTTGAAAATCTCAATTCTAAATAAAAATTCTAAATAATAATAATAAATAAATAAACGTAATAACATAAAATGCTTTGATATGGTGTTGCTTTATTGACATTTTCCTTTATTTTCTATTGAACAATAATTTTTTGCATTTCTTTTTATTCCAATGAGTTTGTTATGTTTAAAATGCTTATTTCCATTAAGCGATTATCATAATGTCTTATTTTCACAAGTAACTGATATACCAAATATGTAAGATTATTTTATTGATCTTACAGTTAATAATAAAAATTAAAGTTAGTGTCACGGTCAATGCAATAAAACGTATTGAATGGTTTGACTTTTATCACATAGGATATTGACTGAATACGTTTTATACTTGGGACTACGGCAGACACAGTAATCCATGGTCCGTAGGAACAAAAATTACATTAACCTTAAATATAGTTCACTAAGAGTCTTAAAAATATATGAAAAATGTATAATTATAGATTGCTGAATTAAGAACTATTTTCACCAAGTTTGATGCGGGACAAAAGAACCATTATTATTAATGAAGAAAATAGCTAAGGAAGAGACTAATATTAATGGAATACTGAACAGTCTATTAAATTTTCCTAGGGAATAAGGAACTTTTTTAATCCCCCTAGCAGCCAATGAAAATTAAGACAGCGAATCTCGTCTAAAGCCAATTCTTTAACAATGGACTTGTTCTAGAGGGATAAAGCCATTTTCATAAATAAATTCAATTGATCCATTAATTATCGATTATATGCATGACATGCACATGTGACAATGTGAGGAAATCACAGTTTTGTAGATCCTGAAGATGGAGCAATGTACTCCGAAACATGCTGAAGAAAATAAAAGATAAATAGGAGTTATGTATTTAAAAAGAAATATTAAAAAAATTGCTGTTGTATCCCTAGTTTTTTTATTGTTAAAAAAAAATTGTACTATTATTTCCTTTGAAACCTTATTTGATAACATTTCATTAAAAGTTAACTGAAAGATGCTATATATAATTAATGTAACTCAAATATATTTTAGGTTTTCATTTTTTAATTTGATGATTAATAGATGATGAATATATAACATTAAAATAATATTACTCTTTGACGTAAATCTACGATTTTTTTGTCCTGCAGTCCCTTTTAATATTCCACTAATTCCTGTAGAACGGATTCGCTGTCTAGGATTCGTCTAACTCGAAATCCTCATAAAAAAGACTAAAAAGACAAGAAACTTGTCGTTTCGACTACTTGAAAACTTAATGTCCAAAGCTTCTAATTAATTACAAAAGACTCATCTAGGTGCTACTAGAAATATTAGGAGATTCGGAGCTTAGCTTTGGGGATCCACTAAGCCATGTGTTGTTTGCGAACAATCCTTCGAAAAATACTCAATACTCTTAATTATGCAATAAATATACATATCCATACGATACAATGTTGCTGATCCAACCCAAACCAGATACCTATCCTTCATTGATAAGCTCCATAACAATTCGATTCCTAAATTACTTCCTATTCAATTCCAAGGTGTCTGAAAAAAAGATGGCGAGGAGACCTCCTAATGTAAAAGTTCGTTAAAGAGCTATCAATTAGAACATAGACTTAGCCAAACACGCCATTAGTTCACATTTTCCCTATTTTACTTATTGTATTATTGTATATTAATAAATATCAATAATTTAAAAAAAATCAATTACGAAAACCTTTACCTTATAGATATCCTATTAAACTGATTTACTAAAATAAATTTCTAAGCTTATGAGTACCTCTTAGTGTAAAAAAAAAAAAAAAAAAAAAAAAAAAAAAAAAAAAAAAAAAAAAAAAAAAAAAAAAAAAAAAAAAAAAAAAAAAAAAAAAAAAAAAAAAGCCCCAGACCTTACCTTTCTATTCCAACCCGTTGCAGATATAAGATAATTCCAAGACTTTTTTGAGAAAACCATGTTTTTTTACCATAAAAACTGTAACATCTTCATTTAGTTTGAATATTTTTTAAGTGTTGGCAATTCGGATTCAGCATTAAATTTACTAAATTTATTTATTAAGGGCAGAGTACATGTAACCTTGAATTTTAAAAACTTCGGACCTAAAGAACATATATTCACCTTATTTAGGGAAGTTACAACATCTTTTAATATTTCAAAGCTCACGGTTTCTCAAGAAAAACTATCTACAAAATTGCAAATCTCACAAAAACTTTCAAATTTAACCAGCTTTCATATTGTTTGACCATATTATATTATTTTTTTTTTAATTTCATAGAGAAATTTTTTTGTACCGGAAAAAACATGGTGTTTTCATTTGGCATAGAAATGCATTTTAAACATAATAAACTCTTCATTGGAATAAAAAGCAAAGAAAAAAATTATTGTTTAATACAAAATGAAGGAAAACTGTCAATAAAGCGACACCAGACCGAAAGATTTTATGTTATTTATTTATTATCATTATTTAGGATTTATTTGATTAGATTTTGAATTTTGAATTTGAAAGGTGCAAATGAAATAAAAATAAAATTTAGAATGATAATAACATCGTCGAAAAATATTTTAGGAGCCCATTTCAAAATTTTCATTGTTTGGGATTTCATATTGCCTTCATTCAAATAAGAAAATTTCGATTCGTGCCTCTGGTCCCCCCCTCGCCGTGCATTAATAGTCAGTTCGTGAGGGGTCTATCTGTTTCCTTTCTTCACGTCTCCGATTTGAGGAAGACAGGCAGAGGTTGTAGAGGAATAAACAGCTGTATTGTAAAGTTCCCTCGTCGTGTTCTCATCTTTTATAATGGGCTATAAAAGAGACCTGCTGTCGTTGGATTCCAATGCATCGGTAATAAATAAACATTTACAGTTGTAAATTAATTCAGAGTAGTGTACTTAATTAGTTATTATATTAATTAATACATGGATAGTAATCGTTTATAACTTGTTTAACAGTTGAAGACATCTGATTTTCATTTAATAGCATTAAACAGTTTCGAATGAGAAGAATAAAACTTGGAACTTTGTAAATAAATGACGTACTTAATTATGCAAAATTTTTTGAATGTTTTATAACTACTTTTATTTAAAAAATACATAAACATTTCATGATGTTACCCCTCAAATAATTATATTCTGAAACAAACTTTTTGATGCGTCAATAATTTATTGCTTGTTTGCATTGAAATCCACAAATGTAATTAGTTTATTTTATTTCATAGGGTAAGTTGTCCATAATATATTTCTTTTAAAAAATTTCAGCTCAAACTCCTATCTACAAGGATTTTTAAACGTTATTTAGTTATTTTATAAATGCATTCAATTAAGTTTAAACTTGTTAAATTATTTTCATAGATATAATTGTAAAAGGTTATTGAGTGAAATTCTAACCCTAAACTCAATAAAAAACCTAGGAGTTACCTTCGATCAACACCTATCCTGGAATCACAATATTAGCAATATCTAAAAAAAAAAAAATAAATAAAAAAATCAATTAAAAAAAAAAAAATCTTTTTCCTTAAACAGCTCTATAGATTTCGAGATTCCTTTACAGAAAGGGCTTGTCAACTTCTGGTGTCCTCCCATTGCTTTGATCACGGTTGCTTGGTTTATGCGGGACTATCTGTTGATCTCGAGATGGGATTGAGAAGTATGGTTAACTGTTTCATTAGATTCGTCTTCGGGGTCCTAATTACTTGCCGATATTCTGAGCTAGGGTGGCTTATTCCTAATTTACGACGACAATCCGTCTTGGGGACTTTCCTAGTCCAATCTCTAAAAACCAAAATATCTTCCTACGTTCTTGACCCAACAAATTTGCGCTCTTCTATCCACATCCTGAACATAAGGTCGCAACCCCTAAACCTGCATACCCCTCATAGAGAACTGCTTTCTTTAAAAACTTAAAAAATCCTTTAACATTTGTTTTTACCTCATTATGCTTCCCTTACTTTTTTCCAACAAAATTTATTTTGAACACTTTTTAGACAATCAACCTACCACAAATATGTAAATGCTTTATTTTAGTTTTTTCTTTTCATATATGATTTAATTTTTTTTTCCTTTGACAATATGTTCTGTAATTGCTAAAGCATTTTATTTGAAAGTACACAATTGTACCGGTAATTGAGCATTATTATTATTCTGAGGGGACAGTATGTCCCACAATAAAGTTTATTTTGCAATAATTCAGTTTCATTCAGTATGTCAAAAATGATTTTTAAAATATACTCGTATTATTGACAATCTGTCACTTATGATGTTTTAAATAATAGAGGTGAAATACAGTATTAAAAAATACAATAACATTTTTAATTTATTGTGTTCGTGTTGATATACATTATATTCAGTTCCTGGCCATTTATGTACACACAAACCGTTTTTCAGCTTCAATAATTTCTGATTAAATTACAAGACTAAAATAAGATTGTTGAGTTTTTAAATAAAAAAAAATTATTAAAAAAATCTAAGTTTATAAAGTGCTTTACTTTCATAAAAATGTTGCTCTTCTTATTAAGTAGGACTCAATCGTAACCCAATATGTAATTATGATAAAGTTCAGATCATTGAATAAAATTCGGCTTTGAATAATATTAAAGAATCAGAACAATATGATTTTTCATTCCTTCGCCACGATTTCCTTAATTATAAAAGTAAAAAATATGAATTTTAACTGATTTTTTTTAAAATATATATTTTCAATTTTGTTTTTAAGGAAGTGTTTCTGGAAATACCTCTAGCAATTAATTAACTAATGAATTGAATTTTTTTTCTCTAAGAATACGCCAATAAATATCTTTACCTGTTATACTAAGAATAATATTCTTTGACATAATAAACTTTTTTGGAGCTTCTAATTAAGAATGTATAATGTCTTAGATAATTAATGGGGGACTCGATGGCCGAGCGAGTTGGTAGGAGGATCTCAGCTCGCTCGGTACTGAAGGTAATGGGTTCGAATCCCACACGGGCGTGTTAAAATTTATTTCACGGCGTACCCACAAAATGAATCTTGACCTTCCTACCTTGTCTAGAATAGGTTGGTAACCTGAAGAATAGCCTATCTTTCCTGCCCTATTTAGAGTACATAAGGTGGTTAAGCTCATATAAACAATAAACAGATATTTATTCCATTTCTCTTCCACCTTGTTGTAGAAAGCGTGAAAGGAATGACAAATACCCTTAATACCCTTGGACCTTAAATAAATAATTTTTTTTTATTAAGGGTTAATTTAGGATTAATTTATTCAATCCTTATTCATTATTATTTAATTATATTGTAAAGCATCACAAATCATTGATATGGTTTATATTTATATGATTACAGTCAAAATATTAAATTTCAGACGTTAAAGTAATGTGATAAGTTGGATTATTTTACTTACAAAACAATACATTTCCTCAGAATTACATAAAGCTATGACGTCATGGACATATTGTTCTAAATGGATATTCTGCCGGTTTAAAGCCCTGTTGATTACAGGCGGGTTGTGCAACCGCAACTCGCCCTAAAAGGGCAAATAGGAAAGAGAAGAAGAACTGGAGATGCAGTAAAGCCGAAATAACCGAATGAGATACGAACTGCTATCTGAACCCTTTGCCCTTTTCAAGATAAATTTCTTATCTAATTCTCAACCCTCCTTTCCTTGACTCCACAAATTCAATTCAATCTCTCTTTTTAGCTCCCTAATCTACATCTGTTCATTCCTCCCCTTTAAGCTATTTTGACTCGTATAGTTCGGAAGGGATAAGTACGCCTGTCTTCGAATTCGTTCGAAATAAGCTTTACATAATTAGACTTCTTTGAATCCGCAGAAGAGGGAAAGAAATGATTTTAACCAATTAAATTTCTATTCTCCAGAGTTCTTCCTTCTTCCCCTGTCCCTTTAATCGCAGGCTTACCTTTACACAAATGAATTCTTAAAAGACCTTTTCATAATGAAAATAACAACTTTTCTTAAAAATATGAATCGTCGTGAACAATAATTATTTATACAAAATATAATCTTCAAATTAGCTTCATCTGGAAAGTTGTATGACTTATTTGGAAAGGCCATAAGACAGCGTGAAATATGCGATTATTTTTACCTCATACCTTCATTAGGAATAGTTAGAAGGTCAACATACTAAAAGTCCCCGCCCCTGGGGGGGGACTTTGAGCTTACGGTGGGAGAAAGTCCATTTTAGGGCTTTACGATTATATCTCGAAAACGGTAGACTCAAAAAAACTATATTTTAAATAAAAATTAAAGCTTATTAAGTTTCCTATAAAATTGATTCAATACATATTTGTCGAACTTCCAACTGTTTTCAAGTTAGAAGGTAAACATACTAAAAGTCACAGCCCTAGAGGGGGAGGGTGCTAACGGTGGAGGGAGGGGAGAAAGTCCCATTTTTTGTTTTTATAAACGTTATTGAAAATCTAATAAATTTCCTATAAAATTAACTCTATATTTTTGAGAAAAAAATACGTTATTGTCCGAGAAAAATGTTGACCTCACTTTTTGTCAAAGATTTGTTTCAAGTGGCAGTAACGTATAAATGAAATTAAAATAGATTGAAAGCTATACTAGTCTGATTTTGTCATTTTTTCTGAGAAATGATCGTGGAAGGTACTAGAAGCAAATGACAAAAAGTGAGGTAAAAATTATATTTTTCAAAAATTATCGAATTTCAATAACGTTCATCTCGAAAACCGTTTGAAGTTCGACAAATATGTATAGAGTTAATTTTATAGGAAATTTAATTAGTGTTAATTTTTATATGGAACATATGTTTCTAGAGTCCACCGTTTTCGAGATTTATTCAAAAAACCAAAAATGGGACCTTCTCCCCTCCTTCCACTGTTAGCACCCTCCCCCTCCTAGGGCTGGGACTTTTAGTATGTTTACCTTCTAACTATTCCAAACAAAGCTATGAAGTCAAAAATTTTCACATATTCCATGCACTCTGCAATATGTTTATTGACTGGACTATTGTTTGTGGATTCCAAGTAAGTGGATACAGTTCTAGACAGCGGTTCTTTAAATAGTAGTTAGTTGGAATTTTGCTTTATAAGAGGTATTTAGATCATTATGGATACATTTATTTGAGACATGATTAGGAGCATTGAGGATTTTACGATGGATTTTCGTTTGCAGGAATCATTCGGAGGAGATACAGATCTCAACTAAGTATGTCCAAATGGGTTAATTACTGTCATGAAAATGAGTTTTTTTAAGTTCATAAACGATTTCTTTTTTTATTGATTGCGTTAATGTATAAACTTTATGGCGATTGAGTAAGCAAATAATATTTTCATTTTTCTATTTTAAAAAACACAAATGGAAGAACCAGACAATGGAAACGAGATACCAAAGAAAGGTTGATGGAAGCACCAGGAGAGATAGGATCCGTAACTCTACAATAGATCAAGATCAAACCTTGACTACAGGTAGAAACCACTTCTGTAGAAAATAAACTAAGATGGTTTGGGCACCTCCTGAGGATGAGCACGGAGAGAATGGCCAGGATAATTTATGAGACGAGAGTAGAAGTAAGATGACCAAGAGGAAGACCACGGATCACCTAGGAGGAAGGCGTGCGAGAGGCGTTCAGGAAGCGAGGGATGGACTGGAGCAGGAGGAGAGAATTGGTTAAAGAAAGGGACACTTCGGTCAAGCTCTGTAGAGGTTTGGAAACTGCACAGTGGTAGAGAGGGAAAGATTATGAGAATGAGAAAAAAAGAAAAAAAAATAAAAAAAAAAAAATAATAAATACAAATAGAAAAATATTTTCACATGTTATATAATTAGCAGTGACAATTTCGAGCATTTCTAGATATTATAAATATTAATATGGACAAAAGATTTTTTTTTCTTTTAATTAAACCGTGTCCTAGAGCTTTTGTTCAGTAAATGTTGATGAAGTAGAAAATCAAGTGTCTTGTACATACAAAATAGATTTTATATTTCACTCTACATTATGTTTAATTAATTCAAATCAAACTCCTTACTAACAAATGAGGAATATTCCAGTTTAATTAAATCACATTTATAACATTTGTTTTTCAAATCCTTATTAAATTATTGAACAAAAGAAGAATAGGGAAGGATGAAATATTAAATTCTCTCAGCTTCGTCGGAGGTAAGTAGAGGAGATGTTGGCGTGTGTAAGAAAGGTACGCTTTGAATAATTCAATAATGGTACCATACTCAAATTCCAGCCGAGATGGAGAAAAAAAAGGAGCTCCCCCCCTTTCCCCCTCCCCCCGCGATTGGAGGGCAGAGCTCGCTTAAAAAGTGGCCGTCGATTTATACAAGTTGGGCGCTGGAGGCGCTTCTTCTAGCATCCCTTCATATTATTTATCGCAGTTCCTTTGCGGGAATTTCTTTTTTGGATTTTTCAAAAGAAAAATTCCCTCCACGCCCCCGACTCATTAGGAAATCAGTTATGAATTCCTCTTGATTTTTTTTTAATGGTTTCCCTCCACTTGGTGGCCAGATAAACGCTTCTGAATGACAATAATTCAAAGATGCTTGTTAGGCGACTTCTGTTCTTCGCCCTTTCCCTTTATACCGCCGCCTTATCGCAAATATTTATTGAAACGCAAAGATTTACATGAAAATGTTTTTTCTATTTATATGATCTCTTATCGGCGATCGTTGAGGATGTAACCGGAAGTAATTAGGATTGATGAATTATTATCCTCTTATATTGGAATTTTCTTATATTCAAAGACAAGACTCAATATAAATATTTAGCATGTTATAGAAATATTCAAAATATCAGCACTCCGATAAAAGGCACAAGGTAAAGTGGGAGTGCTTCAGATCCTCCAGGGAGTGTGAAGCTATCAGATCCTAGAGTAAAATGGAATATAATAGAAAGAAAGGAGGTTAGAGTTTATTAGATCAGGAAATAAAAGTAACACATCATAAAGAAAATAGCCTCTTTCCTTCTATTATTTTTTTTGTATTTATTATATATTTTTTTACTTTATTGGTATTTATAATTGTATCACAGGGTTATCGAAAATCGAGTGAGTAGCACCAACTGGAGTTAGTAGATTCGTGTGGGTATATTTATGTTATGGATAAGGTATCTTGTTTTGACCAAAATATGGGACATTTAGACCGTTAAAGATAAGTTTACTTGTTATTGAATGAGGAGCGTTGAGGATTTTATGAAGGGTTTTTGAGTTGTAAGTATTGGATACGAGAAGAATTTAGTTTAGTGGAGCCTAAAAGCACAACTCCGTATGTTTAAACAGGTGTAATCACTGCCTATATAAATAAGTCTCTTGTGGAAGCTTTGAAAGCTTGTCTAGTAAATGATTGAGTAATTGGAAACTAAATATTTATATACAGGTCATTATGAATAGTATAATCGTTTAAAACCAATCCAGATAGTTGTTTAAACGACCATATAAATATCTCCGATAGACCCATTTTAAATATATTTCCAGTAGAAACAGGGAAATGGTCTAGTCGCGGGGAAAACCAAATGGATTGTCTATTTACCTGATTATTTAGCTGACTTTACCACCCTTTCCACCTATATATCCCTTAATCTAGGATATTATAGCGAAGTGTTTCTTTGCCTCATTAAGTAAGAATCAATTTTTTACATAAAATCCCAGTGTTTCACAACACACACCCACACACACACACACACACACACACACACCATATATATATATATATATATATATATATATATATATATATATATATATATATATATATATATATATATATAATGTAAATAATTTGTCTATCTAAGTGCTCAAATTTTAAATTTTGCGTATGTTTTAGAACTAATAATGAATGTTTATTATAAATATTGATAACTGGTCTTCGAATAGAAAAAAAAAAAAAATCAACATAAGTAGAAATGATTAATCGATCCTAATTAATAAAATAAATTTAATATAATATTTAATAATTTAATTTTTAATTTTATAATTTAAATTTAATTAATATTTAATGTAATAAATTAAATTAAATTAAATATTTATTTTTCAATTACAATTATCCCCTAAATGTTTGTGGAACAAAAACATTGAAATAAGCAACAAAACTGTAAAAAGTAATAAAATTCGCAATGAAATATACCATAAAAATGATAATTATATGTAGTATAGTATTCCAGATCGTGAAAAGATATGATTAATTATTAAATCTGTAATAATATGTAAAAATAAATATAGATTTATATTTTCAATATATGTTAACATTAATTATTTATATATTAACAATTATTAGCAAAATACTTATATAAAAATTGTAAAATTTGTATCTATCATTGAATTGATTTTTGTTAAATTTTACGGGCTAATATTACTAATAATAAAATAAAATACTAATAATGATAGATAGTTGACTGCTAAGATGAATGGTGAAGGTCATCGTTTGTCTCCTCTCCGGTGTCTCGGTGGCCCTAAAGAAGACCTGCAAGGCAGGTCGAAACGTCTGCACGCAATACAGTATTTCTATTTAGACGTGGAGTTTCTCTTTCACTGCATCTCTGATTATCTTCTTCTTCACTAAAATACTAATAATATAATAATAAACAATATACTATAATAACAAAACACTAATAATAACTAATAATGTCAGGCAAGATATATCTTATAAATAGAATTTAAGTAAGTTACTAGTCTTAACACTCAAAAACCTAATTTTTAAATAATAAATATTTGTTAAATTGTTTTTAAAATATGTATAAATTTCAGTAATAATTTTATGTTTATTATATCGAGTGTTTATGTAGATTCCATAAAGGTTTATCGCAGACACGTTTGTTTCTATAGTTCTAAGCAACTAAGTGTTAAGACATTTGTTGGAATAAATTCCTGATTGAGCTATCACTTTTATGAAGAAGACGAATTAAGTATTTAAGAAGAGCAGACAGATGCTTTCGAGGAACAATAATTTTAAATTTAAATGCTGGAGGTGAGGTCTCTGTTAATCTTGACAGAAGTAGAATTGAACCTGGTAGGTTTGATTCTGTAAATGTTTAAGTATATCCTGACCAGCTGTCAGGGAGCCTTATTCAAATGAGCCAGGGTCCAATTTAATCTCCTTTGACGGGGCCAAAGGGTCTTCACCGACCTTCTCTTTTGGAACCAATCTTTTCGGCTGTCGCAGTAATTGAAAGTTTAATGTACTACCAGTCATAACTTTGAGTATTAGATTTTGGAGGGCGAGACTTCATCAAGGCCTAGTACAAGGCAAGTAATTTATGTTAGGAACGATATGACAGATTTAATTCAATATAATTATCGGAGAAAGGAATATTATAGGAGTTAGTTATGAGCGCTGTTTGTTGAATTAACTGAAAAATAAATAAACAATGAACAATTAAAAACAAACATTCTAATTTATGATTCATCTGAATGAAAACAAAAACTATAAACACCGCTTGAAATGAATCCCTGACAGACGCAAAGAATATCTTATCCACTCTACGTAATATTTCAGTTGATGTACACAAAATAGTATGGAAGGATCAATACTATTAGGATTGATAAATTATTCGCCACTTCTAGTGGATTTTTTAAAGTTTACTAGTTTCGTATGTTAAACATTCATCATCAGTTCTAAAACTATTCAAAGTATTTAGAACCTCAGTACTTAGATAATATAGGGTGTCCCGAATTTAAATGACAAAACTTCAGGAACTTATAGGGGACCGAAAAACTAAGACAAAAAGTCCTTTAGAGATTAGTTTTAGAGAAAATCGCAAAAAAAGAAACAAAAAACAAATATTACAGATAGCGATTATCACCTTTCAAATTTCGTCAGGCTAGGCAGTGAGATATGTAAACACTTATTGTTATCCTTTACATTCTTTTATTTGTTGACATTTTATTTTGGCTTCCTTCTAGGATTATAATTCCTAAATCAGTCTTCAGTCAGTTACTCAGATATTTTTGTGTGAATAGCATCAGCCACAATGCCGCATACATATTCTAATGTTGAATACGCTGATATGATTTTTGTGTATGGTTTCTGTAACGGTAATGCTTTAGAAGCGGTGCGTGAGTATGCGCTCCGATTTCCAAATAGAAGAGTGCCTAATCGACGAGTCTTTTCGTTAACTTTTAATAGACTACGAGAGACTGGGTCATTCTTAATACGTAATGAAGGCGACCAATTCCAGGCAGCAATAAGAGCTAGGAGAAGAAATTGTGTCCAACGCCACTTCGATAACAATCCTGAGACTAGCATCCGAAGAGCATCTGCTGCATTAGCAATTTCGCGGCAAGCAATATGGCGAACCTTGAAAGATGATAATCGCTACCCATACCATCTTCAAAAAGTTCAGAATTTATTACCTCAAGATTATGTCAAGAGATTGAATTTTAGTAACTGGTTTCTTGACAAAATTCGCGATGATAATTTATTTCCATTAAAACTTATATGGACCGATGAAGCTACCTTTAGAAGAGGCGGAATTGTTAATCAAAGAAATTATCATGTATGGGCTCTTGAAAATCCCAGAGCTATTAGAGAGAATAGGTTTCAGCATGAATTTGCTATTAACGTTTGGCTTGGAATTTGGAACGGATTACTGGTGGGACCATATTTTCTACCTGGAAGATTGAATGGTATCACATTTACACATTTTTTGGAGAACGACTTTTCTAATTATTTAGATGACATTCCCTTACAGCAGCGGATTGAAATGTGGTTCCAACTCGATGGATGTCCAGCTCCTTATAGTAGAGTTGCTCGAGCTTGGCTGGATATAAATTATCCACAACAATGGATTGGACGTGGAGGAGTAGTACCTTGGCCACCCAGATCACCTGATATGACACCCATGGATTTCTTCGTATGGGGAACCTTGAAACAGAAAGTTTATTCGGAGTCAATCAACTCAAGAGAGCAATTAAGAGACCGAATTATAGATGCAGTGCACCAAATATAATCAGAACAATGTTTAGCTGCAATTTATCAACTGAGTGCTAGATGTAATGCTTGCATTGGTGCAAGAGGATAACATTTTGAGCAATATTTACATAAATAGAATATAACATAAATATAAATGTAAATAAATAAGTATAAAAATGAAAACTTGTTTTGTTTCTTCTTTTGCGATTTTCTCTAAAACTAAGCAAAAACGAGCAAATCTCTAAAGGACTTTTTGTCTTAGTTTTTCGGTCCCCTATAAGTTCCTGAAGTATTGCCATTTAAATTCGGGACACTCTGTATAGATAAAGCAGTCGATGAACTTGAGGAATTTCTGCAGAAAAAAGATAACTATAAAAAAAAATTTTGTTGATAGTTTAGAAGGATCAATACAATTAGGATTGATGGATTGTTTGCCATCTCTGTTGGATTCTTTTTTCCCAATACTAGTTTCGAAGTTTAAACATTCATCATGAGTTCCAAAAAGAGACATAAGATTTAAAACATCAGCACTTCGCTACGTAGTTGTTTTTTGGTTTTTTTTGAATAGCAAAACCCAACCAGTCATAGGGAAAACCTAACTAAGGGAGCAGGATTGATGAATCAATTGCCACTTTTAATGGATTTTTTTTAAAAACTAGTTTCGTATGTTAAACCTTCTTCATCAGTTCTGAAACATACAAAACAAAAAAATCAGAACTTTGTTACATAGATTATCAATATTAAAGTGTTTTAATAATGTAAGACAAGAAATCAAAAATATTTGGACTCACCGAAGGAGGTGCACGGAATTCTGAACTATATCAGGAAGAGCGGAAAGGATCAGCTAGAATGGGATCTTTCGGTTTTCCCTATGACTGGTTGGTTTTTCCGTGGAAAGAAATTTAAAATGGGTCTATTGGAAATATTTACCTGCTCATTTTAAATAAGTTCTGGAATAGTTTTAAAATTTTGTTATTTTATAATGATTCACATAAGATAGGTGTCCTTTGCTGCTGATGGATCTCCGTAAAGAGGACCCATCATCAGCAGACACTTATCTTCAAATGCCGAAAGGCAAAACAAGATCACCGTTTCCCAAAATTTACTATTTTATATGTATATAAAATAAATAAATGGAGGATTAGAAAAAAAAAAATTAAACACAAATATTTAATTTTAGGCTGTTTTCCTCTTGATGTATTAGTTTTTTTTCTAATTAGGGTTATTTTCTTTTAAACAGATATCGAATTAGGAGTTTTGGGTCTTATTATTGTATGCTCTTCCATATTCTTTTAATATGTAATTACTCATCTTTCAGTTTTTCCCATTTTTCAATAGATGTGGCAATTAATTCATCAATCCTAATTGTATTGATCCTTCTACACCTCAAGTGATCTAACGGCCTGTTCATTTACCGGACTAATGAATGTCCCTAGGGACCACAATGTATTAACCAAACTTTCCCTTTCTTCTCTTTACACTCATAATCAGTCTATTTTAAGTCCTGATAAATTTAAGATGCCCTTCCAATCTGTTTCCTTAGATGAGTATCAACATGTCTGATTTCTTTTATCACATTTTCAAAAAATTTATATATTTAATCTGAAATATTTGATTAATTTACTAATGACGACTGTAAAAAAAAAAAAAAAAAAAATAAAATAAAAAAAAAACAAATAAAAAAAAACAAAAAAACAACCCACTAGAAGTGCCAAATAATTCATCAATCCTAATTATTTAATATTTTAACTATTTTAATTTCAGTTCCATTACTTCCAATTTTTAAAATTTATTACCCTACGGGATTTAATGAATGTACTACTATTTTCCAAAACTAACAAAATTATTTAAATGATTTTCAAAGTACATTAAAAAAATTATTTCAGTAGGGTAAACCAGACAGTTACTAACACCCTATCTTAAAAAGCTGAAAAAAAAAAATATATTTAGCCAGAAAAAAGAAATTTTAAAATTCCTATCAAATCATACAACTCGACTGTTTAAAAGTACTTTCGATTCTGTCTATATTTTAAAAGATACTACGGATATCTCTTAAAATGTATCTCTTATACGTGTCAACAACTGATTTTATATTATTTATTGTTACTCTCTTGGAAAATACATTCCAGGAATAATGTTTGGGGTAAACTTTCTTGCCAAGCTTAAAGTATAGTAATTAAGGAAAAAGGACTGCAAAATTCAACTTTATTGAACTATTCCTCCTATAATTATAGTATGAATATTTCCGAATATTTCCTTAAGGGTTTCGATAACTATCTGGTTTACCATATAATTCGTTAATGTTTATTAATCTGTAAATAAAACCTGTCCCCACCTGATTAGCCTAAATAGTTGCATAAATATTTTCCTGTTTTTGCCTTTTGATTCTCGTGTTAGGGATCAATATTAGTCTTTTGTTTAGGAGGAAGCCAAGGTATCGTATACTGTCGAATTCGTGTTGAGGCAAATGATTGAAAAGGATGGGAGGGTAGAATCTGCGGCACATGGTTGAAGCCACGTGTTTGGATTCATTGACTTTGATCGGCCATTGATGGCGTTAAACTTCAATATGCCAAGGGTTTCTTTGACGGTTAAAGGTTGCTATTTCAGGATCTGAGTGGGATGTTAGGATCGTGGACGAGGGTTGGTGTGATGAAAATGTAGAGGACGTTATCCAACAAAATGCCCCACACATATGTATGGAATATGAATAAAACTGTTATTTTAAAGTAGAAAAAATATGCGATGAGAATAAGACTGATTAATTTTTTACTTTAATCAGTATTTACTATACTATAATACAATCAGGAAAATAGCGGAACTGTGAGCTAAGAGCATGTCAATGTCTTTTAAAGTAAGTAGGGCAAACCAGACAGTTACAGACACCCTAGACAGTTAATGACAACCTATCTTAAAAATTATAAAAAAAATACTGTCCAGAAAAAAATCTTAAAAGTTCTCTTAAATCCTACAAATCAGCTGTGTAAAAGTACTTTTAATTCTATCCGTATTTTAAAAGATATCCATAGGTTGTCAATAACTGAGATTTTACAGCTAGTGGGATATTTTTGTTGTCACTATCTTGTAAATGACACCTCTCTAATCCGACCCGTAAGGAACCAATTACAGGAATAACTGGTGTGAACTTTCTTGCTCAGCTTAAAGTACAGTAATTACGGAAAAATCACTGCAAATTTCTACTTTATTGAATTATTCCTTCTATAATTCTCGAAGAAGGGGAACCAAGCACTACGAACATTGCCGATGTCTTTCGAATCCCTACGCCTTTTGCCAGCCGACTAGTGGCCCATCTCTATTATTTTGTTCTTTCATAATTTTTTTTTTAATTTTTATTAAGTTATTTAAGCCACTAATCTTGCTATGTTTTATAATCTGATAATAATTTATGTAGTACGCCCTTAAGCCAGGAGGTATGAAAAAATTAACGGTTCTTATAAGGATGTATCTTAAAAGGAACGTAATGTGACCTTCAAAGACATCTTAGTGTTGTTTTTTAGTTTTAGGTTAAGCGAATCAAAAATTAGGTGTGCCCCAGCACCTAAAATAAACTTTCAGTCTCCCTAAATCCAAAATTAAAAATATTATTGACCCGGCCTTAGATTGTATTCTTAAATACGGCAAAAGGCCAACATTTACCTTTCTGAACCTATAACAACCGGTATATTTTTTTCCTAATAAAAATTTAGATTGAAAAAAAAAAAGATAAAAAAATTAAAAATGTACTGATTAAATTTTAAATTCAAAATTTTTATATTGCTCAATATATATTTATATTCCATATTTGTTGTTTCCATTTTACTAAATTTGAGATAATGTAAAAAATACAGTCCTATTAAATAAATTATAAGAACAATAAAATCCAGACAAAATATGTTGGAAGACCTTTATATTTCCTCCACCTTTCACCTCACGTCTGTTCTCCTAACTCTATCTTATTAAAAATGATTCCGTTAGAAAATACCGGCTACGCCTAGTAATACAGCAACTACTTTAGCAAATTGGCGGATATTAATAGATAAAAGCAAACTCCCCTTGTTGGAGGTCTAATATTGGGAAAACAGAAAGGACTGGAAGAGTTATCCTGGAAAGGTCCCATTAGGCTCAATTGTTTGAGGGCAAATAACCCCTTTTTCCAAGAGCTCGTAGTCAAAAGCCGAGTCTGTAGCACACAACTGGTCAACACTATCATTTAGTCGAGTAGTTCCAGATTGAGGTCTGCACTATTATTACCTTTTTCACTTCCAATACTGATCTCGGTATCTGTTAGCATTGAGTTAAATTATAATGTCATATATTTAAACATCAATTGTAACTTTTTCGAAAATGTGGATCACATTGAAAAATCATGTTATTTCTTGGAATATATATATATATATATATATATATATATATATATATATATATATATATATATATATATATATATATATATAAATATACAGTAGTTATCTTAAACAAAAAATAAATATCTTATACTAACATATTATTTATACAGTAAACGTTATTGATCACCCCTTGTAGTTTTTTAATTAGTTTTAAATGATATCATTCTCATGGTATCAAAAATGGAGAATCAGATATGTTTTGATAAACACGAATAAATCTCACCAAATAACCTTTACCCTTCGTCGTAAACCTACGACCTCCTGTCCTACAGTATCCTTTAATGATATTCCACTAATCCCAGTTGAACAGATCCGCTACCCTCCACTGGACAAAAGTCTACTTGGAATCCACTTACTACAAGAAACTGCTCGTCGTTACAGACTACTTCAAAATTTAATTGACAGACGTTCAAAGCTCCCAATTAATTACAAAAGCCTCATTTACATTACTGTGATTAGACCAATATGAACGCAAGGAGTTGAGCTTTGGGCTCCACTAAACCATCAACATTATCCCGTATCTAATCCTTGCAATCCTAAATCCTCCGAAAAATTCTCAATGCTCCTTAATTTTTCACCAATAAACTTCTCCATAAAGATCTTAATATCCCACATCTTGCTGATTTAGCCCAAACCAGATACCAATTATTTTATAGTAAGCTCCATAACCACTCAAATCCACAAGTTTCTTAACTTGCCTCCCACTCCTCATTCCCTATAATCCTCCGAGGCGTCTGAAAAGAAGATGGCCTTGTGTAGATTTTTTATTGAAGTGCTACTGATGAGTAGTTCTTTTCAAGTTTTGGCATGTTATTGTAAGCGTTTTTAACACATTTACTTGATGTATATTTGTGCAGTTGTAAATTTCAACAAATTGTTAAAAAAAAAAAAAAAAAAAAAAAAAAAAAAATATCATTCTCACAGTTTTCCACTTATTTATTACTTCTCAGGATTTTTACTATTATAATTTTACTATAAATTCCTGTCATTTTCACTTAGAGACTGTTCATCAAAATAATAAGTTTTAACACTTTTATTCATTTCATTTCGGGCTATTTTTTACTCTACTTTTGGAAACCAATGTACATCAAATATGATAACAACTATTTCATATTTACTGAATAACATTTTAAAGAAATTGAAGCAATATTTACAAAAGCATAAAGTGCGATTTCCATTTGCATCTAGAATGTCGTCTAAAATGAGTTCACTTGTTTTTTTAAAAGTAATCAGTAAATAAAGTAAAAGAGATGATTATTTTTTCGATATCATGTACAAATCATTTTTATCAATATCAAAGGTTAAATATGAACTGACTACAATATAGAAAAAAAAATTAAAGATGCGGTAACGTGTTTTACCATCAGGCAAACAAGCCTTTGGATAGAGATTCCAGAAATATATATGTTTTAGTATTCGATAGTTTTTTTTCCTAGCCTATCTTGCTGTCTCAAGTCTTCTAAACATGCATATTTCTCTTCCAGATTCTAATTCTCTCATTTAAAAGTTTCCGCTATAGTTAAATTTACTATCGGAAAGACTACCGCTAGTGACGGATCCAAGAAATGAAAGATTTATTGTTCTCTACACCCACTTTGAAATAAAGCTTTCAATAGCTACTGAGGCTGTTCGAGGTAATCAATCAGTGCAGACCAAAAATAGCAGAAGACTGATAAAAAGCATGTCTAGATGCATGCTATAATTCTAGCAGGAAGAGCAATTACAAGAAATTTTTTAAAACTAATATCCGATGTTAATTACAAATTAAGGAGGCGTTTGACTACCATGCTCCCGGGCTCGAATTCGGATCCGACTGACGGCAGAAAATTTATATTCTGCCATTCCAGCCGTGGATCGGATTCGAGGTAGGGAGACCCGCTTGGGGCACACCCAGCCTCTTAAAAACTGGGTACCTCCCTTAATTGGGGGAAAAACCTGGCGGTTGAGCGTGAATTCTGGCTAAATCTCCTCCTTTCACAACCGTTGGCTCAGAAACAATACAGCCTCACCTAAGTACTGAACCCAAGACTCTTCATGGGTTGTAAGTGGTACAGGTTTTTTTTTTTTTTTTTTAAATTACAAATTATTGATTATAATTATTTTATTTTGTTACTTTTTGTTTAAATAATCTTTTTGAGTATAACTTTGATGGAAGGTGAATCTATATTATTTTACTTTCAAAAATCGGTTTTCTTGCTCATTCCGAAGAAAACTTCGAACAAAAAAGTTTACTAACTCGATCGTATTAGAACTACCAATTATAAATTTTTCAATGATCTAGACATAGAGAGGTTTGATGATTATGATCAGTTGTAGAAAGTGATGACTCAATGCTCAATGCAGAAACAATAGTGAATCGAATTCTTTTCACGGAATACAAACGATAAAATTACTGCTTTCCTAGTTCCTTTAAAAAAAACAAACTTGGAATAAGACAATGCTTGGTCTTTACTCAACTTGTTTTAAGACGACAAATCTAACTTTAACTGATCCAAAAGTTTGGGATTATTTTGAAAATTACTAATGCTTCTCTTACTGTTTTAATTTAAATTAAATGTATATCTATTGATAACATATTTTTTGTATATTTATAGAGAAACCTGTTAAACAAATATAGCGCATTTACATGTAGTTTTCAAGCATTAAAATGGCGTATCAATTTAAAATTTAGAACAGTTAAAATTATTCTGAAACACAATGTTCCCCTATGAATAAAAAATAAGTGGTTTTAATTCGGCATACATATTAGGTACTTCAGTAAATAAAACATTATGATATCACATAATGAAAATCTTTATTTTAAGCAAAATAAACTCTTCATTGAAATACAAAAGAAAAAAATATTGTTTATAAGAAAATAAGGAGAAACTGTAAATTACTAACCAGATATGGTATCACTTTCTGATATGTAATATTCTTAAAAGACATTGTCCCAGAATAAAATTCTCTTTCTATTTTATTATATTTGATCATATTTTTACAACTTCCTTCCTTATTTCGAATGCAGCTTCTTTCTCGCTATCCCTAAGGCCACTTCAATCGTCAGACGTAGTTATAATTTGGTTAGTTATAATGAATCCTTGTTTGTAAAACCTAAATGATATTCACTTTTGGAGCATGAACTTCGCTTTTTATATAGCCCCACAGTTAAGTTCATAGCAGTTAAGACAGACGACCTAGCTAGCTAATGTATCACACCATTTCTACTTATCCGTGTGGGATATCGTCGATTTAGCAATTCCCTCACTGCTGCCAAATTACGTGTAGGAGCACCATCGCGTTGAAAAATCATGTTTTGCTGAACTTCAGTTATTTTTATGTGAAGACATGATAAAACTTCCGAACTTGAGAACCTACTTATGCAGACCGAAATGTGGTGAATAATAAACCAATCGAGTCTAATTTTAATTATATATTTTGGCTAAACGTCGAAACGTATACAGTATATTACAAAGTGAAACTCGGACAAAGTATTAAAATGATTTCCAACTTGATCAAAATGAACAGAATTGAGTCACTATCTTGGATCAGAAGTGCACGAACCATGAAATGACTCATACTCAACCTTTTCCGAATCCTGAACCAAGGCAAAACCTCTTGGCCGATGTTTTCCTGGACGCTGGGCAGGAACTGGTCCGAGGCGGGTCCTTTGAAGAGGTCTTCTGTATGGCCGGCTGATTTGTCAGCAGCGGTTACACTCTCCGAGCGGCTCGCCGTCTTTTTCTTAATAAAAATTACTTCTTATGGCCCGGCCTGCTCAGACGGGTATGAAATCGGATTCATGAGGCGATGGGCTTAGGCAGAGGATGATTCCACGGCGAGATAGCCCGAGATGTGAACAGGAGCTGCGATGTGTCCACTCTTTTCTTACCAGGGACTTCGGTCCATAATCAGTTATTATTCGGTCTCAGAATGCTTAAATAAATATTAAAAATCTATTCAGTTTTGATAGACCTTTGAAGTTTCAAGAACGGTTCTGAAATCTGTACCTCTGTTTTCTTGGTGATTTTATTAATTTAGCGAATGTTGGGAGACGAGAACATATGTCTCCTTCAAAGTAAATTTATAATAAACACATTTATACAATTAACATATTCTTATTTTAATGTATTTCTTGTTTTTTGGGGGCTTGAGGTCCTTATTCACTCCCATTAGAGAAGGAAGAACAGGTTTTTTTTCTATTCTGGGTAGAGTGGGAAAGGTAAGTCCCAATGATTGCTAGCTAAGTCCACTATTCTACATCACATACACAGATGATATTCCTTTCAGCCCTAACAGATTAACAGCGTCATATGCGGAAGACACATCAATCTTAACAAGAAACAGAAATCCAACTGACGTTTCACAAACTCAATTACATTACTTTTCCAAATTGCATTACTGGCACAATCAATGAAAATTAGCATAAATTATTACCAATCACATCACATAACGTTTACTCTTCAACATGCAATCAATATGTTATCCAGATTACCTTGACAACAGATTTATTCCACAGTCAGACACCTTACGTTACCTTCGTCCAACATTTAGTCCACACATTAAGAAAAAACGGAAAACCCTCAATCAAAGGCTAAGTCTTTTATGACCTTTTGTCAAAACATACAAATCTACAACTAAGACAAAAAATTAAAACTTATACTTACTTACTGACATATCACAGATATACAGAACAGTTAAAAGGACATTGATTAACAAACTTCAAAATTTTATGCAATAAACACGGCATGTAAGCAACATAACTACATACAGAACTTCGCATGCCAACTGCTACATAACAAATACGAACTTTCTACAAACGATTTTATGAAAATTTGCAAGAACACACTTTTAACAACACACTTAACACACTCATAATCGACTTGACAATAACGGACATTTTAGAACAAACCAAGAGAAAAGGAGCACAATGAGGGATCTCCAGTGCTAAGTTAGGAAAAAAAAAGTTAGGGGGAGGTTCCACAGATTCTATTATTTCGCCGAAATCACTGATTGAAATCACATAGATTTTCAGGTATGAGTAAAGATTCAAAATTATCCTATATTTTAAGAACGTTAATCTGATTAAAATTAATCGATTAATACTATCGATCGAATCTGTTCATTGCAATTTATAATCCGGATATTACAAACGGACCACGTCATAATGAAAAATTATATTTACGCCACTTAAATGAAGTCACCGATAACTTAGTCTCGGTTATTATTATTCATCGTTTCGTGATTCTCAGAACCCCCCGGGAACTGGGGGATGTTTGCCTTGTCTGGCCATTTAACGACATAATAACCAGTTCTTAACTTGTTCTAATATCTTTCCATCTTTGTCCAATGCACGCTAAGTGGGTGTTTCCTGATATTTCCAACTACTGATCATGTTTAAGCTGATTAGTCTCGTTTAGAAATCAGTTGACAGGGTGTACAGGAATATGGAATATTATATATCACTTTTCATGGAATAGAAATTCGAATCAGTTAAAAATTAGTCAGTGGAAAAAAAAATGATGTCAACAGTCAACCTCTATTTTGCACCGTATCCTACAAACTGGAGGTTTTTTTGTTTATTTTCAATTTTAATTTAGTATTTAAATTATATAATATGACATCAGGTGAATAATATTTTATATTTACCGTCGGTATCTTGTGAGATGCATGCCCATAATCGGGAATTTAATTTTTCTTAATGACATTTTTCTATTGAATAAATATTATAAGCTGCCTTACTCAAGCGCAATAGGTAATATGGTTGACAATGAATCCATCCATACAATATGTACAATAAAAGTAAATTAAAAAAAAAAAATTAAACAGTCTAACTATATAAGAAAGCAAATGAAAATGTAATAAATAATAATAAAAAATAAATTGGAGTAGTAATTGTGAGACCAAATAAACTAAAATCCAGAAAGAAAAAAACTTAAAAGCAATCAGACTATATTTAAAATATTTATAAGCATCACGGTGAACCGCAGACCAATCTTGTCCTCCATCCGTGGAAGGGTAAGTCAGGCACAAAGTGATCCTAGTGCTCCTATCTCGGCTACGTAACTAGCAAAATACAGTGGAGGAGAACTTATCTAATTCCCTATCATAGTAAAATATAATTGATAATGTGAAAATATTTAATGCCAAACTTAATAAAATTAATCTGCCAAATTATTTTCACTTTGTTAATTAAAATAAATTATTAAAATTAAAAATAATATTTATTAATTAATTAGCAAAATTATTATACTAAAAATGAATTATAGGAGAAAACCAGCCTCGATAAAGTGGGAACCCTTAAAATTAGAGGAAAAAAAACTTTTGGTTGAAGATTATTCAGGTCAAAATGACTCCTTTCACACCTGTTGGCTTTGAAACAGCACATTCTTACCAAAATACTGAACTCTTATTGTAATGTTGTAATGTTAAAGCTTACCAGATTTTTTGTTCTGTTAAAAATTCTAATATCTTTATTGGGGAATAAGGAAATAATCTCAATAAAGCGCATGATTTTATTAACCAGGTATGGTATCACTTTCTGTTATTTAATATTATTCGTAAGGGACATTTTCCCAGAAAACAATTCTTTTTCTATTCTACATTATTTTATCAGATTTTTAGAATGTTCCCGTTGCTCTCTTTCTCACAAAGCCTATGGTCACTCCAAACGTCGAATCATAGATACTATATTACACTATAGTGAAACTCGTACAGACTGTATTACAATGATTTCTTAATAAAACTTGATAAAAGATAAAAAAACTGACATTGAGTCACTATCTTGGATCAGAAGTGCAAGACTTTTTGTTGGGTTAAAAATGTATTTTTTTTTTGCGTACTATTTATCTAGATTGCTGAAATTACCTCTTTTTATCCTTGCCAATGAAGTAAAATAGAAATAGTAAAATGAATGTATATTCCGCACTTCCATATAACCCAGCACGGAGGTCAAAACGGTAGTGGCCCCGAGACGTATTATAAATATTTAACTTGCTGGAGTTCTGGCAGTAGCCGGCTTCTTTACTTAAGTCGTAACTAATGTGCCATATTTAGCCCAGTCAAATAAGGAGCTTTATACAGCAAATCTCGGAAATGAACCAATAAAGCTGAATTTTTGCATATACCTTTGTTTTGGTCTTCTCAATAAGTGGTAAAAATTCACCGATCTCAGCAAGTTAGCATGATTAGATATTCAAGGTCAAATGTCACAAAAATCATTTTTTTTTTTCAAATATCTCGACTTCTATCCATTGGCCGTCAATCAAGAAAGTAACAAAACTTGTAGATAATAATATTCTCTATAATTTTGGTTCTATTAATTTTTTTTTTTAGGATGACCCCGTTTTCGAGATATAGTACGGAGAAAAAGAAGCGGGCACCGGTTCAGACATACATTTGCTTCTAGTGCCTTCGACAATTGTTTCTCAGAAATATTGTCTGCAACAAAGTTGTAGACCATTAAATTTCCTTTAGTTTCATATACGTCTCTGGCACTTGAATCAAATGTTTGCCAAAAAGTGAGGTAAAAATAGTTTGCCTCTATGATTATTGATTTTTAATAACGTATATCTCGAACACCGTTGAGAGCTGGACAAATATTTAAATAAACAATTTTATAGGAAATAATCGAAGATGGACTGCCAATGACCCTGAAGGGTAGAGGCAATCAATCAAATAAATAAAAATTAGTTTTAATTTCGATTCGTAGATTATTTTTCTAGAATCCACGGTTTTCGAGATAAAATCGAAAAACCAAAACGTGGGACCTTCTCTTCTTCCCCCACCATAAACTGGAGATTCCCGTACCCCCTGGGACCTGGACTTTTAGTATACTTACCTTCTAACTACTCCTAACGAAGTCGAAAATAGTCGCATAATTCATGCACTCTACACCCCTCATTTCAGCACTCTCACTGGGGTCGCGCTTTTCGGCGAAAACACCCTTTTCTGTACTCTTTTGGCTATAACTCCGAAAGTAATAGTTCGATCCAAAATAAATTTTTCCATCTGAAAGCTGTGTAAATTTACTATAAGAACGTGTATATTAAAGTTTGATTATGTCCTATAAAATATTGATGTCAGCACCCTCAAAACCGCTTACTGTTTTGAAATCCAAGTTTTTTTTGGCGCATTTTTCACTATAACTCCATAACTTTTTCTGATCTGAACTTTCATTTTTTCAACTGAAGCTGGTTGATGTTCAGCCCTTTATATGAAATTTTCATTAAACTCCGTAGTATAAACAAGCAAGACCACTGAAAATGGCAAAGTTGTCAGATGTTGCCAAAACATATGTATGTTAGAAAATTTCCATTTCTGTTTATTATTCATTTACTTTATATTATTACTTATTACAATTTGTTTTATATTTTATATAGTTAGAAGTTTTTTAAATTTCATTTCATTTTATTTATTTTAATTGTTCGTATTGTATGAATGGATTATTTGACATCCTTATTACTTATTGCCCTGAAGTGAGATAGGCTATAGTATTATAAAATAAAGTAAACAAATGAATAAAAATAAATGGATTACTCTTGAATCGTTTTGTCAAACCGTCTTCACATAATGCATCACCAGATACCTTAGCTACGACTTTCTCCCCCTCCTCCCCTTAAAGACCAAGATTCGGTAGATGTAGCCTTCCAGATAAGGACACAAATCTTCGTGATCGCACCTCAAGCACAGCCGTGGAAGGCATCAAAACATATTAAAATAATAAAAGAGCTTGCCGTGGAAGGAAATTAGTCAGTTTGGGAGAAAAAAAATGGTTACATGGAATTCCACTTAAAGCTGTCCTCGCCTTAATTAGAATTAATTTTAAGGCTTAGGTAACTGATCCACTATTACTGATCACTATCTCCGAGATAGGACCAAAAGGAAGAAGAACCCTAGACCAATTGATTACCGGCTAAATATCTGAACAACCAACACATTTGATCATTCGAGCACATAAATCTCTCTTGTAGCTCTTATCTGTCTCTTGAGAACCTACAGGTTTTCGTGGTTAACAAGCGATATTTTATCCTTTGTTAGATATAACAGTGTATTTCTCACACTAAATTCTTCAATAATAATACTATTTAGTAAAGTATCGATTATCATTAATGTTGTAAATATTAAATAATATTTAATATAATTATTAATATTAATATATTCTTACAAATACGTTTTTATTTAAGGAAATTTCAATTAGTTTCGACAAGTACAATTATTACATAAGCAGCTCTGATAATAATTGGTCAAATTGCTCCAAATAGGAGATAGCTCCACGCTTCAATTATTATATAAGTATATAAGGAATGGTAAAATATGTAAAATTAAAAACGATTAAAAAAAATAATAAATAAATAATAGACAAACAATAATCCAAATAAAGTCAATAATTTTCTTAAAGTAAACAAATCTGTACAAGGACTTTTGGTTTTCAACCTGAGAATGGTGCATCTAACCAAATGTGGTGGTACACGGCACCAGAAAGTAAATAAATAAATAAATAAAGGTAAAAATAAAAACATATTTAAAGCCAAAACAAAAATGATATATATCATTTTAATAATTTAAACACAATTTTTAAAACAAAATTATAGCATGACATTGATAATTTTATGTCTACATAAAAAAAAAAAAAATGTTCCAAGTAATTATTTTAAGATTATAAAATTTTGATTAATTTTCTACACATACGAATTAAGATATATTTCTATGAGATTTTCCTCATTTTTTATGTTTTAGTTTTATAGGGTTTATAATTTGTTACAGATTAATTTAATTTACAATTAATTATTGTATTGGATTATTTACCCATCCACGAAAATACAATTTACCCATCCACTGGACTCCACAGAATTACCCGGAGAGTCGGACTAGTGGAAGTCGGCTTAATGTATTATGTTAATAATTTAACTGTATGGTTATGTTCAATAAAAAAAAAAAAAAAAAAAAAAAAGGAAAACATTAATGATTTTATAACTATATGAAAAAATTTTGTTTCAAGTTATTATACTAAGATAATCAAATTTCAATTATTTTTTTACGAAGACCAAGTACGATACATTTTTTCATACACAGATTTTCCTCATTTTTTTGTTTTAGTTTTATAGGGTTTACAATTTGTTACAAATTATTTTAATTTAAAATTTACTGAATTAATACGGATTCCACGAAAATATAATTTACCCATCCACTGGACTCCACAGAATTACCCGGAGAGTCGGACTAGTGGAAGTCGGCTTAATATATTGTGTTAATAATTTAACAGTATGATTATGTTAAAAAAAAAGATAATAGGATAACATTGATAATTTTATAACTACTTTTTACGAAAACCAAGTACGATACATTTTTTCATACACAGATTTTCCTCATTTTTTTGTTTTAGTTTTATAGGGTTTACAATTTGTTACAAATTAATTTAATTTACAATTTACTGAACTAATAGGGATTCCCCGAAAATATAATTCCCCCACCCCTTGGACTCCGTGGAATTACCCGGAGAGTTGGACTAGTGGAATTGAGCTTCTGCTGTAATAAGTTTTTTTTAGAGAATTTATTTAGAATTTTTATGAAATAAGGGAACGTTCTAAATATAATTTTTACGGCTTTGTTTGATTATTGCTTAGATGTGCTGTGAAAGTTAGCGATTTGTCCAGCGTTAAATCTAGGTCTTCTACTGATATGGAACAAGGAATGCCAAAATGATATCCCGGTCTATGAGTGGCCAGACTTTTAGGATAGAATTAGCAGGTAAGGAACTATTACCAATGAGTGGAATAATAAATGTGTACCAAATAGACCGATAGGGGGTGGGAATGATTGATTTTTTTTTCATGATCCCCGTTGGAAGAGTTTTGCCAAGGGATAAAGCCTCTGCTCTAAGTACCAGGGAAAAAGTGTGTAGAAGAAAGAAAACACGGGATCTGTCCAGTTTTCCTTTAAAACAACTTTTTCAGCCCCTCCGGAATCCTCTCGAGTGGAAAGTTCATTAGGACAGAAAAAACACATTAACTCTGTGGCCGTCCTCCTCTTCTTTTGTGATGGTGTCCTCTACCCCCGGGCTCCGGTGGTTGTCCTCCCACAGTTCCGGCTCTTTCCATCAGCCTACTGTTATTCTTGGGAATGCCTTTTTGTCAAACAATCTATGCCAAAAGTTCGAACAATGGCTCTTAACATTATATGTCAATTTGTCACCCATCTTAAGTGACATAGCGTTGCCTATATCTGAGGGTGTGTTCTTTAATTAAGGTAAGTGTACTGAATAATATAAATTACTAGTATCCCCGCAAAGGCGTCGTCCGCTCTTCTATGCAAAGAATTTAAATAAGTTTAACTAATAATTGAAATTTTTTTAATTTATCGATAAAAATCTTGAATTGTACAAAGCAAAAAAAACAAACTAATTTTCTACTAGCTAAATAAACTTTAATTGGAAGTTTCTATCGTTTGAATTTAAATAGTAGATCAATAGAAATCAATAGGGCTCTATTCGATGGCCCCTTTAGTAAGGGGGGTTTGTAGAGAACTTAAATAATTTAAACTAATAATTTAGGTTTTGTTTATTTATAGATAAAAATCATGTCTTGGAGTATGCGATTGAGCTTTGTTTCTTCAATGATATTTTCATGCATAGCACTCATTTTTAACATCGTTAAAATTGCACTGATTTGGTGTTTGAAGATTACGTAAAAGCATGATTCGACATATATATATATATATATATATATATATATATATATATATATATATATATATATATATATATTTTTTTTTTTTTAATATACATTTATTGAAATTTACAACTGTACAAAATATATATATCAAGTAAATGTATTGACAAAGATTATAATAAGATGTTATAGCTTGGAAAGAACTACTCATCACTAGCACTTTATTAAAACTTCTACACTAGAAGGTCTCTAGGCCTTCTTTTGTTCTCAGACACCTCGGAGGATTATCAAGAATGGAGTGGGAAGCAAGTTGAGAAACTAACGGATTTGAGAGATTATGGAGCTTACTATGAAAGGATAGGTATCTGGAGTGGGCTAAATCAGCAACACATGGAACATTAAGATCTTTATGGATAAGTTTGTTTGTGACAAAGTAAGGAGCATTGAGGATTTTAAGAAGGATTTTGGATTGTAAGGATTGGATACGAGATGAATTGGAAGGTTTAGTTGAGCCCCAAAGGTCTAATCACAGCCATGTATATGAGCCTTTTGTTATTAATTGGGAGCTTTGAACGTTTTTCTAGTAAATCTAATTTTTAAATTTAATGTATGAGATGTATCCAGATGGACAGAGACTATTAAGAAACTCTTGCGGATAATGAAATACATTATCAGTGTTAACAACTAAAATCCCATGGATCATATTTTTAAACACAATATCAAAAAGCATATAGGCATTTTGTTTTAATAAGAATTTTTATTCGGTTGAAATACTTTTATTCATCCCATCTAGTTGGATTTTAATTTCTAACTATAGAAGTATAAGCCAGTTTGGCATACCTCGTTTCTGCCACACGACATACTGAATTTAAATTTTTATTACCGCAAATTTTATTATAGCTAAACCTTCCTAGAACTACGAATTTGTTGTAGTTGAAATATGGTACAGTTGGGTTCATTAGTTTTACCATTGCAAACTATGATCTAAAAATCGCTCTACATATTTATAGAATTGAATATAAGTAAATTTTATCATAAATTCCTAGCTCTGTATAACATTGTACAATTGTAATTGTGTCACCTAACGGTCAATTGTCTAACTCGCTGAGAACCAAATATTTATTGATTTTTTATGACAGTTTAATTGAAAATCTGAAAATTTTATTATTGCAAAACCTTCCTATATCTATGAAGAGGATGTATTTAAAATTTGGTTCAATAATTTTCGCGGTTTGTGATCACAAACGAAAAACGGCTTGTCCTTTTATATAATAGCATAGAGTGAGATGACAAAAAAAGATCTGGTTTTTATCTAAGCTTGACTGACATTTTTAATTTTTTTTTTCTTTTCTTTTTTTGAAGTACCGTTGAGCAAATCAGAAATATATTTCAAACCGCTCAGGCCGGATTCGAACTGAAATCACAATATTACTGGAAGTGCCTAGCACTCCTAGAGGCTCTGCCATAAACGGTCATTTAATATTTCTTAAATAATCATGATTGTTTAAAAAAATTTAACAATACAATCATTAAACGTTTAGCAGTTAATATAAAAAATGAAATAAAAATATATAATTTACTTCTTGAGAGATAAATTCACGAGAAATGGAAGCAACAACTTAGAGAACAAATAGTTGAAACTTCACCGTAAGTTATAAAAACGTTCAAAACATCAGTGCTTCTAAACCCAGATTATAGTTATTAATTTTTAAAATGTAAGAAAAGAAATCAAATTTATTGATACTCAACTATGGAGGCAAAGTGGAGGGTATCTTAAAGCAATCGGGGTCAAAAGTATACTGGGAGGTGACAAAAAAGGGTAGGGGGTAAATGGGCAATCCCGTATGACTAGTCTGTTTTTATTTCCTACTAGAAATAAATTTAAAACGGCATTATTAGAAATACTCATCTAATCATGACCTTTCATATAACTAGTGATAGGCATTACACAGTTCTCAAAAAAAAAAAAAAAATTTGCTCCTTCAAGAAATTGATTCTGATTTTTATATTTGTGTGTGTTAATAATTTGAATCTGAAGGGAGGAGGGAGGAAATTCCTTCTAGCATAATTTTTGGGAAATTAGACGTTGTTTCTGAAAACCTGAAACAGAATTTTTTTTTTTTTAATTTCATTCTTTTTTTTTCTGCTCCCATGAACATTTTTTGTGAATTATATATTTACAAGTGTGCTGAATTCGAATCAGTATTAAAAAAAAAAAAAAAAAAAATTCTACCAAGCACTATTTTTTAGAGATTAGAGTTTTTAAAAAAAACAAACAAACAAACTGAAAAAACACCTTTTTTCATGTACATATTTTTATAACACATTTTTTGGTGAAAAATAGTAATATATAAAATAATAATGTTTAATAGTGAACATAGTTAAAGTGTATATTTTTTCCTTTTGTACTCTACATCACGTTTTTCCCGTTGTAGTGTCTAATAGTAGTCGACAAGCATTTTCTCATTGCACTTTCCGCTATACCTTTTTTTCCATTTGGTTTATCTCTTCATTAAATCGTTCTCCTTGTTCATCTAAAACTGCTCCCAAGTTGGGAGGAAAGAAATTCAAATGAGAATGCAAATAATAAGTTTTTGAGGACATGTTGCAACCCATGGCCTTATATGATATCAACAATTCTTCAAGAATATCATTAATGCAGCAAAGACTAATACTAATGCTCTCCAATTTTTTTTTCATTTTTTAATACATTATAATGTTTCTAAATCAAAGAGGTTTTTTAGTTTTTTGTTAAGCTTACAATGATAAATAATAAATGTCGAAAAACACCTCTTTTTTCGACATGAAACGCATATTTGACAAAAAAATATGCTTGATTAAGATTTTCTGACTTCTAATTCGTATTTAGCACACTTCAAAACAACATCTTTGTTGAAGAGTGTATTTTGATGCACAATAGTATCTATATGCACACTAGTAGTAAAAGATAATAAATAAAAATTAAGATAAAAATAACGACTATTTTTTTCATCAAAAAAATTATTCACAGAACCGTAAATTTTAAAACAGACATTGCAAAAAGACATTGCAATGAATGAAAGGAGGACACCTATGCATATACTATATATATAATCAAAAATTAATTGTTAATAAAAAAATTAAATATATAATGAATGAAATGAAATAAAATAGAGAGATTCTAACCAACCTATGCACCCGATATATAAATATACTAATATATAAATCAGTCACAATATGGATTAGTTGTATAGTGGCAACACATATATGAAAGTAATTTAATATGAATAACACTTCAATAATCAGATAAATAAGGTAAATAAAAATAATTTTTAATTACTATACACATACAATAATAAAAAATAATATTAAATTTTGCAACCACGATGATAATAGTAATCATAATAAGTAACTTCATATATTGTTTTTGAAGAAATGATTTTATGATATTTACGTAACAATTTGTTGAAACATTTTAATGACTGTGATATAATTTTAAGGTATGCAGAATATATTATTTATTTGCATGTATTATATATATTTGAGAAATAATTGTTGATGATTTCATGGTGCAGTTTTTAATTTATAGCACTATTATCAATGTTCTTAGGACTTTTTAGGAGATATCATTGCTTATTATCCTCAAAATAAATATCGACTAATTAAAATCAGTAAAGAAATAAAATTCTTTTATTTCTTTTATTTATTTCTTTTCATTTTTTTTTAAATTAAAAATCAGTAAAGAAATAAAATGATTCTATTTTATTTATTTATTTTTTTATTCTTTGATATTACACTTCTATTATCTAATAAGTATACCTCTCTTATTATACCTTTTCTTTGTAGGATGCACTGTGATGGGTATATATTTGAGGATTATAAGTAGAATAGAAGAGATATATGTTCCAATAAAATGACAGTATATGCTGCTACTAATCCATAGGGCAGTTCAGGAGTCACGGACACAGTCCTAGACACAGCTAATGCTCCTAGGGGATAGACTACTGCCTATAATACCCCTCTCCTCCCCTCCATCTGGGGCAATAATGGCTAATAGGCAACAGGTAATAACTTTCCAGGAGGACACTTCAACGACAGCAGTTGCAAGGTGCCATTTAAAAATGATTGGCTGCCATATGGTGGACAAGTGCTTCGGTCTTATCGAGAAATCGATTGTGTGTAATGGCATAAGGGCTATTAAGAGTTCATTTCCGACAATTTTCTAAAGTTTTTGCTGGAGTAAACAGTAAAAACTGGACGTAATGATAATAATGAAAACATCAATCCTTTAAAAGAGTTATTAAATAAATTCTTATATTACATAATAGTCAACTTCTTCTTCTTTTTCTTTCGTGGCACAACAACTCTTGGAGAGTCAAGGCCTCCCGACATTTGGTCCACCAGTCGTCTCTGAGGGCTGCTGCTCTCCAGTTTTGAACGCCCAGATTGGATATCGCGTCGGTGGACATATCATCTATCCATCGTAACCTGGGTCTTCTCACTCTTCTGGTGGCATATATTTTTTCATCAAGGATTTTCCGAGGTATCTAGTCTGGTGCCATCCTTGCAACATGACCTGCCCATCGTAGCCGACCCACCTTGATTGCCTTTACAATTTCAAAGCTTCTGTACAATTCCCCTGGCTCTGTGTCGATTCGTATCCTCCATACGCCATTATTATGTAAAGAACCAAATATTCTCCAAAGTATACGTCGTTCAAATCTCAGGAGAAGGCCTTCCTCCGCTTTCGTTATTGTCCAACATTCCGAACCAAAAGTCATCACATATCTAGCTAGTATACACAATATTCTTTTCTGGATCTTCTTCTTCATGTCATTATTAGAGTTCAACTTAGAGCCAAGGTAAATGAACTCTTCAACCCTCTCAAAGGTATTGCTCCGTATCTTTATCTGACGGTGGTCATGGGCTTGCAATCTTGTACTTTATCTTTTTCTCATTTACCACTATTCCCAATCCAGCTGCAGCTCTTTGAGGGCCAACAGATATACAGGCCTTCTTCATATACGTATCAGTAATAAACCTAGGATTTCTCCAGTCACTGTTCTTATGAGAATTATAGCCTCAAATATATTTCCACGCATAGCTGTGATTTTTTAACAGTCAACTGTAATATTCTCATTAAGAAACAAAGTTGTGCCCCATCATGCAAAAACGAACCTCCAAGTCACATTGAACAGATTTTACAAATTTTAACTAACGAAATAAAAATACTATATCACTATTAAATGTAGATGATGCTATTGTGTTTCTCTTCCGTGAAATTTAATAAGTTCCTAAAACCATTAATATTATAAAATATTATCTCAAAAGTGTTATTTCCGTTTACCAAGTTTTTTTGTTAAAATTTCGTGGTCCAGTGCGAGCCGGAGGTCGATATACCGGAGGTGACAGAGGCATAAAGGTTATGAGCGGTCATGAGGCTTGGCTGTCAGAGGAGCTTCTAGGCCGGAATCTAAAACGCTCAAGCTTTCCTCTGTTTTTTCGTTTCCTTGGGGTTTGACTTAGTTGTTCTGTTGTCTTAGAGCCGATATCTTTATTAAGTAAATCATTAATTAAAATTTCTGCTTCCCCTAACTTATATGTGTTGCCTTTGAATTTGAAAAGACCTCTTCTATAACTACAGGTGGCATCAAAAACTTTTAGTTTTAATAGGCATGAGTGAATTTTTTTTTTTCCTTCCTCTCTTTCTTCCGGTGTTTTGTCGTGACTTATAGAAATGCCTTTTTTTTCAATAAATCTTTATTTTCAAAAATTTTTCTTTTTAAATGATTATTATTTAGTGAGACTAAAATAGGGCCCTTCCCAAGCCTGAAACAATTGTTGACAGTATATGCAGGGATTTCTAGATTAATACTACCAAATATTGTTATTATTTTATCTAATACATTTTCATTCTTGCTTTTAGGAATATTATGCATTAAAAATTATTCCTGCGAAGCTGTCGTTTCAAAAATACGATTTCTTTTTCAAGTCGGGTATTTTTTTCTTCCAACTGTACGCATGTTTTCTTAACCACATTTAAATCTTTAATTAAATCCCCCATAAGTGCGTTATTCGCTTCTAAATTTATATTCATTTCCTTTATGGCGTTCATTAAATCTTCGTTTGAAACCATAATGATAACGTAAAATACTTCGTAAATATTTAAAGAAAAACAGATATAAACGCTTCCTTATCTTAAGGGACACTGAGGTATTGACAATGATAACTAGACGTAGAAGAGTGGGGAGGGCTGACTTGCGTATTAAATTCCACTACTATAAGATAGATAATGTCTGACTCACCAACTAGCTATTGAATCCCTTATCGATCTTATTTCTATCTTCGTGATCCACTTGATAGCCGATAGACCGCAAATAACTGACTCTTTTTTAAATTTTTTAAAAAAATATATATACTATTAAATAAAATGCTAATATATATATATATATATATATATATATATATATATATATATATATATACATTCTTCTTATCTGTAGTTATAGAACCTGTCAACTGAGCCCTAAAACTAAGGCCACCCTAACAAGCGTAGTAAATATAGGTTGCCGAGAGGTCCTGAGATAGGTTTGCATAGAGAAGAGGAGGAAGCTGAGGAATTGAATCCGTGGAAGTCTGCCGGGGCCGTGGGCCGCCTAATGATAGAGCCGACGAGGCGATGACATGGACCGGGGAGTAGATTATATATTGTCAGCCCGACCTCCCGAAGGGCTACTGTCCATCTCCTTCAGCATATCCTCAGGAAATCTTTCGAAAAAGATCGTGCTTTGTTGAATTTCCATTTAGAAAATAGCCGCCGTAAACATGACCATAACCGTGTATAACAAATCACCAGTGTTCAAGTTGGATACTTTGTTTATGTCCACTCACGAAGCTCTTACATGTGGAATATTTTTTTACATTTTGAATGCTAATTTGTTTTGTCTTTCATTTCATCTGTTTATCTATACTGTTATACAATTTATACTTTAACACCCATATAAATAAATTAAGAATAATTGCTCAGTTGCGCCGAGCAAGTAAAAGGATTGTGACAATAAAAATAAATGGAGTTTATAGAACAATTGACAGTAATAATCAATGTAAACTCTCAGTGTACTTCTGGGGCTAAAGACGAGGTTATGCACGTTTTACAGAACTGCGAAATTCTTGAAACCTTAAATTTCATCTACAAAGTTTATCAATGGAAACTCTATTCACAATCAGAAATATAGTTCATAATATTTATTTATTTATTCAGTCCATAAGTCCATTATTGCTAGTAATTGACCGACCACACAGTGTTTAATCTTTGCTTTTCATATTTTTTAGTCATATATATTAGTAATGTTACATTAGTAGTTATAAAGATTATTTAAGTTATAAAGACATTTGCAAATCTTATTTGTTGCTAGAAGAGTATTTCTATTTGTAAATTTAGGAATTTAATATTTTTTTTTTTTAAGTTTTAAGCTGAAAAACGTTTTCAATATTGTTTATTTTATTTTAGTTGTTATTGTTTTTTTTTTTCCCCTCTCTTACTCTAACAAAACAGATGTTAATGTTTGTATTATTCTATTAAGAGCCAAAACCTCCTGTAATTGGAAAGTGTTTTTTTTTTCAATAAAAAGCAGTTCTTCACTCATTCATTCATTATATAAAAGGGTAAAAATTCACATTTTTCGAATGTGATTACTAACCACGAAAACTACTAACCAAATATAACCAGATATAGGTTCCAGGAAGGTTCAGCGATAATAAAATCTACTGATTTTCAATTAATTTGTTATTTAAAAAGTGTATAATTTAAAAAATCTAAGAGGATAACAGTGCATTTTGAAGATTGACCGATAAATTGAACCATTCTACATAAGAGGTAACAGAAGTACGGTGTTATATAGACCTTGAAATTGATAATACAATTTACCTATATTAAACTAAATTATTATAAAAGATTTAAATATATGGTGCGACAAGTGGAACCCAGTGAAACTTGAAAATCGACCGATAGTTGGTTAGCACTATTCCACAATAGAATTTACAATAGAAAAACTACTGACCCCATCAGACTGGGGTCGCACTTCTCCGCCAACATACGTTTGTCGGTACTCTTTTGGCCATAACTCCGAAACTAATTGTTAGATCCAAAATTCATTTATTTAGTCTAAAAGCAGGTTTAATTTACTATAAGCACCTATACATTGAGTTTTGATCAGGTCCCGTAGAACACCCATTCTAAAAACCGCTTACTGTTTTGAAATCGAAGTTTTTTTTGCACAGTTTTCAGTATAAATCCAAAACTATTTGTCCGATCTGAAACCTTTTTTTTTTTTTTTTTTCAACTAAAGTCTGATTTAATTTACCAACAGACTCTATAAATGATTTTTATTAAGTCCCGTAATACTAGCATATAATACCGCTAGCACACGAAATATGTATGATTTGTCAAAATATGACGATTTTGACATTTTCAGTATGAAAATACATTTTCATTTACATTTTATTTAAATACATTTTCTAAATGAAAATTTGCAATAAACGGTACCAATTTGTTTCCATCAATGAGCACAATACCGGCGTGGGACAAATATGTAATCGACTAAGGATTTCTAACCAAATCCAGGAGACCCCACACAGATCGTGGCATCTATTGTCCCGGCGAGAACACGGCACATAATGGGTTTTGTTTTAATTCCATCATTAGTGCCCACTCTCGACATAAATTAACTAGAAAATTACCGCAACCCACCAGCTATCATTTATGCTTAAGGGTCATTAACATCACCCTTGCTAAATAACTGATCCAAGATCGTATATTTTGGAAATTACTCCGTGTCGTTGTAAGGGTAAATTTACCCTATAAAAGATTTTCTGCATTTTTTTATTTATTGGAATAAATAAATTTAAAAAAAGATGTAATGAATTTACACTGCAGGTCCAATGTTTGGAAATAACTTAAAAAAATAACGAATTAAAGAAAAATAAGTAAATACATGCGGTAACAAAAACTGTAAATACCGAAAATCAATTAAAAATATTAAAAATTTATAATATTAATATTTATATTTAAACTGCTTTTTTATAAAAAAAATGCACCTTTCATTTTTTGCACAATTTTTACATGTCTGGGCATCCTATCAAATTCTTTCATAAAATGTTTTGAGAAATAGATGCCCAAGCATGTTGTAAATGTAGCCACAGTTCTTAAACAGATGGTGGTTTGACTGGTTAAATTTTAATTAAGCTTTTATATAATTCAAAATTTAAAATGGTTTCACATTTAAAATGCGTAGGTTCAAATTATAATCATTTAAAGTGTCTTTGTTTATAATAATTAATTAATATATTTAATCTGTAAATAAATGTATTATTTACTATTTTCAAATATAGATTAAAGTCGAATATATAGATAATATTGTCATGATAGATCAATTAAAGAAGCTATAAAGTACAATCCAAGGGGACTTAAAAATTGTTAATTAATAAAATAAAAGTTTTTTTTTTTAAATTTTATTATTACATTTTAATTTTTGGAACTTACATTATCGCTTGTACTAAATCTAAGATGTAAGTCATCCTTCAGCCGTATTAAAGTCGTTAAATATTTTAAAACAGTATCCTCAAGGACGGAAAACTAATAAAATCGTTAAATTCAGCCATTTTAAAACAACATCCTCAAGGACGAAAACCAATTCTAATTGTGGAAGGAGAGTGGCCAAGGATGTCCTTCGGCCTCAAAAAATCGTCAAATCTTGGCGGATAGTGTCAGTAAAATAGTGTAGCAATCTGTGCATCTGTAATATTCACAACCACAATTTCATTAATTTTTTTCTTTAATTTCGTTGATGAGTTTTTTTTAGGGTTTTGGAGATAATTGGTAATAACACCAATTTCCTTACGCAGGTTCTCAATCCTTTTCCCGATTCTTGTTTTCCATGATGGTTCATGCAAAACAATAGTATTTGGCTTTTGCGAGTTTTCGCTTTGTTGGAACTTCTTTTATCATGCCAAGTTCAATTTCCACTATGCGTGCTCCTATATATACCCAGTGACACACCTGCTCCAATGAGGCTTCTGGTGTAATAAATGTAGAGAGTTCTGCATTGACAGTCTTAACAGTCTTTCATGTCAATCTGGAATAGGGAACTCTTGGGATCTGCTGTCTGTAATTCAATGGGATTATACCTTGTAAGATATACCTTGTATACCTTGTATTACTACATAAGGCTTGTACTAAACTAATATAATTCAATACGGATGCTTGTTTGATGATATTTGATATTAACTTATTAGTTGCTTTGTCTACAGTAAAAAAAATGATTTCATATATAATAATTTTGAACAATAGTGGACAGCGAAAAGTTGTGATGTAACTAAAATATTATTAAAATTACTTTTTCCATTACTTCTAATTTACGTGTTGTATATGATGTATACATTATAAATATCAATAAACAGTTTTAAAAAAACAACAACGAAATTTTGAATTAAAATGAGTTTTGCATTGGACTAATCCCTCAAAAATTTATTCAAAATCACTTTAGACTTATACACCATCGAATGCAAAACGCAATGAACGCAAGGATCGGACATAGATCTTATTAATTAAAAGTTTCTATAGTTTATTAATTTTTTAATTCTGCTTGTTTTTATTTAATCAATTTAAATAATCCTAATATGTTTTATATATCCTGATTTAAAGTGTATGGGGACATAAACCCCAAAAGAAGAATGAAACTTTTAGTTCAGAAATTGAAAATATTATTTGGGTGGAATTTTCGCCTGTCAATGTATTATAAAAAAAAAAAAAATAATATAGTGAAACCAAAACTATAGAAGACATTTTATTCTATCCAATCAACAGGCCATGCATTGAAGACCCACCCAACCTGTTCAGTGAATCATACCTTGGGGTACCTGGAGCAGAAATTTCCTGGCAGCTCTGTGATTAGTCACATTCCTGGTAGGAAACTTCGGAACACATATGATGAAACTCAATTACATGACACTACTGGACGGTCCCTTTATATATCATATTCTGAATATGGCCCCTCAAAGGCGGAGATAACTGTTTCTCTGTAATTGGCGAAACATGGCCGGGAGAGTAGAGAAGCGAAAATTCCCACCCGGCTCAGAACTTTGATCAAGGGGCCATTTTGTTACGACATGCAACTCTTCAATAATTCATTCACATTTTCGAGAGAAAAAAAAAAGTTCAAAAGATAAACGAAACATTTTTTTTTTTTTTTTCTTTTAAGAAGTTTAGTGTTTAAGCTAAATCAGTATCATGTGGAACATTGAGATCTTTATAGATAAGTTTACTGAGACATAATAAGTAGCATTGAGGATTTTACGAAGGATTTTGGATTGGAAGGATTGGATATGAGAAGAATTGGTACGTTTAGTGGAGCCCCAAACTTCAACTCTGTATGCCAAATGGATATAATTATTACTATCTGAATAAGTCTTTTGCATATATTGAGGGCTTTGAAGGCTTGTCTAGAAAATGTTGGAATAGTCGTAAACGACGGACTGTTTCTTGTATAATTTAGTTATTTTGTTTTCTTTGTAAATACTGCTTGTTTTCAGTTAAGTAATGTTTTTTTTATAGAAGTTGGAAAAGAAAGGGGGAAGAGAGACCGGGATGGCTTTCGATGCTTTGTGAAGCCAAGGCCCGATGAGGACTGAAGTGCTAAATATAATATTAATAATAATACTAATGTTTTTTATAAACCTAAACATGGGGACATAAAGAAATTTACAGAAATAAAACTTTTAGTCGAGAAAAAAAAAAATGGTTGGAATTTTTTTTTGTACGTGATTTTTTTAAAAATAACTAATTTAATTCTTTACCCGTTTTCTAGCCGAAGACTAAATATGAATTTGAAAGTAGAATGTGTGTGATGGCCATATGATACTTTATTTCTGTTTTTATTATTAAAGCCCTTTTTGAGGAAGATTTCTCAATAAAAAGATTTATTTATTATTATTTTTTTTTTAGGCAGTGGATTCCTTATCTCACTTCTTTTGGTATATTTCATGTCAAATCCTGACTTAAATTGGACTTAATTTTAATTAAAACATTTTTAGTTTATTTTGAAGTGTTTTCGGCTGTCACTTAAATAAGTCAAAATTTATTTAACAATTGTCTTATTTTCAGTTGTAATCGTGTTCGCATTAATAACAACAGGAGTTTTATTCTAATATGTATTTTTAAAATAAAATTGCATTAAATTACCAAATAAGGTTTTGCGAACTTTATTGGGTTTGTGATCTATTATAGGATTCTATTTTTATAAGTAAAGTTTTAGAGCAAAACAAAAAAGTAGAGGACGATGCCAGCTATAAAATTCAAGCAGAATCTAGAACGGAATCAATGACAGTATAGAACTAGATTAAAACTTGAAGTTTGGTTCTCATAACGAGCGGGCAAAATAATAGGACAAGATGGTCACAAAAGTTTGTGAAATAATAAAGTGATAAGAATAGGGGAAGTTCCTATTGTTATTTTTCGGCGCTATATCTCCATTTTGTTTAAATATTTTTCAAACTTTAACCTCATTTTCGGATTTAGCTTTAAATTTTCTATAAGAGCAGAGTACATGTAACCTTGAATTTTACAAACTTGTGCCTAAGGAACAGCTTGATCTTCACCTTATTTAGAAAAGTTACAATGCCTTATATTACTTCTAAGCTCACCGTTTTTCGAAAAAAACATTCAAAAAACGTCAAATTTCACAAAAACTTATAAATTTAATCAGCTTCCGAATGATATGTTGAAGGTAATAGTTCTGTTTCAATTTTATGGTGAAATTTACTTTTAAAACCGAAAAAAACATGGTGTTCTCATTTGGCATATAAATCTTGTGTAAATAAAATATTATGACAATCCCTCAATGGAAATATGCATTGTAAACATAATAAACTCTTCATTGGAATAAAAAGCAAAGAAAAAAAATTATTGTTTAATAGAAAATAAAGGAAAACAGTCAATAAAGCGGTACCCGATCAAAGGATCTTATGTTATTACATTTATTTATTTAGGATTTATTTTATTAGATTTTCAATGTAAGGTTTAAAACCCAATGATAATGAACATAGGCCTCAAATAATTTTTCGAATAAAATAACTAAAGTAGTAATCAGTTTGAGGATGTATTTAGAGTAAGTGTGTAAATGAAGGAGAATAACTGGTGCAAGGCTAGAATCCATTAAATGTATGCTGGGCGATTGAAAGGAGTGCCTGGTTGATATATAAAGATATCAATGTAATACACTTACAATATAATCAAACTTAAAACTAAAGAAATAAATGTTATTGGAAAGAGATATCGATGAATGTGTAACTCGAAATGAATCTATTAATAACGAATTGGTTGGAGTAGTGGTTCTATGTCGTTATCTAAATTAACTAAAAAGATAAAATAAACAGGAATATTGTAACACGATAGGAATATTTATAATGACATTTCTTTCATTAAAAAAAATACGGTATATCGACATGTTAAGCCACCGTATACACATATCGTGTATATATCCACAGCTCAAAAAAGCGTCAATGTGGAGTATTGCTACTTTTCTTACGATTCCCACCCCTACTTATTGTTCTTCAGTGAGGCAGCTTTATAATATTTATTAAATAATCTTTTAAAGGTGTCAATAAAGGAATTTGAATGCAATGGTTAATTGAAGGAAGCAACAGACGCACAAGAGTTTCCTCAAAATTTCCAAATGGAAATCTGTATTTCCCGATAGTCTTTATTCGGACAGAAGTTGAAGACCTTTTGTTTTGCTTTGTTCTCGTTTATGTATTTTTTTCTCAAGGAGGCCGGCGGGGGAGGGTATGTTTTCGGGCAAGTTGGTATACGGTTGTAAGGACTAAGTGATTTTTACTGTTGCCAGGGGGCGAGGAATGTAATGTATTCAGCCCGAGGAAAAAGCCGCGGGAGGAAGTGTGAAGGAACCGACTAAATAACTGGGAGAGCCGGCTGAAGGTTGGAGGACGGCCAAGGCCTGCTCTATGTTAATTGGTCCACGGATCCAGTATCGTTCTGTCTTCACCGTTCTCGTGTGTGCCGTTTTTGTTTCAGCCACAGAAAATTTCTGGCAAGTGTATGCGGTCTGGAAAAGAAATTAGTATTTCTTTAGAGGAAAATGGATATGGGGAAAATTTATATGTTTTTGTTCCCGGTCCCGCATGTTTTAAATATATTCCGCTCTTGGCATTATTACATGCATTTTATGAGACATGTTTGATTTATGTGGCTTATAAAAGGGAAAATAAATAAAAAAAAGAATTAACTATTCTATGTTTAATTTTAAAATATTATATAAGAAGAGCTGTTCTTTGACACAGATCTCCTTATTGCCTCCATATACCTATTGTAATACGATAATGTATTGCTTTATTGTATTTTACATTCTTCAATTGTAAATATTACTAGACTATATCAATAAAGTAAAAAAAAAAAAAAATGTATTGAATTAATTTCATCAATAAAGGAATACCTGATGTTTAATTTATTTTCAGATATACTTTATTTTAGTTTAACTCCTCATATTTCTATTTATCTTCACTATGATGTAGTTACATCTTTCGGAATATGTTATCCCATCATCAGGCTTCTCTTTCTTTCGGTGTTGTCTCACCTAGACAAGGTTTTATTGTATACTGTAGTGAAGATAAATAGAAATATGAGGAGTTAAGCTAAAATAAAGTTTATTGAATTAAGTGAATTGACGATTTTATTCCATAATTTGATATATTCAAATATCCTCAAAATCAATGATTTTTTTTTAAGGTTGCTATAAGCTAAAAAAAATTATTTGAAAATATGATTATACCTGTCCCCAAGCAGTTATTTATTTATTTTTATTGTATACTGCAGTGTACGTATGGATACTACTAAACTATATTAATAATTAGTATAGATGGAAAGCTTAAATGGGGAGGGGGATCGGCACTCTATGATGGATGCATTTATCTCTATGGTGAGCGTGAGGATGAGTGACAGCTTAGGGGCTGACTATCGGCATGATACCCTACTAGGCCCCTTAAGTCCCTTACCCGCAATGCCTGGGTAAACATTTTGCAAATAATCAAAATAAAATAATGAAATATTCAAAGGAAGAAACAGGAAGGTAAGATGGAGGGGAGATGAGCCTATTTAAGATTTGCTTTGGAAAATAGAAAGCTCTATTTTGAAGAATATCTGAGATGAAGGAAGAGGCTGAATCCAGCAAGGATGGATGAGGAAGACCTGGTAGAGATCCCAGAACACCGACTCAGATTTTAATACCTTAAATAAGTGCACAATAATGCTCAATAGCGTGTAACAAGTGGATATTCCAAATTGTGCTTATACTCAAGTATCGCAATTGTAAAGTCATTCATAGTTTCATATTTTTCAAAATCATAACGATAAATAAAGTATATTAATTAATAATAATTGCTAAATTAGAATTGCTTTGGACGATAGGATAGTAACAATCCAATTAATCAAGTAGATCAGACATCAATGGGGCTATTGTGTCATAAGGGACCATACTTAATATTTAAACAATATTTGATTAGTTCCCGAGCTGTGGTATGGACATAGCGATACCTTGTTTGAATAGGTTTATTTAAATCCCTATTAATTGTTTCCCTTGAGAGAGGTAGATAGTAGTTTAAAAAAAAAAAATGTTTTGACTGATAGTGCATAGGAGAATATTTTTGCTGTCGCTATTCTTTTTCAAGTCAATTACAGTCTTAAATACCAAAACAGGAATATTATTGTTATGATATGATCATCAATAAATCATTACAATTGTTATTATAAATAAATATGGATATTATTGTTGATTTTATTTTCATTTTAATGCAAAAACAGGCTTGTTTTAAATATCTTTATCTCATATCCCGGCTTTCGATACATTAAAAAAAAAAAAAAAAAAAAAAAAAAAAAAAAGAGAGAGCGAGAGAGAGAGAGAGAGAGAGAAGAGAGAGAGAGAGAGAGAGAGAGAGAGAGATGAGATAGATAGATAGAGAGAGAGAGAGAGAGAGAGAGAGAGAGAGAGAGAGAGAGAGAGAGAGAGAGAGAGAGAGAGAGAGAGAGAGAGAGAGAGAGAGAGAGAGAGAGAGAGAGAGAGAGAGAGAGAGAGAGAGAGAGAGAGAGAGAGAGAGAGAGAGAGAGAGAGAGAGAGAGAGAGAGAGAGAGAGAGAGAGAGAGAGAGAGAGAGAGAGAGAGAGAGAGAGAGAGAGAGAGAGAGAGAGAGAGAGAGAGAGAGAGAGAGAGAGAGAGAGAGAGAGAGAGAGGAGAGAGAGAGAGAGAGAGAGAGAGAGAGAGAGAGAGAGAGAGAGAGAGAGAGAGAGAGAGAGAGAGAGTGAGAGAGGGATTTATTGAACTGTTGACATTTTTTTTATTTATTTTTATCATCGTTTTTTACGTAGCTGTTTATTTCCGGATTCTGAAGTAGGCATTATGAAATAATATTTTATTACTTTTAACAATTAAATTTTCTTTTCCTTTTGACTAATCTCTCTAAAAAATATACACCACTTCAAAATGTATATTTAAGTAAATGGTGATCTACTTTTTTCTCTTTTAAGTAGATTGCAAGTGATTTAAAACTGACATGAATTCGTCCCCATGCTGTCAGCTTGGGAGGAACAGCACAACAGAGAGACAGAGAGAGGAGAGAGAGGGGGAGTGAGAGAAGAGAGAGAGACAGACAGAGACAGAGAGAGAGAAGATCGGGAGAAAAAAGAGAAAGAATGAGAGAGAATTGTAATGAAACCAGAACTTTATTTACTTAATAGCCTATAGGACGAAGTTTGTTTCAGAATATAGTATTGCGCTGAAAAATATTTTTTTCAATTAAAATTTAAATGAGCTAATGAACTTGATATTGTTAGAGCGGTGAGCAATGCCGCGTGATCTCTTTATTCTTAATTTTCATCCAACTTCTTTTTTTCATTCTCATTTTCATTTTCTTCTCATTCTTTAGTGAAGGGGGCTTAATAAGATAGGGCCCTATTTAAGAGAACAAAATAGTTACAGGGCCAGTAACCCGATCCCCTGGCCCTCATTAAGGGCAAGGGAAAGCAATCTACTCTCGCCGAGAATGATAATTCAATATAAAGAAGACAAAAAAAAAAAAAAAAAAAAAAAAAACTTTTAGGGTTAAATGCAGTGTTAAATTACTAAGAGATAATTTCTGTTGGCACCTTATCTATTGTCCACGTCTCTATTCTACAGGCCAGAGTTAGCTTCTTCTAGATTACATCTAGCTTTGTGGTCGCACAAAAGATACAAAGCGACAAAAACTGCCTTTATCTTTAAAAAACAAACGACCCAACTTGTGTTATAATTTCTTGATTAGGGAGTATGATTAGATACCCGAAGTGAATCCGCCATCCTTTGTTCTATGCCATCAACGAAACAACCAAAAAATAGAGTAGAAAGAAACTTTCCTAATTAATTAGGATCATGATATATTTCTTATCAAGAATATGTTAATATTGGACGCATAACAGTTTTATATAAGATCAATTCGTTTTCTTGCAGATACTTTCTTTTAAATGTATATATGCAAGATATGTATCATTTATGATCGAGTTGACTGTGGTCCCATTTATAATTATGTTCTGAGTTTTTAGTGGTCTACTTTTAGTGAATATAATGGCTTGTGTTTTTGAAACATTTTTTTTCCTTATTGTTATTGAGTAAATAAGAGGATCATGTTTGTAACATTGGAAGCTTTTTTCGAAGAGTCCTCGACTTACGTTCTGTCTGATCGCTGATAATAATGTCTTCACAGAAAGTTCAAATAATAATATAACCAGAAGCACTTTCGCGAAACAACAAACATTGTACATCGGAGCGCAGCAATTAGCCAGGGAGTGCAGCAGCAGGGAGGTGGCAGATCCACCTGACCTTATTAGGGGAAATGCAAGGAGGCGGTCAGGTATTGAATGCAGCTGGTGCTATTTCAGCAGATATAATCATGACGTTGGTTGGCATGTTTATGGTTCCGTGGACAATAAGCCTGAGATAGTCCCCAAGATAGGCTGTCAGGGGACCTCCACTCCATTAGTGACAAGGCGCTCTCTAACCCCATGTAAATACCCTTCTTTGTTTATTTATATATATCGTTCGGCCGGTGCCTCGTGGCTTTGCCAGTCCTTTTTGAGCCGATCTCGAGGACGAACAATTGTCGCTCTGTACCGACCGTCCCATAAAGGGGCAAAATCGTTTGTTTCTATTCCATGTTTATGCAATCGTTACAATGCGTGCAGAAGAACTGACTCCACTAGCCCACTTTAAACAATCCCTTTGAGCAATATGCCATTGAAGATGTGTGATTCCTGTTTGAGCAATCCAATACTGCATTGTCCGTTTCCCATGCTGTAGTTCTCAGAGACAGTCCTACCAAACTTACAGTGTTTATTTATTTTATTCTATTTTTTTATGGATATTTAAAACTGTATACACTTGTCCCTGGTTGAAGAATGGTGTAACAGCTGGAGGGTCAAAGTTAACGGATCGAAATGTACCCAGGTAACTATTACACTACACCGCATCCTGCCCTCCTATTTATATCAATAATATTCCACTAACCATAGCTGACACAGTAAGGTATCTTGGCTTCTTCTTAGACAAAAGACTTACTTGGAACCCTCACACTACACTTAAAAGGCAAGAACTTAACAGACGCTTCAGTCAATAGTACAGACTAATAAATAAGGCATCCCAACTCACCATTGAAAACAAACTTCTCATATACAAAACCATCTTTAAACCTATTTGAACTTAGGGACTTGAACTGCGGGGGACAGCAAAACAATTCAATATCAAATGCATTCAATCCTTCCAATCCAAAGCCCTTCGTACTGTTGTAAATGCTCCATATTATGTTTCCAAAAACGCTACATAATGATCTTAATATACCTTTAGTCCTTGAACTGATACCCCTCAAATTATCCGAATTCTAGCGAAACCATTCCAACCATCCCAACCCTCTTGCTCATTCATTATCCAGTTCCACGTATCCTTATAACCCACCTCGTAGATTAAAACGGCAATGGCCCCGAGATTTATTACTAATATTAATTATTGGAGTTCTAGCAATGGCTAGTTTCTCCACTCAAGTCCTGTACGACTGTGCCATTGCGCTATCTCTCAACCTCCACTGGATTCTGATAGTAACGCAGCTGAGAGAACAGCGCTGGGAAATCTCTGAGCTCGGCTTTCTCTTCAAATTTAGGGGGCAGGCTTGGATCGGGGTGTTTCTCGGAATGCTTGTAAATATTGTATATACAGTATGATTGTATTTATGATTATTTTCTTTTCTTTCTTAATTTTATTGAATATGATTAAAAATGACATGTCAATAACTTGTAAAGTACTACTCATTAGCACCACTTCAAAAATGTTCTATAATTTATCTAGAAGTGCGATGACTAGTGGATTTATAGTTACTGAATAAAGAGACGTACATCAAACGATTACAATAGTTTCAGTTCAAAACACCAAGATTATTGACACAAGCAGCTGGGATCGTTGACAGAGTTGTGCATATTGACATACGCTTGCCAAACACAGTCATTATAATTACAAAAGTTGAAATTATCGCATCTCCCATGCCAATGAATATCTAGAGGAAACGATGCTGGACGAGAGGCCTACATACATAAAAAAAAAAAAAAATCAACAAAAGAATAAGAGCGGTGCCATAGAGTACTACCTCTCCTCATTCTAAACACGCCTGTTGCTTATCTATGAAATTCAGTCCATCTGAATGTCATAAGCCATTAATGCATGTGACTAAAGCAATTTAGGGAATAAATCTTAAAAACAACATGATGACGACGTTTCGAGTCTTTGTTGTTCTCATAATCCTGCCCTACAGTGAACTAAACAGGTTATAATAAAATTATGTAAGTTACACAGGTAATTTAAAGAATAAAGTTAACAACAACATAAATAAATAAAATACATAAGTTAGAATATATAACTTTGTATAATTTAAAAATATGAAGGAGTATGAATTTAATTACAATGTTAACGATGGATATTGCTACATAAGCCACATAGTTGTGTAGAGACCAAGGATCAAGGATCACTAGTACACTTTGGTGATAGTTTGTTAGAGTGAGAAGAACAAACGATAAACTAGCATAGACGTTATTGATTAAGTACTAGTACAAAGAACAGGTAGCAGTTTCTACAATTTATCAGCAATTGTAACAACTGTTAATATCTCTTTGGTATTTCACTCCCCGTTCCATTTCCTTATTGGAGTCCCCGTAAGACAGGGGTTTGTTTTATAAAGGGAGTAACTGAAGGCGGTGAGTAATTGCTGGAACGTTCTTGCGAAGGAAGATTGCGGAGGGTGGCATTAAAGTGGAATTACTGAAGAGGAAAGGATATGATAAAGTCGGATACGAGTTCAACAACTCTCGGTGATGGAGAGGGGGGATTGCATTTGTCTTTCGGAGTGTATAAGGGATGGGATAAAGGTGCTAACAGTGATGGTTAAATTGAATTAATCCTGAAATTATGGGTAAACATAAAAGTGACTCTGTTGTACTTGGAATATTTACATTCATAATCGATAATTTTATTACAAGACAGATATCCCAACAGTTTAGAAATTATGTAATAATATAAAACAAATTTCATAGCTGGTTAAATGTTTTAAAAGTTGCAACCTTTCTTGGGACAAAAACTATCATGAGAAGACAACCAACAAGCAAAATAATAAGTATAGCTTAAGAATAATTTGTTTGTTCTTCATAATTCTAATTTATAGAAATAAGTTTTAATTTAATGATAAGTATTGGGTTGTCTAGAAAATAATGCAAGCTTTCTTTGTTTTCTTACTATAACTCTGTGTAATAAACAGTTTACAGTCAATAGATTATTTATTTTATAGATATTATTGTGTTATATTAGATAGATAAATATTATTGCTCTTTTGAACAATTTTTTTTCCTCTTTCGCAATGAAGGATGATTTATTAAGTTTTAAAAATATCAGTCTTTACTCACACGAAGGAGGCTGGTGGAAAGACTAGATCCTAGATGGCAATATTTCACGAACTGAGGGATTTCCTGGACGAAAATTCCAGAATTTTAAAAAACCTTGCAAAAGGAATAACAGTTATCAACTCGAAAGACGCTGTCCTCCTTAAGATAAATGAAAGAATTCACCGAACGGACAGAAAAATAAATAAATAAATAAATAAATCTTAGTAAAATCTTCTATCATTATAACATAGAGCTTAAGTATGAGTTTCTAACTCAACCTTCCATCCATCCACCTCTAGCCAACCAACTACCATTGTTTAAGGAGGAAGAAACATTTTAAACGATAAAATGCTATTGGTTAAAAGTCAATAGAAATAAAAAATGATTATCAGGAATCAATGTTCCTTTCAGGGGAACCAACACGTTAGCAGATTCAAACATTTTGGCAAAATGTAAGCTGGTAGGCCGGTCTGATAAGAGCGTATTTTAATCTCTTTGAATCATTGTAATATGTGTGTATTTCTACTGTAGATGGAATTTAGTAGTACTAAGTGTTGCGTTGTAAATAGGAGTTAATAACATTAGAGCTTTACTAGGCATTTGCTTGAGTACTTTAGCAGTGATCAGATTATGGCCAGGAGCTTTTCTTTTAGGTAACTTGAAGAAGTCAACATCCTGGGTGTTCGTAACTGGACGGCGGCCGCAGAGGACAGAGAAACATGGAGAGTTCTCCTTGAGGAGGCCAGGACCCATCTAGGGTTGTAGAGCCATGAAGATAGATAGATAGAAGAAGTCACCTAGTAAGTTGAAGGGGTACATCTAAAGTGCTGTGCATATGATTGTCATGTTCAATGTCATGTAGTCCGTATGTAGAGTAAACACAGTAGAAAGATAATTTGCAAACAATTCTGCTTGTTCTCCACCGGGCACGACTTAAGAGACATCCTCCTTTTGGATTAATAGTACAGAAATAATTTTATAGAACATTACAGTTTCTATATTACTATATCCTCATGCTGCAACCAAGAAGGCCTATTTAAATTATAATTTTGGTTGAAGAATAATTATCGTTCTTTTAATCAAGGCATGGACCATCAGACTTTAAAACAGTTTTACTGCAAAATCAGAAGAAAGTGCTTGGGAAAATTCCTTACCTAAAGGTAAGATTGGAAAGGCTAACTCTATAATTGGTTTATAGGACACAGTAAAGGGCAGCTGGTGTAGCTCGGAGCTAATGAGAGATGCACCGTTGCTCCCTCTCCTGTCTCCTCTTATTGCGTTATATCGACCGTGTTTTCGTAAGCTCGTTTGATGAGCTAACTACTAATTTCCTGGACCTTTAAGGTCCCACTTCTGGAGTTTTAGTAAAAAAAAGTTCCAATTTAGAGAATCAAAATAGTGCTATAAAGCGAAAAGTACCCACTTACTCGGCTCCTCTGATGATGGTGTCTTTACCTTTACCATCTCCTTAAATTTTTATGTTGAACGAAAAATGCCCTTAAAGTTAAAATAAATGGTATACGAAGTTATTTTTTTCTAGGCACTAAACCTAATGAAGTACGGTAACAAAGGCAGGATTGTTCGCAGTAAAGAAAATCATCCTATTATTACACTGGTGCTTAAAAAATTCTAGTGTCCTAATATTGGAACGATATCATTCCCTTGGTCCTGATTTAAGGATCTGAAAAAAAAAAAAATAACATGCATGGAGTCATTAATTTTTGACGAGAGATGTGCTATATCTCGAGTTTAAGTCTGGACAGATGTATATGGTCTACACACCACTTTCCTTAAACTTACCAGGTTGATGCATGATTTTGGTATTCAGTTAAAACATCGATTTTTTTCCAATTGCCTTGACATGGCGTATGATTGTTGACTGATCCAAATCGAGTTCTTCCGCTATTTCTCGAGTAGTTTTGGTGGGGTCAGCTTCAACTATTGCCTTTAACTGGTCGTTGTCAATAACAGAGGGACGGCCACCACCTTCTTTGTTTGAAAGGTCAAAGTTTCCATTACGGAATTTTGGAATCTATCGCTGCACTGTAGATTCATTAATGATACCTGGCCCCCCAAATTCATTAATAATTCGAGCTGTTTGCGCAGCACTTCGACCGAGTTTGAACTCATACAAGTAAATTTGCCGAAAATCGCTCCTAGACGTCATATGGTCTGGAGGCACTGAATGGACTGAATTAAATGTTAAAAAAAAAAAAAGGATTAGATAGGAAAGTAAGCGAGATATACAGGCTTTAAAATGATGTGTGTAACTTAGCATTGTGGATTAGTTTTGTTTACACAATTTGAATTAAAATAAAAAAATATGGAATATGGAAATAAAATCCTGCATTATTTTTGCATCAACCTAATATCTAAGATTTGTTTCTTTTGGACAGTAATGAGTGGATTGTAGTTCTGATGATCCCTAAATCTTTAATAAGTTTTCAGCCCAGTTAAATTAATTACACCCTCAAATTAAAAATGTTCTGAAAAAGTGTTGATCGAAGATGTACGAACTACATAGCTGGAGAACTTATCGTATAACAAACTTAAAAAAAAGGGAAAATAACTATAATATACGGTTTTTTGGATCAAGAATATCTGAAACTCCCAAAAACTTTATCAGGATTAGCTTTGTCTTATTTGTTATTCCAATATTTCTGATATCACTACACAAAGAATCACAGGGTATGCGGCAGTTAACTATATTTTTCATAGATTTCACATAAGAGATTCATTCTTATGTCCCTGTGATTTCACACAAGAACAGAATATACACCACCTCGTATATGAATATTGACTACAGAATTATACTACAGACAAAAACATTACAGAAACTAGGTCATTGGCCGGTGGATGGACTATATTTGATGATGATATTTGAAGGCTTGAAAATGTTTTTTAAAAAAATTGTAGGTATTAATATGAAATACCTTTGATATCTCCGTGACGTAAACATATATTATTCTATATCGAATATTATTAAAGTTATTATGTTGTTATAATAACGTTGTTGCTTGGTTTCGAGTGATTCCGTATATATTCTCATACTATATGTTATTTATTTTTTTGTTTGTTTGTTTATTTCGTTTAACGTCACTTTATGCTGCTATGGCTAATCGGACGATGCTACAGTAGGAGTCCGAAATTTCGCCTATCCAAGTATAATTAGGATCTTTAACGAGTACCTGACATCGCACAGGCTCGGGACCCCCATTTTATGTCCCTTCCGAAGGACGGCATAGCAAAGGATTTTTTAATCCCTTTAAAAAATCCTAAGGTCATCTGCCGGGCTGCGAAACCGCGATCTTGGGCTTAGTAGGTTGCTATGCTAACCATTACACCACAGATGACCCCATTTATTTATTTTTATTATTTATATCTAATTTGCAATACAAAATAATAATTAAAAAAAATCATAAAAAGTACATGTACATCATATAGTGCTGGAATAAATAAAATCCCTTCCAAGAGGTTAGCTGCTGGAAGGAAAATACTAAAAAAAAAAAAAAAAAAAAGTTCCTAATTTGTAATCAATTGCTGTTTAATCTTAAATAAATCATCAAGTAAAGGGCGAGTACCAGTCGATTATAACATACAATAAATAAATTCTGTAAATTAAATAATATAAGTATTTTATTTTAAATTTATACTGATAATGTTTTAGATGGAATCAGGGCTTGGTATCTAATGAGGACTGAGCAATTAAGATGGTTGGTGCCTAGCTTGGGTAAAAGCACGTCCTCGATTCAGCTTCAGTAATACTTAAACTGTTGCCTTCAATCTCTATCAGTTGTTATAAAATATTTAATTGTTTAAAATATGTATCATATTACACGTGTATGAAATGAATGAAAATAAAAACTATTTTTAACAAAGTTGTAATTCGATTATAAAAATTATTACCAAAAAAAAAAACTGATAAATTTGTTTAATATGTTATAATATTATCTGAATATTTAAAATTGTTAGTAATTAGAGTGAGTATAAGAATTTTTGGATTATCATTTTCAGTTCAGGTATTGTGAATATAATTAACTCTTTATTCTTACAAGATAAGCCTGTTTAGGACAGAAGAGATGTATTTTGATATTTGTTATTCCAAGTGATTCTCTATTCACTAAGATCCTATTTGGCTTTTTGATAAGGGTATTGAGCTAAGCAGTCATTCCTATTCACCCGATCCGATCCCTAATACTATAAAAGGGTTTCCGATTACTTAGGCATACTGTAAACTGTCACACAACACTTTCTCTTAGAATGGCTTGAAAATCGAAATAGTTACTACAACCTGAATTGGATTATTATACATAGGCTTTTAATTTTAAATAGATTGAGGAGTTACAATAGATGTTAATGATGTCAGTAATTAGTTATAATTATTCCTAATCTTCATCATGGAACTTCAATCCATGGAAATGAATAACCACTTTCACAAAATTAAGTCTCACTCTCTCTCTCTCTTTCTCTATCTATCTAACACAGTATTGTTAATATTTGAAGACATGAGTTGCTAATTGTAAAATAAGCTTCAATCTTCCATTTTGTTTCTACGTTCAGGAGAGTATCAACTAAGGCCAGACAGGTTGTAGTCCAATGTCTCCTTCCAATGAGGCACAACAATCCAACCTCTTCAGGTCGTGAGATTCATTGAAATCTAGGAAAAAAATGCTCATCATTTTCAACGACTCCAACATTTTCTAAACAAACGAGCAACTGATTACAATAGACTCCATTACATGACATAATCATATCTATTAGAACACGAGGAGTTGAGCTTTGTGACTCCATTAAACCTTTCGATTCTTCTTGTATCCAGTCTTTACAATACAATATTGCTGGTAAATTTCTCGATACTCCTTATGACTTATCCATAATGAATTAAATTGGCCCAATTCAGATTCCTATTTTTCCATCCAAGCTTCATACCCAATCAAATCCACTAGTCTCCCAACTAGCTCACAAATGGCTTCACTCGATTCCCTTTAACCTTCCGAGGCGTCTGAAAGTTCGTAATATTGCTTAGTGACATCAGAGTTGTAGATACAACACTTGTTTTGTTTTCGTTCTCGGCAGATATTTTTTATGTTTACACCTTAGTAACTTTATGAATATATTCTTCCTTATCCTTATGATATTATATCTCAATTCATTCAATGATAAGCTCTCTGTTCGCTCTGTTCATCATGGCACAAGGAAGAAGGTAAAATACGAATTATTATTAAAAGTGGATAACGAATCATAAATTACTTATTGTACTGATCCTTTTATAACATCATGTATACCTCAACAGAAACGAATTATTAAGTATTATATATTAGTGTGGATCACAGGCAAGGAAAAATATCAATTTGAAATCAAATTTTCAATGCTCATATTTGATGTATATTCCGATTCTTCTTGTTTATATTCCTTATAATTTAAAATCCTTCCTAAAATCCTCAATGCTCCTGGATGTACATTACGTTGGTAAATTAAGCTCTATCCTGCCTATAATGCTAATAGAAAATTTAATTAGTTTTAATTTTTCTGAAACATATTTTTTTATAGTTCTCTGTTTACGAGGTATAATTGAAAAAATCAAAAAACGGGACCTTCTACCCTCCTCCCACCGTTAGTTCAATCCCCAGGGGCGGAGACTTTTAGTATGTTTGTCTTGTAACTACTAACGAAGCCCTGAGGTAAAAAATAATCGTATATTTCATGGACTCTACACCCCTAATTTCAGCACTCATTGACTGAAATACTTCTATGGAGTCTAATAACGGAATAAACAATCATTTATTAAAGTGCTACTATTGTGTAGTTTACAAGTCATTTACATGTCATTGTGATTTCTTTTTTTTTCTTCTTCGTTTTTTTTGATGTTCGTCTGGAAATGATACAGTGGGATAGTCGGGTGGTTGAGCATTTGGTAATTCAGTAATTTTGGGATTCACTTACGGACTGTTCCGAGTTTAGATTATGAAGTTCTTCAATTTCTAGGTTTTGGTGGGTTTTTCCGAACTGGGGTATTGAGAAAAGATTTAAATTTTACACTTTGATCAGGTTGTCTCTGATATTGGGAATTACTTACTATAATTACTATTGACACTCATAGGGGTTGACTGATTAGGTTGTTGGGGTCTATATTGATGATATTGGTGTGGTATATATTTGGGTATATATTATTAGGTTTGTTGGGGTCTATATTGATTAGGTTGTTGGGGTCTATACTGATTAGGTTGTTGGGGTCTATACTGATTTGAGATTACATTTTTAGCAGGTTGAATTGCTTTGTACTGGTTTATTGGGAAATAGTTTATAAATTGTTGGCGATTTTTGTGTATTGGTTTGTTATGGTTTTGGTGTGGGCGATAAGTGTCGATGACAAATTGAAAATCGTTCGTTAGCATGTTTATTGCCTGATTTAGGTCTATCGGATTTTTGGTTCTCATGAAAGAGCCAAGCGGTTCTTTCAGTCCTTTTAACAAAACTCTTAGTGCTAATTTTTCGATATATTTCGTGAGGACTAACGCCTCCATCGGCATTTCGCTCCTTAAATAACTAATTTGCAACTGTAATTTTTTTGTATTTTATTATAAAATTCGAAAGGGGTTTCGTTGCCTTGTTTCATTCCCGCCATTTCAATATTTAGAGTGTACGCGTCGCGTTAGTCGGCGTACCCTTGTTTAACGCATTTTTAATATCGTCCCAGGTATTGATATATTTACTATTAACCATGTCGGCGGCAGCTCCTTTAATTTTAGCACGAATTGATCCTATTAAATAATCGTTTTGGAAATCGGCAGTATTTTCGTGATTATAAAATTTGTTTATTAATTTATCAGAAATTTCTAGAAATCGCGTTAGTGACATAGGGTCACCATGGAAATCAGGTATCATCTCTAGATACTCTTTCTTTAATGTGGGAGGTGCCATTTTTATAAAATATTTAATATAACAAACAAAAAATAAAATGAGATAGTATGCAATGAAATTAAAATAATATGAAATGAAAATTAAATTTATCCTTAATATACAGTAACTTAATATTTAACTTAATATTAAATAAAAAATTATATTTTAAATAACAAAATATTTCTTTATAGTTATAGTAATGAAATCATAACCTTTTCTTTAAAAATAGAATAGATTTTATTCAAAATTATTAAATTGAAAAATAAAAAAGTTTAATATTGAGATAATATCTCTTAAATAAAAAAAAATCACTTACACTAAGATGACTTCGATAGTCAGATCCATGCCAGTTTAACGTCTCGTCTTCCTCTGAATGGACTCGTCAGCAAACAGTTGATACTGATCCTTGATATGCCCTCAAGTTTGACGATGTCCTACCGACTGCGCCAGTTATCTTCAATTTAAAAGTAAAGACTTTTTAAAAAAAGAAGTTTATTCAATAAAAGTTACAATATCAGAAAGAAGAGTGGCGTGGAGACGGCTCTGGATGTACTGAGAGAGAATTACAAAATTTCTTGAGGTTTATAAAGGGTTACAATGGCTTCTTCTAGGAAGCTTTATGCTAACATTACAGTTCACAGGAGAGCAAGTTCCCACGAGGGGTTTCTAAGAAATAGATTACAATGGTTAGGAGTCAAAGCTTAAAATTAAAAATAGCTAAGGAAAAATATATAGTGTAACTATATATATATATATATATATATATATATATATATATATATATATATATATATATATATATATATATCATATATTATATAATATACTTGATATATGATGTATACTTAAATATATAATTTTTTTTTTATTCTTTTATTAGTAGAAATTTACAACTGTATTAGGAATCACATCTAGTAAATATGCGGTATATATGAGATATAATGACATGAATAAAACGTGTAGAGGAACTACCCATTGGTAGTACTCTAATGAATATTTATAAAAGAAGATCACGAGGCCATCTTCTTTTCAGACGCCTCGGAGGATTGCTAGGAATGGAATGGGAAGCTGTGCAACAAGTGGATTTGGATTAGTGTTAAGTTTATTATGAAATGAGAGGTATCTGGTTAGTGCTTAATTGGCAACATATGGGATATTAAGGTCATTATGGATTAATTCATTTGTGACAAAGTAAGGAGCATTAAGGATTTTTCGAAGGATTTTGGATTGGAGTGATTGGATATAAGAAGCATTTGTTGTTTTAGTGGATCCCCACAATTCTATACCGTGAGTCCAAATAGGTCTAATAATCGTCATATAGACAAGTTTCGTATAGTGAATCGGGAGATATGAACGTTTGGCAAGTAAGCAGTCGAAATCTACGTGAAGCTTCTTGTCTTTTCAATCTTGTATGAGTGGTCCAGGTAAGTTTCTTGTACAGATGAAATTCAAGGTATCGTATTTGTTCCACATTAGCTAGCGGTACACCATTAAAGGATACTGGAGGACAGGATGAGGTAGGTTTTTGACAGAGGATAAAGGTTATTTGTTGGGATTTGATAGGATTTATCTTGACTTTCCAGTTATGACACCATTCTTCAAGGGAAGTAATTTGTGACTGGAGTGTTTGGGATGCAGAAAATGGATCATCATTGACTGATAACACGCTGGTGTCATCAGCAAAGGTTGTGAGGATAGTATTAGGATGAGTTGGAATATCATAAATATATAGATTAAATATAAATATACAAGAAGGAAGTGAAAGAAAAAAAAAATTCTACTAATAATGAGGTGTGACGATATGACAATATGTATAATTTTTAATATAATAATATTAATATTAGGTATATAACTAATATGATAAGTATTTTAAAAGTTATACTTCAACAGTAGTTTACTAGTATGGAATCTTCAAAAAAAAAAAAAAAATTATCCTAAGAAAGCAATAAACAAGGAGGAAACATTCAGATGCTTGAATTTTATAACTCACAAAAGAACATAATAATCAACAGCTTTTATTCCGTTCCTGAGAACATTCCGTGGCGTCGAGTGTAAAAGAATCCCAGTCTACATGTGTTCCCACTAAGTGGGAATACCGAAGTGGCCAGGAGTAACCTTTAAATGTCCTTTATCGGGGATCCAAAATATGGTAGCAATTAACAGCGGCTAAACAGGGTCTTCTGTAGCATTATCTTTACGACCCCTGCTCTGATACCTGCAGCACTGCATAGCGGAGGGCAGATAGTATTAATGGCCGTTAGGAATTAAGATATTACACGGGCATATGATCCGAGGAGCTGGTATCAGTTGTGGCTCAGTGGTCGCACACCTTAGACCCGTTCTCTGGGGAAGGCTAAGAGAAAATCTGAGGGGGTTTTCCCTTGGGACAACTGATAAGGAAGTGCCGTTATCTGGGTCTTCCGCAGCCGCTTCTCTTTATCTACCGCTCCGGTCTTTTGCAGGCCTTCGACTTATCCGATCGAAGAAGATGGACTGTATAGGAATGGCCTCTGCGCTGGACCACCATTGATGAAATGGACATCAGTGGATTAAAATCTAAGAGAACTGAGAGAGCTACCTGGATCCAAAAGCAAAAAAAAGTTAAAATTAAAGATTGTAATCTTTTATTTCTTACTCATTTTAAATCAGTTGTATTTTACATATTCCTAATGCGTTATAATTTAACATAACTAACTATAACGGTATTTTTGTGATACTAAATAAAAAAAAAAAAAAGAAAAGAAAAAGAAAAGCTGGTGGAGGAGGCCAGCCAGCACTTGTCACCGAATTGTAGTACCAACAATTAAAAATAATTAAATAGATAAATAATTACGTATTATAATAATTAGGATAGATGAATTATTTACCACTTCTATTGTAATCGGAAGACTAATTCCGAAAGTTAAACATTATTTATTATCAGTCGTTAAAAAACGATGGACGCGGTTGATGACTAACTTTTAAACATACGAATAATGAACAATATTATAATGTAAATATTCAAACTATATACCTATACTATAACCAGCAATAACAGATACAGTTATATCACGATCGCCAATATTTAAAAAAAAAAATAATTTTTAAAAACTATGTATAATATATACTTAACACAAGTATAGTGTTAACTATACAGGGAACAAATCTACCCTAAAGAAATACATTTTGGTCCCATATTATGGCCCAATATCCACTAAAGTCGGAAAGGAATTAAAAAAATTATGTATACACTATTATATGCATTTAGATACACAAAAATAACTTTCTGTTTTTTTATTATATCAATCTATTGAAATTTACAACTGTACAAAATATATACATCAAGTAAATGTGTTGTACACTATTCTTTTCAAGTTTTGTCATGTTATTGTTAACATGACAAAACTTGAAAAGAACTACTCATCAGTAGCACTTCAATAAAATTCTACACTAGAAGGTCTCTGGGCCATCTTCTTTTCAGATACCTCGGAGGATTATCGGGAATAGTGTGGGAAGCAAGTTGAGAAATAAGGGGATTAGAGTGGTTATGGAGCTTACTATGAAAGGATAGATATCTGGTTTGGGCTAAATCTGCAACATATGGAACTTTAAGATCTTTATGGATATGTTTATTGGTCACAAAGTAAGGAGCATTGAAGGAAGCATTTTTCGAAGAATTTTGGATTGTAACGATTGGATACGAGATGAATTGGATGGTTTAGTGGCTCCCACTAAAATAACTAAAATAGATTAACAATTGCCAACTTGTTTCCCTTCACCTAAAGAAAAAATACTCGCTATCTTAAAAAACTGCAACCCTGAAAAAAAAATGAAAGATCAATAAATCAAAGATTACAAAAACATATAAGAGCATACGAAAATAGGATCCAGAATTCTAACTTCCAACTTAAATAAAAATAATCGTAAATTCAACAAAGTGAAATTAATACATCGAATAGAAAATAGCCTATAATTAAATATTTATGAATCATTGGAAATAATAAAATGATTAAAGCCGATCTACATTTTTGTTTAAACAACCAGATAAATATCTTCAATAGACCCATTTTAAATTTGTTTCCAAAAGAAACGGAAGAAACAAAGTAGTCGTAGGGAAAAACGAAAGGATCAACTTAACCTCACCATTTCCGCCTCTGCATTCAAATAGGTATATACCTTTATGAATAGGTATAGATACCTTTCAGAAGACCGTTTGCCTCCTCCGGTAAATACCATTATATCTGATTTCATATCTTACATTTTTTAAAATGTAATATGTATAATCTGTGTATTAAAGTGCTTGATGATTTGAAATCGTGTTTATGTTTTCAGAACTGATGCTGAATCGAAACTAGTTTTTAAATAATAAATATTCAATTCAAATAAATAAATAGAAGTGGTATATAATTTAATTCTAACTGTATTGATCCTTCTATACCACCAAGCGTACCTCAAGTGTTAATTAAATTATTTAAAATAAGATAAGAAGACGTGGGATCTTTTGGCCACTGTTCTACACTTTATTTATTTTTTTTATTTGTTGAGTATGTATGTCTTAACAAAAGCTACGTGTAAGGTCAATAAGTTTCCGGCCTGTCCTGCTTCCACTTCTTCAAACGTGCCGGGACCTGCAGGCCTATGCTGGTCCATTCCTGCTCACTCCATACCCATCGTCCGCACTTCCATAGTCCTATCAGTCATTCTTCAGCCTTGAAGGAAACTCCTTATTTTTGTAATATTCAAACTTGAGTACCGTGCGGTTATTAAATTCTTTTGTAAAGAGGGTTTTACACCAGCGCAAATTAAAGAGCACTTAAATTGTGTGTACGGGCAGTCCTCCCCCTCGTATTCCACAGTGAATGAATAGTCAAAATTATTTAAGTTAGGGGGAGAACGACTAGAAGATGACCCGCGTCCCGGTCGCCCATTGGATGCTGTCACTTCTGAAACAATCCAACTTGTGGAATCTGAATTGCTGTCTGACTGCTGCGACTGAAAACCAAGGAAATAGCAGCGAGGTTGGGGATTTCAAAAACAAGTGTTTTGAGGATCATCAAAGAACATTTGCATATGAACAAGGGTTCCAAAAATTCTATCAGCTGCTCAAAAACAGGAACGAGTTCGCTGCTGCAATGAATTTTTACGCGTTTTTTCCAAGCAATGTTCCCAAAGCGTTGTATTAAGTGTGTTGGACTTGCAATTAGAGGAGAATTGAAAAACAGTAAGACCAGTTTTTTCTTTCACCTTTCCTTCTATCCCGGGCGGAAACTTTTGGACCTTCCTACGAATGTCATGTAATTGTGTAATGCCGTAGTGGTTAGATGATTTTGTAAAGTGAAGATTAGTTGCCCAGAAGATAATCATGTTGATGATACCGAATAACTATATTACTAGTTCTTGTTTTTTGTTTATTATTTGTGCAGTTTCTAGTTATCGTAAGTATTTTAAAGTACAGGATGTTCTGAATACTTTACTGAACGGCTTGTAGCATTCCGTACAGAATAGCTGGGTTTTTATAGTTCGTTTTATTTTAATTTTCGGTTTTTACTGATCTAAACATTTAAGTAATTGATAATAATTTGTGAATAATTCCTCATTGATATATCAAAATAGGGCGTCTGATATGAAATAAGGAAACTAAAAAAAAAAATAAACTGTGCTTGAAAAATCTTTATATGTTGGCTTGGTAATCCTAATGAGTGTCAGAACAAGACGGATGGGGTTGCTGCCCATGGCGAAGATTTTCTAAAAATATCACCGACTCAGACATACCACTCCAAAGAGACAACTTAATTTACTTTCTCAAACGGTAATACTTTACTGTCTGACAGCGGAAGAATTTTTCAGACACAATTATTTTCTCGTAGGAGGGAAGGGAAAGAAATACATTGTACGGGCCTGCAGACTCGTGATCAACAAGAAGTCATGCCGTTCACATTGAGAAAATCATTCTGCTAAACTTTTCTTTCTATGTTTATTATATATCCTTTAATATAATTAGCATTGAATAAACATGTATCGAATTATAAACATGCACTCCCAGTTCTAAAAATATTAAAAACTTTTAAAATATTAAATTTATTTTAATATAACTTAAGACAATTTATCAATTAATGATTATATAGATGAATGTAATTCTTATAATATAGAAATGCATTATTGTGTTTAATTACTTTAAAATTAATTCATTCCTTGAAACTAATATCGGTATCAATTCATTTTCTGTGAATTTATTCCAGGTACAGCGAATAAATAATCCCTTGCTTATTTATAAAATATCGAATATGCTCCAAAAAGTGAATTATTGATAATTATAAGTTGAAGAAACGAATCAATGTAGGTGTCTTGTAAAAAATTGTAAGGAAAATTAATATTTTGTTACGATTGGACCACTGATCTCAGCTTTAAAACAAATGATATTCCGTTAAACGTATGATTCCAAAATAGAAGGAAGATTGAAGCATATTTTACAATTAACAATTCATGTCTTTAAAAGTTTAACAATACAGTGGTATTGTAGAGAAAGATGGAGAGAGAGAGAGAGAGAGAGAGAGAGAGAGAGAGAGAGAGAGAGAGAGAGAGAGAGAGAGAGAGAGAGAGAGAGAGAGAGAGAGAGAGAGAGAGAGAGAAATAGAGAGTAGGAGAGAAAAACTATTTAGGTAATTGTTGACTTTTTTTATTCATTTCTATCAACTTTAATATTTCCTGATTCTAAAGCAGGCATAATGAAATAGTAATTCGTTACTTTTAACAATTCAATTTTATTTTTATTTTGACCGATCTCTCTAAAAAAAATACACCTCTTCAATTGTATAAATAAGTAAACGGTTATCTGCTTCTGTTTTAAGTAGATTGGAAGTGATTTCAAACTGACATGAATTCGTCCCTATGCTGCCAGCTTGGGAGGAACAGCAGAAAATACAAAGCCTTCATTTGCGGGTGGGCTCCAGTGGTCGGGACTAAATTAGCATTAACCCAGTAATTAGCAACCGTAAACGATCACTGCTGACAGAACACTACTCAACTGAGTAGATCCATTTGAGCCGGGTATAACAGAGATTGCATGATGAAGGCAGGGGTACTACGAATAGAAAATAGAACTAGTCACTTGATTGTAGTTGGTGTTTCAACTAATTTATAATATTTCACTAATGGTTTTGATTATACATTAATAGCCCTTGTATCTGAATACACTATTCTTCTTTAGAAATTTTGTTTCATATTTCATAAGGATAATGGGAAAACTGATCAAAGAAAGTGGAGTCCTTCTAAAATGAAGAAAGCAATTACAGTAATTTGGAAAAATAAGATGGGGTGGAAGAATGACAGTAAATATTTTAATGTTCCGAAAAAAAACGCTCATGAGGTTGTCCAACATGAAGTATGGGACACCTGAAGAGGCAGCAAAAAAAACAACAAAAAAACAATGAGGCAGACCTAGGTTTTTGGGTAAGGATCTTGAAGAAGAGCTGGTTCGCTGTTGCCTTGCTATGGAACTTTGGGTCATGTGCTCACTTTGGGCCCATGTGGATTGTGCTGGAGCTGAAAAAGATGTGTACAACTGCGATTATTGTCGATAAGGAATTAAATTATGTTTCTGTTAAAAAATACATTCTGTACCATTTTTTGAGAATAAAATCTCCATTGTATTGTATTACATTGTATTCTGATTGTTACATTATACTTAAATTTTAAACTAGATTGAATATTCTTTGATTTAATACCATTAAAATTTTGATTTTTTTTTACAAGGGGTCCGATTTTGGCAACTATATCACAAACTGAGAAAGTGTAAGGATTTATAAAATAATTTTTTTCTCTACTAACTTACTACAAAGTAGGTAAATATTACATGCTTTTAAAACTTATTTTTTACAATTTCCTATTTATTTAAAATCAAAAACAAAACAGGGGTCCGGTTTTGGGCACTCTCCTTGATTCATTATCCACTTTTGTATTTGTTATTATAGTAAATCGAACCTAGCCGTCTCCAGTGGGTTTAAGACAACCTGGGAAATTTTCTATAGAGGAAAATTCAAGCGTGACAAACACATAAAATTGGAAAAGTGCCATTTAAAACATTAAACATTAAAAAAATTACCTTATTTGAATTAAACTACTTTTATAAGGTTTTTTAATTTCTTTTTTTTTTTTAATATATGTGGTTTTATGTTGTATATTTATATGAATATAATGTAAGAAAAAATATCGATATATCGGTATATCGCGTGTATCGATACCCATTCCTAAAAAGTGGGGTAGTTTATTCACTTTTGTTTTCATTAAGGAGCAAGAGTTCCTATATAAAGTTAAAAAAAAAGAAGACTGCCATTACAGCTAAGCAGCAATTTGTACAGTAAGCCTCTTAAGGAACCGTTGATGAGTGTAACCGCAGGAAGGTGATGCCAGTGGTGACCCGCAATAACGACACTAATTATAAATTAAATAAAGGAGAGGGCAGGGAGAGAATGGGGCCTATCTTATCTCACCCGTCCAGCTACAAGCTGTCTTCCCGCCCTATCGGCCAGTACTAAATTACTTCAAAACAACCACTTTTTAAAGGCGGTATTTCTTCGGTTTTCTTCATCTCTTTTCCTTTTTTATTTTTATTTTTTCTAAAGACCTAAGTCGGAGGGCCGCCGATGGCCATTGAGATCCTTTCTCACTCGTGACCGAAGCGTAATCAATAACCCTTGCTGATAAAAGAAAACAGATTAGTACAATAATGACCACTAAAATGTTTAGCTGCAATAAATTACCAGTTATCAGTTCCATATTCATTCATAAATCTATTTAAAAAATATTTTATTTGAGAGAATGCTTCTGTCATTGAGAAGGGGGTACATATTTAACTCTATCGATAACAGAAAGTAATTTTAATGAATTATGAGACATAATTTAAGAATTATTTATTTAAATATACTATATAGTCCATTTTTTTTAATTTTTCACAGGTGGTCGGTAAAGATATTGGATTAGAAAGAAAAAATATTTTTTTACACCCGTTTTCAAAGAGATTTAACTACTTTTTTGGGAAAACCTTTCACCAAAAGATAGTTTAGTAGAAAAACTATTCTATAAAAAAAAGGGAAATATTCAGCTATTCATTTGTTCTTCTTTAGTAGTGTTGGCTGGTAACTACTTAATTCTGTTGGTTATCTAACAACTATAAAGTCAAAATATTCTTAGGTTAATATTGATTAGAAGACTAAAGTGACAAGAAACTGCCAGTCGTTACAGACTACTTCAACATTTACTAGACACACGTTCAAAGCTCTTAATTAATTACAAAAGACTCATATACATGACTGTGATTAGACCTATTTGGACGTACGGAGTTGAGCTTTGGGGCTCCACTAAACCATCCAAATCATATCGTATTCAATCCTTACAGTCCAAAATCCTTCGAAAAATCCTCAATCTCCTTTCTTTTTCACCAATAAACTTATTGGTGATTTATTAAAAAAGATCTTAATGTTCCATATGTTGCTAAATTAGCCCACAACAGATACCTTTCCTTTCATAATAAGCTCCATAACCACTCAAATCCGTTAGTTTCTCAACTTGCTTCCCACTCCATTCCTGATAATCCTCCGAGGCGTCTGAAAAGAAGATGGCCTGGAGATCTTCTAGTGTACAATTTTTAATAAAGTGCTACTGATATGTAGTTCCATATCATTCCGTTGTCTTTACGGAACAAAACCAGGAAATGTTTGAAGGATTTAAGAATCGCCTATTGGAACATTTTATCATTATATAGACTCGGAGCCCTACGGACGCTCCTCGAGCAAATTGACAACTATCGCATCGACATCGCAGCGGTCCAGGAAGTCCGCTGGCTTGGAAGTGGTACTCATGAAAAGAAGTACCATACCATATACTTCAGCGGCCATGAAACCAACCATATATATGGAACCGGATTTATCATCAGAGGAAGAGCCCGGCAATTGGTAACAAAGTTTATCCCCATATCCCCTAGATTATGCTACCTACGTCTTAAGGGAAAATTCTCTAACATTTCGATAATTAATGTCATGCACCAACTGAAGTGTCATCTGAAGAAGAGAGGACACGTTTTGATCTCTCTAAAGCCTTCAAGATTTGTCCAGCTTATGGTTAAAATAGTTCTAGGAGACTTGAACGCCCAGATAGACACGGGAAGAATACATCTACCAACAATTGGAACCTTCAGTCTTCATCAAAACACAAATGCCAATGGCCAAAGACTGATTGATTTTGCGAACACTCACGGCCTGGTGGTCGGAAGTACCATGTTCCCAGGCAAAAATATTCACAAAGCTACCTGGAGATCACCCAATGAAGCCTTTACCAACCAGATTGACCACATCTTAATCAGCGCCCGTCACAGGTCCAATTTGATTGGAGTAAGGACATACAGAGGAGCAAACGTGGATTCGGATCACTACCTCAGTATTGCCCGTATACGGGCCCGGATTACCAAGAAACGGAACTCGGATATTGGAGAAGCTGTGATGAAGAAATTCAATGTTCATAAGCTAAAGGATCCAGAAGTGTGTGAAACCTATCAGCAACATCTTCATATTAAGCTGGGGGAGGAACTAAGGGATAGGAATGACACAGTGGATGACCAGTGGTCGGGTATTGCTAAAGCGCTAAAAGCTACTGCAGAGGAAATCCTTGGATTGCAGATAAGAAGCAGGAGGTCCCCTTGGTTTGATGGTGAATGCATCGAGGCAACAAATAAGAAAAATGAAGCTTATAAGAAGGCCATCCAACGCCATACACGTTCAACACAGGAGACATATCGAAATAAAAGAAGGGAGGAAAAGAGATTGCACAGGAGAAAGAAGAGAGCTTGGGAGAATTGCAGGATGAAGGACATAGAAGACCGCAGGACATCTCGTGACACTCGCCTCTTCTATCAGAAAGTAAATGAGGGCCGTAAAGCCTTCAAACCTAAAGTAATTATGTGCAAAAATGAGGACGGAAACCTGCTGACGGAGAGAGGGGAAATCCTGAAGAGATGGGCAAGGAACTTCAGCGGAGCACTTCAAATGGAGAACCTTGAAGTAGAAATGGCCAGAGAGGAGGACGACTTCTCTAACGATGCCGAGCCACCGGATGATGAAGACATGGAGACGGCCATAGCGAAACTGAAAAACTACAAGGCTCCGGGACTGGATGGAATTCAAGCGGAGCTGATACGCTATGGAGGAATAGAAGTGAGAAAGGAGCTCCATAATCTCATTTTGAAGATATGGGAAGAAGAGAAGATGCCTGATGAGTGGAAAAGGGGAATTATCTACCCACTGCACAAGAAAGGGGACCTGTCAGACTGCGACAAATACAGAGGCATAGTGATCCTCTCGTGCGCATATAAAGTTCTCTCTAATATCCTATTTGAGAGACTAGTCCCTCATGCCGAGAGGGAGATAGGGAAATATCAAGCGGGATTTAGACGAGGGAGATCAACGTTAGACCAACTATTATCACTGAGGCTGATGCTAGAGAAATGCAAAGAGTACAGAATAGTTACCCTTTCTTGATTTTAAAGCCGCTTCGATAGTGTAACTTCTATCAGGCCCTGTTTGAAAATGCCAATGAAAATCGGGCTCGAGGTATGCAGTACGAGTAGGAAATGACTACTCAGATGATTTCAACACAAACTGCGGAGTGAGGCAGGGGGATGCTCTTGCCTGTATTCTCTTTAACTTTGCTGCAGAGAAAGCGGTACGTATGTCGGAATCCAACTCCACGCAACCCTTTTTAACGGTACAGTTCAGCTTCTGGGATACGCTGACGACTTTGATATTGCTGCTAGATCGGAACGTGCACTGAGAGAGGCGGTCTTGGCCATAGAAGATGCAGCAAAGAAACTTGTGCTACACATTAATGAAGCTAAGACCAAGTACATGAGAGTCGGAGGAGATGGACCAGGGATTGGTCCATTTGTGGCTGGACCATATATTTTTTGAAAATGTAAGTAGCTTTATCTACCTCGGGGCTGAGATCAACTCTGGAAACGACATCTCTGGAGAAGTCAACAGAAGGATAGCAACAGCGAGACGGTGCTACTTTGGCCTTGCGAAGCATTTTAGAAGCAGGTTCCTGTCTAACAGGACCAAGATCACCCTCTACAAAACCTTGGTCCGTCCCGTTTTAACTTATGGATCAGAAGCATGGGCCTTTAAAAAACAGGATGAAAATAGGCTTCTGATCTTTGAAAGATCAATTTTGAGGAAGATTTTTGGTTCTGTTAAAGAGGGTGGAATTTGGAGAAGAAGAAGAAATGTCGAACTGGCTGGCCTGTATGGGGATGCAGACTTGGTGAAGTTTATCAAGATAGGACGACTTCGATGGGCCGGGCACGTCGCACGCATGGATGACACGGCGATACCCAGGAGGATACTGTCCGGAAAGTTGCATGGGCGAAGAAAAGTCGGCAGGCCAAATGTGAGATGGGAGGATTCAGTGACACTGGACGCACGGACTCTGCTGGGAGTCCGAAACTGGAGAGCTGCTGCAGCTGGCAGGATTGACTGGCGAAAGCTTTTGGAGGAGGCCCAGTCTCGGTGACGGGATGTAGAGCCACCGATGTATGTATGTATGATATGTAGTTCTTTTCAAATTTTACCTTGTTATTATAATCGTTGTCAATACATTTACTTAATGAAGATGTTTGTACAGTTGTAAATTTCAATAAATGTATAAAAAGAAAAAAAATATTGATTAGAGTTAGGTTTTTTTTTTTTCGTTTCCCTCTTAGAGTAAACCTTTAAAAAAAGCATGTATCAGAATGTTCGTACATGTACCATGCATCTAGCATATTACATCTATCTAATGTGTTTTGTATTTTATAAAATATTGACAATTTGGAAATTACTTAAATTTGATTTTTTAAGATAAACATTAAGTTGATAAAATAAAAAACAAAACGAAATTAAATAAAAATTTCCTGATACAGTTCCGTGAACACAAAACAAACAAAACCTGAATTAATATCAATACGTTCGGCTCCACTTCTGTGGTCGTCTTCTTTGCATCTTCGAGAAGTCCTAGATCACTATCTATAATAAACCTTTTCATCTCTTTGAGATTTTATTTAAAAAGATCCTTTTCTGGAAGAATAGTCTATTTATTATAGATAAAATTATAAATTATAATTGTCTCCTTTTAATATTATGAATTTTATAAGCTGCTCTCTTTTGTTGTCAAAAAAAGGTCAGTCATATAGAATGTGATGGAAAGTCTGGTGTTTGTCTGTTGCAACGGCATGTAGATGAGTTAGATTAAATCGGTTGAAATATACTTTCCCTTGTCCAGGTAAAGAATTGCGCCAGTGTTGTAGTGTGTGCTTTTAATTTTTTTCGGTCGTCCTATTGTTGTTAGTAGGTAGGCTGATTTTTATATATTTTTTGTTTATTTATTGATATTTATAACTATGTACAATGTTCTGGTTTATAACAGGGAGATTCTCCTTCTCCGGTATAATTTAACTTACAATTAGCACTGGAATAAGTCATTAGGAAGAAATGCTTATGAGAAAAGGATTAGAGATGGGTTATAAAATTCCGGTTCTTGGTTATGCTGATGGTTTAGTATTTTTGGGTGAAAAAGAGGAAACTGTTAAATTAAACGCAACTAGTAATTAATACCGATAAAACAAAATATATAGTTATTTGTGGAATCGGTGAAAATGTCGGTGATGTAGATATTTCCGGAATAACGTTTGAATACGCTGAGTAATTCAAATATCTAGGGTCTATTATATCAATGATATTCAAGAGGAAATAAGGGCTAGGTTAAAAGCCGGTAATGCTTGTTATTTCTCGATCGCAAAACTACTCATTTTGCGCTTACTATCCAGAAATTTAAAAATTAGGATTACTAATATGGTAGTACTATTGTACTACCAGCAGTTCTTTACAAATGCGTCAGGTGGAAAAACGCCTTAATGTTTTCGAAAATAAAGTACTGCGTAGGATATTTGGCCCGAAAAAAAATGAAGAAAGAGGATAATTTAGAAGGCTTTACAATGCATAACTGCTAGTGTTATATCCGGCGAATATAGTTCACAGCAGCGAAATGGGCATATAAAGTCGTTGGGTTTAGTAATGGCCAAATTCCGAAAGAAGTAATTAGTTTTGAAACCGAGACGCAGATGAGAGGATTGCATCAGGGCCGATATTGGGGATTCGGGTTTTGAGGGAATGGTTTGGAAGGAGGTACGAGTATGTGGTCAACGGTTGGTAGTGTTGGCATTGAACCTTCGGGTTCGCTGAGCCTTTTATTATTTATTTATACCTTAAATCTATCAAGTAAATGTGTGGAAATATGATGACAACACATTAGAAGGTCCCTGGGCAATATTCTTTCGGGACGCTTAGGAGTATTATCGGTAATCGAGTGGGAAGCAAGTTGGTAGACCAATGGATTCCAGTGGGTATGAGTACTATCATAGATACCTGGATAGGGCCAATTCAGCAACACATGAGACATTTAGATTTGTATGGGTAAGTTTATTTGTGACATATTAAGTAGCGCTGGGGGAGTTAATGAACTAGGATTACGATAGTAATGAATTGTAAGGATTTGATACGAGAAGAACAGGACGATTAGTGGAGCTCCAAAGCTTAACTCTGTATTTTCAAATAGAATTAAAAATTTTCGTGTAATAGAATCGATTATTATTTTTTGGTAGCTAAATCGTTTTTCTAGTAAATTTTGAAGTAGTCAAAAACGATGAACAGTTTATAAAATATATATATATATATATCAAGTAAATGTATGGAAATATGATAAAATGACATCAAATCAAGTAAATGTATGGAAATATGATAAAATGACATCAAATGCAAAATAAAATTATTTAAGGACTACTAATGGATAGTTGTTCACAAGTTACAAGGACGTGTCATTGTTTTCATTTTCCACTCATTTACTGGATGTATAAATTTTATACAGTTGTAAATATAAATTTACAATTTTTATAAAAATTCGGAGATTTATAGAAATATGAATTTGATCTTTCTTTCCTACGGCTCTTCAATTATTATTATTTACAACAAAACAGAGGATTAAATAAACAAAATATAGTGATTTTGAACAATTACATTTTTTTTTTTTTTTTTTTTTTTTTTTTATTTGGTTCTACTTATTCCGATCTGGCAGAAAAGTCGACACAGAACAAAGATGATTGAGTGACTAATATCGCGTTCTTGTCATCGCAAAAAGTGACACGAGAAACGAGAAAAGCAAATGGATCCTTCCATGCAAGTAGTTTTTGGTGTATCCATTAAAAAGCGAGATAGTGTTCGGTAGAGAAACAGTTTTAGTGTTTTTACTCTTTTATTCCATAAAATAAATCTACACTCTATATAGGTATTTTTCAATAGATATTCCCTGTTCGCACTATAAAATATCAGATATTATATTAAAACTATTTTAAAGAAAGCTTGGTATAACTTTAATATATATTTTTATATGAGAAGTGCGGTATAAAGTAATTTTTTTATTAATGAGTGAATAAAAAAGATTAATTATTTTATAAAAACAAATTTTGAAAAGAGGGTCAACAATCTTTTTATCATTTAAAAAATGTTCCAGGTCCTTAAGAAATGGTAATTAGTAGGTTAAAGTTCTGAAGGAAAGGGCGGTGGAGATATTGCTTTGAGATTGCCTTCGTCGTTCGATGTGCTAATTATTATTTTCTATTAATGTTTAAGAGCAGTTCTGAGATTTTCAACAGAGCACGCAGAACATCGCCATCCGTTGACGAACTCATGTCAGCAACCTTCCTAACCTTAAGGCGGTAGACTTCTTGAAATGTTTTAAATAATTTTTGAACGGTGCACACACTCACGCTATCGTCACATTACACTTTATTAATGTTTTTTGTCCCGTTCTGTTTGAGTTTTAACTCGTAAAATAAAATTATAAAAAAATCATATGTAATGTTGTGAGTAAGGACTGAATTATTTCCATGTAGTGTAATATTTTTAGGAGTGGAATAATAATTGTTGAGAACGGAAGGTTTGTTACACAGAGTGTAAGATTATCTAGAAAGTCAGCATTATTTTCAACACAATTATTCAGCAGTCAAAGTACTTGTCCATTCACACGATTTAATACTTCATTTTTTCTAATTTTAGTTTAAGCATTTGGTACCCTTACATAAGCGTGGCTCCATACCGGCCTGACCCGCACTACACCGACCAGTTCGATCCTTACGCTTCACTTCGAGTTTACATTTATCGATAGTTCCTTCCTATAACCGCACATGTAAACATTCACTTCTACAGTATTAACTTGAATTGTGTTGTTTAGTGTGTTATATTGATATTTAGTTTGATAAATTTAAAAATGTGAAACCGAAGTTAACAACAAGAGTTTCATAATAGATTTAGTGTTTTATAAATTGATGTTTTCTTATTTCCTCTTTCCTGGTGTGTAAAAGTGTTACAAAAGTTAAGAAGATTAGTTTCTACATGGATTTAGTGTTTCATATATTTATATTTGTTATGTCAACTTAAGTGAGAAATTTTCAGTTTACATATTATTTTGTGAATGGATTCTTTGTGGTCCATATTACTTATTGCTCTTAAATGAGACAGATTGTTTTATTAATTCAATAAAACGCATCGATCTAAAAATAAAAGTTAGAAAGTATATCACAAGTTTCATATTTTCTTATTTCCACTTCCCTTGAGAAAATGTAGCAGAAATTAACATCATAACTTTCAACAAGGATTCTGTGTTTTATATATTTATAATTTGTTATTTACACTTACTCAACATAACAAAGTTTATCAGAAGTTAACAATTCTTGTGATTTATCATTATATTAATTCTGATTTAATATAATATTAATTCAACATTGTGTTTTATTCCTAGTTCATTATTTTCTTATTTCTCATTTTAATATCAGAAGATAAACAGAAGTTTATATTACTTTGGACAGGGGTTTAGAGTATCTCCGTAATGAAGGAGTATAACCTTTACCCTCGAAAAGTAGCGTCTAAAACACCGTAAGTAAAGCAGTCAAAGTACTTGTCCATTTACACAATTCAATACTTCAGTTTTTTCTAATTTTTTCTTTTAGTTGAAATATTTTACTATTCAAATATGTTTTTCATTCAATACTAATGCAATTCTTATTGCTTGATTGCCTGAAGCCAAGATGAGACTTATTAAGACAAAGGAGAGGTGTCAAAAAGCCGTTAGCCCCCGGTCAAGGATTTCATTTAAGGAAGAAACAGCAGTTGGTGAACTCTTTTAATAAATCCTTGATCACTTGCGCTGATCCCTCTCTGGCCAGGAAGTTTGTTGAGGACTGCGCGGGAGGAATACAGAGCGGCGCAGGATGTGAGTCATGTCCCGACAGGAGCAAGTGCCAAGATCGATATTGTCTCATCAGCAGGGCAATCAACTGTACATTTGTTATGTAATTATAGAACCAGAACAAAGCTTTCCAATGGTAACTTAAATATCGAAACCAAAATTTGTAATCCCCTTTAAAAAAATGAAACAGAATTCAGATGTTAAAAAAAACAACAACATCGAAAATGGAAAGTAATAAAATACTTACAATTTCTCTCCTTCTTCCCTCTAAAAAAATGCCTATAAAAAAAAGGGAAACATGAACCACATTAAATATAACTCGGATTTTTCAGGTCCTCCTGTTATCAAGAAACTATTTTATGTTCCTACATGAATAAGATGACCTGAAATCCAATGTGGGACTGTCCCGTTTTCGGTGTCCCTTTGCCCCTCCCCAACCAACCGTTCCGGAATGAACATTAGTCATTACTAGTGTTTTTCACTGATGAGAGCTTTTAAAACTTGTTTTTTTTTTTTTTAAATTACTTACAGTTACTTCTAAAATTAAGTGACTAATGGTAAACGCATTTAAAAATATGACGGAATTAAAAAGAAAATCTTTTCTTTTCTTTCCAGTGACTACTTTGGGTTAAATATCGTCCGATGGTTGACTGACCATTTTGTGAATAACACAACCAGATCGGACCATATTAAATCCATAACAGGTTCTAATATTATATGTAATTAGAACATAAAATAAGCTTCTCAAGAACATAAGAGTATTTTGAATACAGCTTTCAAGGGCATCTTCAAGGAAAAGTTTTAGTTCTAAGCAGACCGAAAGTTAACTAAATTCTAGGCGTCGTAAAATTTACTTGGTGTCTCAGATTCCAGGGAAGACCCTTAGAACGTTGAGGTCGTGATCTGTCGAGTCATTACCCGCCTATGACTTCCAAATGCCCAAAGACAGGGAGTGGGGGTAGAATTAGACTAACAAATGAGGTGGGGGTTTTTGTCACCTCCGACGTCCTTGGGACTCTAAACGAATTACCAGCTCGAAATCGGACTCACATCCAATTATCGGGCGAGTACCGTCGGGGGTGGATCCTCGCCAAGTTATTGTCTGGGGTGCACATCTGCTGACGTTTCGACGGCTGGTGCAGTAATTGCTTGTACGTTTGTCTTCTGCTTGACAGCCTGGCCTTAGTCATAAACATTCCCGGTTGGGATAATTCCATCTGACGTCCCTGTTGTGTAGATAGCAACGTCGGAGTTAAGATTCCACGTTGTGTTGCCAAGCTGTATTATGTGAAGCTGTTCGTATCCTTCCTCTCTCTGCTAATAATCTGAAAAAAAAAATGTAATGAAAGACAGGTGTCCTTAAGAATATACCATTATAAAAATGCAATGACTATAATATCTATTATTAATTAGGGCTATTACCATGCTATATATCTATTATTAATTAATGCTTAACTTAATGCTTTGTGCCTGAAATATCTTAAGAAAATTGCATTTATTATTTTATTTGTTCCCCCAAAAACCTGTCCACCTCGATTAACAACTCATAGATTAAAATTAAAAAATGGATGTCTAATAATGTCTTTATCGTTATCTTTAAAACACCTAATCACTACAATTTTAACAAGGTTAAAAATTACTTCTATGCGTGAAGATATTACTGAACTAATAATGCTCAATTCCATACTTCAATACAAGCTTTTTATTGATAAACAAATTAAAATCAATTATTAAATAATATAATTTAAGTCCGTTACTTATGAGAGCGGAAGAAGCCGCGACTGGGGTTGCTAGTATTATTTTAAACTGATAAAGAACACGTTTTTAGTCGAAACGTATTTAGCAATACACCATTATTTTTGGTAATAGAATCTTCTTCTTGGTAGTATTTTAGAAAATAAATTGCATATACAGGAGCAGAGATATAAGAAATGCCCGTAGCTGATTGCAACTTGGGTCGGCCACTCACGAGTCACGAACCACCACTTAGAAGAAGCATAAATTTGCAAAGTTTATAATGGCTAGAGACATGGAGCCATATGGAATTCTGGGAATGGAGGAACTGTTTGTTCTGCAGTCATCCGTTAACTGATTGAATACATAGTTGCTTACAATTATAGGGTCTATTGTCCATAAACATTTCGTCCGATGCAACTGTTTGTGAAAGGCAGCCATATTTATTGTGTTGGTGGTTCCGTTTCCCTGAATGCTGTATCCGAATTATCGATTTCGGGGGAAGGGAATTCCTTGCCCTTTATGTTAATTTCAAAACATTAGCAGTAATTTTATATTTAATTGAAGTTTCTTCAAGCCCAAATAGGAAAATTTAACCTTCTTAATTCCCTGTACCTATATATATATATATATATATATATATATATATATATATATATATATATATTTTTTTTTTTTTATTTTAATTTTAATTTTTATATTTATTGATATTTAGAGCAGTAGTATACAATATATACATTACAAAATGTAAATGAGTGGTTATTACCAATGACTTGTAAAGAAACTATCCATTAGTAGCATTTAAAGAGAATCTAGATTAGAAGGTCCCCCAGCGATCTTCTTTTCAGATGCATGTGAATAGAGAGGGAGGCTAGTTGGTTGACTACTGGATTCGAGTGAGCATGTAGCTTGTCATGGGTAAGTACATGGACAGTTCTGCAACATGAAGGACATTAAAATCATTACGAAGAAGTTTATTTATGGCATAATAAGGAGCATTGCGGATTATATAAAGGATTTTGGATTTAAGAATTGGAAGGTTTAGTAGAGCCGCATGAAATCAACCACGTGTGTCCAAATGGGCCTAATTACTGCCATGTAAGTTGGTTTTACAGCTGTGAACCCACATCAAGTAAATGATGAAGTTGTCGAAAAATACAAGACATTTCTTTTCGTTTAAGACTCGTTAGTGGATTCCACGTAAGGCGTTTGTCCAAATGGAGTCCTAGGTAGCGGATTCAACAGGGACCACTGTAAGAGGAAAAAGTTTCCATGAGAAAAAAAAAAAATCTGAATTTTGTTCCCTCGTTATATCTTTAATATGATTTTTTTTTTTAAATAAGAAAATATTACGGTCGATCGTATAAAAAATATGATCACAAGTATCTTTAAATACTTGTTCTTCTGGAAATATTGTTGCATGACCGTCCACACAGTGAGATATGTAAAACAACCACGACAACTGCTTTTCTCCCCTATAGGTACCTACTCCGAAGAGACTGAATGAGCCAGAGGTTTTCACAAAACAAGGAAGGATCAATTCACAGGTTAACTGAACAGTCAACTCTGCCTTTTTGCATTGTATATTACATAAGGCTAGTGCCAAAACATTTTTTTTTTTCATACGGTTTCGTTACATACTATAAGGAAAACGTAGCAGTAAAAAATAAACTATTTCGTGGATCTTAGGTGTTGTAACGATTTAGTGGTCTGCCACAAGTACACCATATGTCGGTATTCTAACAAAACATTTTCATCATACTTCATAAAATTTACATTTAAATTTTACTAAAAAATATTCACAATTACTTTGCTTTTAAAAACCTAGTGTTACTTATTTATAAATAAACAATGCTTTTATAACTAACTCAACTAATATGTTTTTCTTTTTATGATTTGTTAAGTTAATTTAACAAAAATTGTAGCTCTTAAGTTTTCAGTGGCGGCAACACCCACAGAAAGAGCCTAGATATCTCAAGGGACAAAAAACTAACCTGTGGGTCTGTGTGTTCTCAGGTGGAAGGAAGCGAGTCCAATTTGAGAACATATTTCTTGAAAAATTCGACAGTAATAACACTGAAGGAAAAAATAAGAAAAAGTTTGTAATTATGATTTACTATAATTTTTTTTTTTTTTAAGAAACAATAAATCAACTTTTTAAAATGTATTTACAATAATAATATCATACATTATTATATCGTTTATATATTTTTAAATAATAACGTAAACAGATTAAAAATATGGCCCTGCTTTAGAAAATGGAGTATCATCTCTTGTTCAATCAAACTAAAAAAGAAACAAGTAAAAAGTAATTTAGTTCGGCTTTGGCTATAATTAATTAAATGTAAATTATTCAACTATCATGAAGTCATTAGACAAATTATGTAAGCAAAAAACGTATGATCCATGTTCTCAATATCCTAAATCAGTAACGATTTCCTACACCGAAAATAAAATGGGGACTAATTATTTATTTATCTAATTTATATTCTTTTTGAATATAAACGATAACTAATAAAGAAATAAACATTTTTTAATTATATAAATTAATTAAATATAAATGATTTTGCCTTTACTGTTTTCTAATTAAAACTTTTATGAATATATTATTATTTTTTTTTAAATTTTTTTCATAATTTAAAAATTGATTTTTCACATCTCATTCTCAATTATTCATTTTTCATTTGCAGGTGTTAATTTTATCTGCAAGATTGATCCTTTCATTTAAAACATTATATATTTAAACATTAGTGTTTTCCAAGGTTTTAGAAATAATAATTTTTTGAAGTTCATCAGTTCTCTTTGATCATCAGACTTATGGGATATTCTAAATTGTATTAGTCTCTTAGATTAATAACAATTTATTCTTAAATTATGTGGATATAAACAATGAGCAAAACAGAAACTTTTCATAAAATAAATACAAGCAAAAGGTGCTGAGAAAGATAATAAATGTACCTAAGAAAGGATCTATTATCTATCTATAAGGAGACCTAAGAAAGATCCTACTACGAGAAAGGATCTGATGTGTTTTAAAGAGTTTTGAAGCATGACAGGTGTTAAGAGGGAGAGAATACCAGAGGAGCGAGATATGGATCAGGTAGGATTCATCGTACGCTGCATTTCTGTGCAAGAGTTTATGATCTGCTCTGGTGGTCATAGAGTTAATCTGGTAAAGTAAAGAGCTGATTGAATATTGTCTATAGGGGAAGAGTTAGAGCAACTTAAAAAAAAAAAAAAATAGCTTACATGAGAGCCCTTGGAAGATCTGAAGATGAATATAATATATATATATATATATATATATATATATATATATATATATATATATATATATATATATATTAAAACAGTTCAATAAATGTTTATTTTTTTCGGAGAAAATTTTTTTGTGGGTTTCTAAAAATTTAAATAAATAAATACTTGATTATAAATAGGTGATATCAATTATTTTATACTTTTACTTTAATTAAGGATCTATTTGAAATCCTATATAATTTCGATAAAATAAAATATGAATTTTTTAAACTTCAGCTTTTATTATCATAAATATTAAAATCTGCCTCCGTAAAAGGCATATGAGAGACAGGTGATATATGATGATATATATGATGTATCCATTCATTCAGTGTATATACAAAACAAATACACAAAAACACAAAAAAAAAAAAAAAATCAAACGGATGACTAAAAACTAATAATAGGCACTAATAATAATTAAAATAATCTCTATGAAGAAAAGTAATAATAATAGATAAAACAAAACTAATAATAATCACAAACACGATTTATACAAATTTACAAGATGGAATATACAATAAAATAATAGCACATCTGATAAATGTGAGGATAATGCTCATAATGAAATGTCAATTGCTTGTACAGCAACTATTCATTAGCACTTCAAAAAAAATTCTATATTAGAAGATTCCGACACCATATTCTTTTTAAACGGCTCGGCGGGTGGAATTGTTTGGGCCAGACCAGCAAGATAGATAGATGAAGATCTTTGTGGATAGGTTTGTTTGTGACAAAGTAAGAAGCATTGAGGATTTTGTAAAGGATTTCGAGAGGTCATTCAGCTATCAGTTGAGAGGCCTTATTGGGTACGAGTTTAATAGGATGTTTTTTTGGAGCACTTAAGCTCAACCCCATAAGCCCAAATAGATTTAATTACTGCCATGTAAAAGAGTCTCTTGTAATTCAACGGAATGTTTGGACATTTGTCAAATAAATGTTGAAGAAGTCGAAAACGATGGAATGTTTCTTGTCTTTTTAGCCAGGTATGAACTATTACTAGATTCCAATTCCAATATATATTAATACATTTGAATATTAACTCTGTTAATGAGATTTTGATTGGGAAGACATTCTCGTTAAAGACAATATGAAGAAATAGATAAACGCATCTTAACTACTGGTTACAATAAACTATCACTCTCATTATTCAGTGACTTACCATCTATACAATACAGAACTATAACCATACAGCACTAAGTAGAACTCTTATTACAGGTTCCACAGCTGTTTATGAACGGTATAAACATTACTTTACTGCTTCATGTGATAACTATTATTTCCCGATCTCATTTACTTTTAGCTAAATCGGTCGAAAACGCCGAAGATTGAAGAGTAGGCGACCATGAAGTTTCGCTTTGGGGAACGTTTTACGGCGGCAAGTCCAGTGGCGCCTGGAACACTAATGGCACTGGAGAAAAACTGGAAAAGTAAACATTAATAACAGGCCATCGGTGGAGCGGCAGTTTGGCCCTTTTAGAGCTGGCCAACATTTGTACCTGCTCCGCCGCTGTCTGTCTTTTATTGTTTTTGTGCGGCTTTTTATCCTACTTTAGTGAGGTTTGGTGAAAGGCACTAATTAAAATTCACTAGCGGCTTCATTTGTGACCGTATTTCATAGTGCGCTCCTTATTAGGGCACACCCGAAACGAGGGGTCTCGTCATGACCCTAATGATGGTGCTAAGACCCTCGGCATTCCTCCCAATGAACCTGCTATTGGCGGCGGTTTTCTGTTATTATGAAATATGTATTATTAAATATTGGAAACAATATATTTAAAATAGATTATGGAGTGCAGTGACCTGTATTCTTAATTACTAACACTTGAATTAAATAATGGTGTAATTTGGTTGACCATAGTTATATAGGGAAGAAAATAATAAAGATTTGCAGTAATGTAAAACAAAACAAAAACATTTATTGTCCTGACGCACTGTGATTAAGAATCACAATCAAAATCATAAAGCCGTTAAAGGCAAAAAGAGGCAAACAATATTGTGTACATTTATTTTTTAGTAATCAATCTTTGAGTCCATAATGGACGGGGAAATCCCTTGCAGTTAGTTCCATTCACTTTATATGATTAAAAGAAAAAAAAAAAAAAAAAAAACCCGTTTTATTATTATTATAACTGTAATTTTTTTTTTTTAAGTGAAACTATTTTTTTTTTATTTATTTTTTTTTTTTTGCTACAGACATTTTTGAAAACACTACTATTCGTACATGAAGAATAATATAAGGATAAAATAACTCTCTACAGAGAAGTAAACAAAAAATTTTAAAAAAATTTCCAGGTCAGATAAACGATCATAATTTAATTAGTCTATAGGTGGTTCGAATATAATTGTTTTTACAAATGGATAGAGTATTTCTTTTAGGACTCAAAAAGGCTTTAAAATATAAAATTCCACATATCGGACTTACAAAACAAGAAACTTCACCAACATTTACTTGAAAATCTTTCAAAGCTCCCAATAAATTACTAAAGACTTATTTACATAGCAGTAATCAGGCCCATTTGGGTACAGAGCTTTGGTACCCTACTAAACCTTCCATTTCTTATGTATCCAATCCTTACAATCCAAAATCCTTCGTAAAAACCTCAATGCTCCTTATTATATCACAAACAAACTTATCCATAAAGCTATTAATGTTCCATATGTTGCTGATTTGGCCCAAACTAGATATCTATCCTTTCATAGTAAACTCTATACCCACTCGAATCGAGCAGTCCCCCAAATTGCCTTACTCTTTATTTCTCAATTAATAATTTAGTTAACTGAATAATCAGTTGAAAGAAATATTGATTCAAGGAAATTAGTTGCCAAATATTTCCTCATGATCATGATTAATTTTTGCCTAACTCTGGCCAGTAGAGAGTTATTATATCAACTTTATATATATACAAAAATATGGACATGAATTTACTCAAGATTAGAAATTCATTTTAAAGTACTTAGTAAAGAATCCTGCAAATGACAAAATTATGAATTATTTTGTGAAGAAAACATTTAACCGATAAACTGGAGGTTTTGGGTTCGAATCCCACACGGGTGGGTTAAAATTTGTTTCGTGGTGAGCCCAGGAATAAATCTTGATATTCTCACCCTGGCTAGAATAAGTTTGTAACCTTTAGGATAACTCGTCCTTCCTGCCCTAGTTGGAGGACATTACGCCACAATAAACAAACACAGAACACCGTTATACAGAATACGATTTGCTACATGTATTGGCTTTGGAATCATAATTTTAATATCAATGATTAGATTATCCTTTCTATATCTTTTTTTTTTTTTCATTTATTAATTTTTACAATTGTACAAAATAATATACATCACGCAAATGTTTTGATAGGAAATGTGAATAGCATATAGCGATCAATACAATGACATGTAAATAACTAGTGAATAATCACTCACTAATAGCACTTCAATAAAATCTATACTAAAAGGTCTCTAGGCTATCTTCTTTTCAGACGCCTCGGGCGATTATCGGGAATGAAGTGGGAAGCAAGTCGGGGGAGACTAGCGGATTGGAGTGGTTATGGAGCTTACTATGGAAGGATATGTATCTGGTTTGGATTTAGATGGTTTAGTAGAGCCCCAAAACTCAACTCCGTATGTTCAGATAGGTCTTATCACAGTCATGTAAATGAGTCTTTTGTAATCAATAGGGAGCTTTGAACGTTTGTCTAGTAAATGTTGAAGTAGTCTGTAACGACGATCAGTTTCTTGTCGTTTTAGTCTTGTATGTGGATTCCAAGTAAGACGTTTGTCCAAGTGGGGTCGTAGATAGTGGATCAGTTTTACAGGAATTATTACAAAGGGACACAAGGATACTGTAGGACAGGAAGTCGAAGGTTTACGACGAGGTTTCTATATTTGAAATTTGAAAACCAAAAGTTTCTTTGAAGATTGTGTAATAAAAAATTCTCCATCTTTTTTTTTAAAGCTTATCAATTAATTAATTATTTTTTGTAAATTCTACTATTCTTTATTTACAACAAATAGCTACTTATAAATAACATATCCTATTGACATAAGTATGTACATGAGGTAGAAGCCGTTGTTTTATTAGTTGTATTGTTAAAATACTCTTTTTTTTTTTCTTTTTTTTAAAAAAGAGAAGCTGTAGCTACAGACCTGAGAGGATAAGGGGTTTGCCCTTAATCCCCAAATACAACAGAAGTACAAAGAGAGTAAGTAGGTGGGTCGCTTCAAAAGGGATTGCAGCCTCTTTTCAGCGGAGGCACCGTTTCCCCAGTTTCTTGGCTCAGTTGAGGAGGGTGAAGGAATTTCCATGTCTATTATCCATGAAGAGTTTTATAGTTCAAATTTTAAAAATGTACTTAAAAAAGTGGAGTTATTAATTATTGTTTTAATACAAAAAATAAAACAATAAAAAATACAATTTTTTTTTAGAATTCAAAATCTTTTTTTTTTTCAACAAAATTAGAGGTCTATTTATAGCAACATAAAGGGCAATGAGTATTTGTGCTGTTGAGGTGGTAAGACTATAACGGGATACCCTTAATTGGGGGAAATCCTTCAGCCCTAGTTCATTATACAAAAGAACTGAACCCAAAACCCTTCATGGCTTGTAAGTACTTAGTTGATTTTTTTTTAATTTTATTTATTTTTTTTTTATTACGAATATTATAGATAGTGATAGCTTTATGGATTCGTATGTTTAATTTATAGGTATGATACTTGTTGAAAATATTTTTTTCTTAAATTAAACAAGTCGACGTAAAAATATACTTAATTTGATATAAATAGGAATATATTTCATTATATTAATATGAGAATGATTTAGTAAGAAAAAATTAAATGTATTTGTATACTGTGAATAAAATTCACACTAAACACTTATTTAAAACCAAGCAGAAAAAATAAATATCTTAAATATATGGGAAAAAGAATAATACGGAAATTGAAATGCCTTGAAATACTAATTACACAATCTCTTCATAATTTTATTTTTTATTTTCAGGTACAGGTTTATAATAATTTAAAAATATAGTGTCAAGAATTCACTGTATTAAATTCTTGATGGCTGATTTTAAGTTATAACTCATTCAATGGAAACTTCCTACATCTTTGTTTTTTTGTTTCTGACAGTTTAAGATGTAAACCATTTTATATATTCAAAAAATAATTAAATTAGTGAGCATTCATGACAACTTTTATTTTGAAAAATAAATAATTAAATTAAATGTTATAATTAAAAGCAATGAGTGCTAATGTAGTTAAGTTTTTCCCTTAGCTCATTATTTATGTATAACGTTTTTTTCTATGGTGTTCTATCCTTTACACTAGGATAATAAACCGTAGGATTATTGGCGCTGTAGAGCTAGTTCAGTCTCCTTGAACAATAAAAATAAATTAAACAGGATCGTTGTCAAACCAGAAGCTGCAAGTCACAGTAGATAATTAAAGGAATGTAAAGCTGTAATTATTATTATTTTCAAGTTCGACATAACTCAGGAGGATGGGTATGCATTGATTATTGAAATTATTCATTTGGTTAATAATTTTCTTATGACGGCATATTGTTTTTTCAAAATCATGCGATAATACGTACATTTATAGAAGTTATTAATTAACAAAATATTTATTAGATAAAGTATTGTCACCAATTTATTTATAAACCATGCATTATTAATAAGGTATAGTTGACTGTTAAGTACCTAGAGAAGTAGATTGTTGGGGTATGCATTCATAAAGATAAACAGCAATTAAAAAACTTATTTTTTAATTGTTCTGTATCTTTATGACTGCATACACCTTGTCTTCATGGCCTTTATGTTATTGTCTTTACTCTTATATATTTATTCTTTTCATACCTTTGTATTTTATAATCACTACAATTTAGTCATAAATTTTTGTTTGTTTTCTTCTTCTAGCCCTGATGAAGGCTTGCAATGCAAGTTGAAACGTTGGCGTTACAAATTAAAGAACTTATTTTTTAATTGCTGTATATTTTTATGACTGCATACCCCAACAATCTACTTCTCTAAATCCATATATTATAAAAAAAAATTAATAATCATATTAGTATTTCGTATTCATAAATGGATTTAATTTTTGTTTAATTAGGCAAGTTGATATTTACTTAAGAGGGTTTATTTTATTTATTTAGTTACAATATTAGGTGTGTTCAACATTTAAGGCTAGAGGGTCTGCTTTTTTAAAGGTTTAGTTAGCTTTAACTTTTGTTAAGATTTTTTTATTTTCTATAATATAAAATAATTGTAAAACTATAAATGAACGCGTTTCAGTATAGTCATTGAAACTCATTGTCAGTGTAAAAATCAGATGGAATTGATGTAACATGAGAACATTGAAAAAAGGTTGTTGGCTGTTAAGGAAGTAAGAAGCTAAGCTGTAGCTTTCGATTTAGGATCGTAAATCCTACAATATACCGACATTTTAAAATACAAAAATGGTTTAAAATGGTTTCGTAAAATTCCAGTAATTCAATTTCTCGCTTTTTATCTTTACCACCGCTCATTGGTCAGAAACTACAATAAAATTGAACAAAATATTTATACTTATTATTATAATATTGTTAAAAAATGGAAAATGTTAGAAATAAAAACAACCTACAAGATTATTCAGGGAACAAAATTATTTATATATTATACAGTTTGTTTGACAGCGACGGTACTTTTTGTTGTTGAGAAAGTAAGAAAGTCAGGTATACTAGTCAATTTACAAAAAAAAAAAAAAAAAAAAAAAAAAAAAAAAAAAAAATCTTGTTAACAATATATTTTATATCACCATCGTATTTTGAAGACCAAATCAAGATAAAATTAACTTAAAATAATTATACTTATTCTTCAATGCTGTATGAGAATTTATAAATATTATTGGTAGGATTATACCGATAAAACTGATGATAACATGCAAAGGTTCGACGCTGAAATCGATTTCTATCTGAATTCCTTCCACCACTGAAGCTTGTAAATTTTTAAATATTTAAGAATAAAAACTAACACAACTCTAAAAATCCATTTCTAACGCCCTTAGTTTTGTCGGTGTTCTTTATCCTTTGTCCTAATGTTTAATTCTTCACTCATGACATCGATTATTTTTATATCGTTTTCCCCTTCTCATTAATGGTTGTGTTTTGCATTAAAAGAAAAAGAAAGTTATCTAGTCTAGTTACTAATTATTTTTCAATTTAGAAAGAAAATTCAAATGTTGGCTATATTATGTGAAAGCTGAAGAGTAACAATTTGCCAAATGGAAGGTCTATTCATTAATAGATCTTTCTGGTTTTCTCTGAACGAACGCCACTCCTACGATTGCCTTTTGGAACCACGGATCCATTACCTACCTTCATATACCACACGATCCTGATCAATGGGTATCCTCAAAGAATACAGAAAGCGGTGCGGTTGACCAAAGCACTGCTCCCGCCTAAGTAAACCTAAGAAGTCAGCCGGTGTTATGATAAGGCTACCAGATGGTGGACGGTGACTGACGGCTGAAAGAAGACACCGGAGTGGGCTAATCCTTGGAGGCTGGGTGGGCTAGCAGATGGTGGTACTCGAGGTTCTTCCAGTGGTGCATTAGGCCCTCCTTTGTGGATCTACTGCAACAGGCAAGGGTCGGCTACGTTCCACCTGTTTTCTGAGTAAAACGGATCATTTCTAAGACAATTCTAACGGTGGAATTAACTATCAATTATACAAAATAACCTGAAGAGGATATCTATCACCCAAAACAAGCATTGTCGCTAATTAACATCATTGTATAATAACAGTACCCTGAATCAACCTCCACTAGTTTTCAACACTAGAGCCAAGATTAGAGATGTTCTTTTAACGCCCCTAGATGAGGGGGGGGGGGGGGGTAGAGCATGTGAAACGTATTAGGGTTATTAGTTAATGAAAGCAAGCAGTATTTTAAAAATAAATACGGATCAATTTTAAATTTATGAAATTGAATTCAATAACGTTTATTAATGGGATGCGTGCACGGGGCGGATGCGTTTATTGCGTGGTGCATTCAATGTACTAGTCTAATGTGGTTTTTGAATAAATTGTTGAGGGATATGCAAAAATTATGGTAAATCATATTTAATCAAAGTTTCGTGATTCTATGTATTGGATCATCCTAACGCATTTCATAACCCCTGGTTTAAGAATATGGATACTTAAATAGCTAAAAAAAATAAAAATAAATAAATTAAAAATTAAACTTTTACTGAAAAATTGAAAATAATACATTAGTTGGGCTATTCTGACAGCATTTATAATAATTAGTGTAGATGTATTCATGATGTTTATTCTATTCAAAACTAACAATTTAATTTTGGCATGTAAATATCTTTTGGCTGGGGGTCTATACATGTTTTTTTTTTTTTTTTGTAACGATTTTTTTCATTGTCAAAAATCTTACAATTTTGTTTTTAGCACCGTTGGTGTTGCTCGGATCGAAAAATTTGTAGATAATTACCTGATCAGAAATTTAATGGAGAAACTTTTTGTAGGCATATCCATAATCTATTGTTTTTCCCAATCAGAGAGAAAATTAGTTTTTTAAAAATTAATTTCTTTCGGCATTTAGAATTTTGGAGCGATTTCCTGATCCATGTTCTGCATGATGCTCAAAACCATAGAAGAATACTATCCTTAAGAATATATATTATGAGAAAACAATTTTTCACTTTTTGAAAACGGATCACGGTGAGTTCAACATTTAATTCCTATCTTCTTAAAACTGACTAGGTTGGACTACCGTGTATCTTAGGTGTACATTTTTTTTATATTAGGGTTTGACGTACTTCTGTTCTCCAACTAGGGCGAAAAGGACGGGTTATCCTACATGTTATTAACCTAAACTAGCTAGAGTGGAAAGGTCAAGAGACCCTCACCCACCCATGTGAGATTCGAACCTAAGACCTTCTGTACTGAGTCCCTTAGTTGTGAGTCCATCTTACTTCTATCAAACTGTGAAAAATTTTTTGGAATGTTTTCATAACCGTTATTTTACTTGATTGTTAAATACAGGATCCGATGGTTCAACAACTAACAATTAAGACTAAGCTACAATTAATGAAATTCAAGAATTACAGTTATTGAGTAATTTAGCTTATTGCCAACAACTGACCAGACTTGGAAGCAGTTATAATTGCCGAGCCGCGGGGCCGTGCAAACAGAGAAGCCTTACAAAGATGGAAGTCAGTATTTACAATTGGAAACGGAATATTCTCAGTTTGTGTTCTCCTGAGGGAAATAGAGGGACTTAGTTTTAACTTCTCAGCAAACAGCCCCTTTTCGGTTTAATTAATGGACAAACATATTTTGTTTTATTTTAGAAGTTTCCTTATGAACTCAGCCTGTATGTTAGGAGTGCCTCCTGCTTTGTGAACTTAAAAGTTAGTGTACACCAGGCACGGTTCCTCTTTTAAATGTTCTGGCTTAATGAGAACCTAATTCTGAAAACTAGTTAAAAAATGTTTACGTACAAGATTTTTTTCACTAATAAACAATCAATACATATAAAAGAATTCTTTTTCTACATCAAATATAATTATTTTAAAATTAATTATGTCAATATAGACGTACAATTTTTAAAGAAATAGTAAATGCTTCTGAGCGGAATAGACAACTAACTCCTTCATCGCTAAACCGAACGAAAGACGACACTGATCAAACATCTGTAATATATGATTTATTGACTAATGCTCATTTCAATTTTTTTACGAACGGAATGTATAGTTCTCCTGACCCAGATTACGTCAAATAAATTGTTCTTTGGAGCGACAACTTCCTAATAAACAACTTTAATAGAGTGGGGACCTTCATGGTCTAAAACATTGGGGTGATGGTTTCAAAGCGATCGGTATGGAAGGTTATGAGCTCGATTCCGATAACTCAGAAAAAATTACTATTTTAAAACATAATCCAATAAAGCAAAACAAACAAATAAATAAAACGATAATAATTTATGAAAAATATTAGTAAACCGTTGTTAGTATTTATTATCCAAAGCATATAAAATATGCTATTAATTTAAATTCAGGTAAAGTACAGAATATTCAATTCACAAATACTTATTTACGTAGTGAAACATTCCAAGGTTTCAATTATTGATTAATATTAATATGAAAATATTACTTAAATATTTTACTGAACATTCAAAAGAACTGGATTTATTTAATTGAGTATTAGGGTACCAAAACAGGTATTTATACTAAAATGGAAAATAATCTTTATTCTTGAACAAATCGTCCATTAAGATAAATAAAATGAATAATAAAACGGTATTACTGTCTGATTGGCATTATTTTGTCGAAATTGTAATCTTCTATCTTCATTTTCCATAACAAATAAATATCTTTTTGCAATGGTTTTGCTTGCAGTTGCATGGGATTTGCTTTTAATTCTGTACAAAGAAGGCTGTCATTAGGCGAAGGATTGACGTATAATAAGAACATAATAGGATAGTTAAAAACTATGCCAAAGTTTCTATGTAATATACAGTTATAATTATATAAATAAAATATATATATATATATATATATATATATATATATATATAAAACTATGAAATAATTCTTGATTATTAAATATTTTTTAAATATATTTTTTATTTTTGAAGAGAAAAGATTTGACCCCGGTTGGGATTCGAACCCAAGTCTCCACCTCTCTAGCGTGGTGCCTTATCCACTAGGCCACCGAGCTCGTATCCGAACCAGGGAAATCTTCTCTCTTCACTGATCCATACCCCCTTGGGCACTTGCAATTGCGATGTACAATTCGGGGATGAATGTTCAATATGAACATTACTTTAAACGGATCTATTGACGAGCTGTCATATATATATTAAACTAAGAAATAATTCTTGATTATTAAATATTTTTTAAATATATTTTTTATTTTTGAAGAGAAAAGATTTGACCCCGGTTGGGATTCGAACCCAAGTCTCCACCTCTCTAGCGTGGTGCCTTATCCACTAGGCCACCGAGCTCGTATCCGAACCAGGAAATCTTCTCTCTTCACTGATCCATACCCCCGGGCACTCGCAATTGCGATGTACAATTCGGGGATGAATGTTCAATTTGAACATTACTTTAAACGGATCTATTGACGAGCTGTCATATATATATTAAACTATGAAATAATTCTTGGTTATCAAATATTTTTTAAACTATATATTATATATATATATATATATATATATATATATATATATATATATATATATATATTATATGTTTTTCAGTACCCTGAGCATTATACCATATAATTTTATTATTTATTTCATCTGTTGAATTTTTTCTCTTTCCTCACTATTTATTTATTTAGTTTATATTATCTTTTTTATTATTTTTTAATATTTTCTCTGACAACATGTATTTATTTTTATTTCTGTACTTATTTGTTTTCCATGATTCAATTTTTATATATTTAACATTATAAATATATATATTGTTGATATACAAAAAAAAAAGAAAAGAAAGTAATCTTTCGAAATTGCACCTGCCGTACAAACATTCGTTTGCTCTTAGGAGAATAAAAGTTTCTAAAGTCCTCCCAAACCGCAGGTAGGGTACATATAGTTTATTGGTGTTTTTCATGCTCTTTTTTACCGTCAAGATCGGCCCGAAGGGGGAAAAGTCTAATTGAAAATAAAAAAGAAGAGTAAATAAATGTGAGATCTTAAAATTTTTTCCTTCTCATTTTATACGCATTTAAATGCGTTGGTTGGAGCCTAAAGAACCCCCCAGTTTTAACGAAGCAATAAAATTACACGTCTTGATCTGCCTCCCTCCAGTTTGGGACAGTTGTAAAAAAGCCATCAACTGAAGCCAGCAGAGCCTCTCTCATTCCAGCTATCGACGCAGAACCGAAAAACTCTTTGGAAACAATACTCATTGTATTCTTATTATTATTCCTATAAAACATACTTGAATATTGCCCAAATTATTTATAACAAAAATGTAAATAACTAAGAGGATTGTTATTTCCAAATTTTTATTATGATATATATAGCCAAAGTATTCTGGGAAATCCTCTCCTTGTGCTTTGCATATCCGCCACTAACAGTTTTCTTGTGTTCCGGTCTTTCGGCATGCTCATCACGTGGCCTAACCACACGATACCCTTTTCCTTTATAAAATGAACAATATCTGCGTCTAATTCTTCATTTCTTTGCCTCTCTGTTAGGGCCACAGGTTGTCGAAGTATTTTTCTCTCGAATATTCTAAGATCATTAGTTGCAGTCGCATTAAAGACCAATGCATACTTTCACCTCATCATACATGAACAAAAAGTATTTGTCCTTTCGAAACATTACTTTGGTTTTTAACTCTAATTAGGAGCAAACAGCTACAAATGGCACTGTCAATATCCATCAAAAACAATTCAGCTTATTACGCAAACTTATCTCCTCTTTGATCATTGCCGGGTAAGAAAAATGCAAACAATAAAGTTATTTTTATTCCAGTAAACAAACACCGAATCAGGGCTACAAAGGAAATAGATTTCCACAACTAGCGATAGTTTTTACTCTTTAGAATGTAGCTAAATATTCCAGTACTAACTACTATTTGCTAACAGAACCTTCGTGTCAAATATTTTGTTGACAAATGTAATTATATAATTTATTCAATTCATATTTTTTTTCATATCCGAATTTTACAAAAGCTATTCGTATCATGAATGTCCTTTCAATTTCAATTCAGTCCTTTACTTAAAAGGGGCATATTCACTCCCCCTCACATCACCCCACGATCCGTCAGTGAATACACAGATGGGAGAGCTTTGTGTATATGAAACTTCTCGACTGGACTCAATGGGGCCGACAAAAAGAAGGGCCACTTGTGGCGTAGCCCCTGACAAACGAGCAGTTTATTAATGAGTTCTTTGTTATCATCTCGTCTGTGAAAGCTTGATGCCTTTATAGACGAGTACCTGCCTGTCTGCGGTCCTCGGCGACTACGAGGAATGAAAAAGAAAACGGTTGTTATTAATAGTTTATTTACCTTCGAAGACGATTCCCGGCTGGTATTTCCGACTTATGTAACAGCTACCTTACGGATCTTATTGTGCCGATGTTGATGGACTATCAAAACGTAAGTTTCATTTCCACGACAAAATTATACGTTTCGAGATAAATGGTTTTAAGAACAACTAAACAACATTAATTACACATTTCTGCAAAAAATTCGCGCTGCCTAGAGAAATTGTTCCTGATTTTTATATTTTTATGTGTGTTAAAGTCAAATCTGAAGGCGAAAGAAATCTATCATCATTTTTTGAAAAATTATACGTTATTTTTGAAAAACTTGAAATAGCGTATTTTTTATTAATTTCATTTATTTTTTTTCTCTCCCCCGAACGTTTTTTGTGACTTTTATATTCACAAGCAAATAAAACTACCAAGCACCTTTTTTTAGAGATTTGAGGTTGTTTAAACAAAAAAAATAGCACTTTTATTCATATATTTTTATAACACTTTGTTTGGAGAAAAAACGGGAATATATTGAATAATAATATTTAATACAGAACATAATTAATGTGCATATATTTTAGTTATCATGTTATATTATAAGAATGTTGGAAATTATTTTAAAAAATGTCGAAAAACATTAGTAGAGGAAACTGTGTAAATATTGGCTTCCTCTTTTGATTTTTATTTAAAGATATTTTAACATGAAAATTTTTAAATTTTGTCTTTCATTAGCAACTATAACAAGTTCCTTAAATGCGAGAAGGCAAAACAATGATTGAAATCAATTATTTCATTTCAAAAACAACGGTTTACATAAATCTTTCAAAACAGTAAAAGAAAAATGGGGGTTTAAATGTGGGAATTCTTCAAAAACGTCACCACAGATAGTTTAAAAACTCGAAAATTAATTTAAAAATTTATGATAAGTAAAGATGTGCAATTTCTGAAAATAAGAGATTTGAAAAATAAATAAATAAAAGTTGTCTTTTTAATTTCGTATACTTTTTCCGGGTGAGTATATTTTCCAGGTATAGTACGAGATACCGTAGGTAGTTTTTTTTGTAGGTACTGAGTAATCTCAGATCTTTACGGGTGGGCATGCAGCTTTTCCGTGGGAAAGCTAACAATTAAAAGCTAACGATTTTGACAGATTTATTTTAATTTAAAATTTTTTAAATCATTATTCTAAATTAAATAACAGATTCTGAAGGTTGATTGAGGTAGAAGGGAGCTTTTCTGTAGTAGATAATGGTATAAGGATGCTACAGAATAGTACGTATTTAAAAGAAATAAGTACAGAAGACGGTTCAAAAAACAGAGGCTTGAACAACATGAAACATTAAAATTTATTTTTAAAAAAGTATTTACAAATTATTTTAAAAAATGTTTGGCATTCAAAAAAATAGTTGGTATTAAAAGACGTTTTTTTAATTTCAAAATGTTCATAATAACTAAATGAAAAAAATGTTCGAACGTCTTACGAATTTGAAGAACGTTTGACATGTACTCTAAGGTTGGCTGCCCACGTCGTTCACGAGGGACATGCCTTCGCCAGGGAGGAGCAATATTTCATTAAGAAATGCCATTAAAATATTTTGTTGAAGTATCCTCGGAAAGTGTATGTACATTCTCTTTCTTCAAGCAAGTTCTCGAACCCGCACGAAAACTCCTGACACGCTATGCGTTCCTGCAGTCACGACGATTCTCTCTGATCAATTGAAATACCACAAGTAATTAATGTTGGAGCGAAAAATAAATAATATTTTTCGTGCCGATTCCCATAATTGGAATGATTGCTAAGATGATTTCTTGATGTTCCGATAATAAATAGCTTAGTTTTGACGATAAGAGTAATATTTATTGGTTTGTATGTTTGTATTCGTTCGATAAAACCCTTGAGAAGAAACTAGAGTTGTCTAATCGATAGCCACTGAGAAACGTAAAGAGGCCAACTGGGGTTTAGCTAGTCATTGTGAGTTGATCCAGTATGAGGCATTTGGAATGACCTCCTTGGAAATCCTAGAATCGAACCGTATATGATTGATAGATAGTGAGTATCTCTAAAGCAGGATTATTTTTCTATGTGAGTATATGGCTGAATGCATGTTATTCTGTATAATAGGTATTAGACTGCTTATAATTAATTTTTTTTCTATTTGAAAATTTTAATTTTGAAAAATATTAAAATTAAATGCAATAAGTACTTGCACTATAAAGTATCTATTGTATTCTGCCCAAATTTAAAAAAAAAAAATTATAAAATAAAGATGAATATACAATATAAAAGAAGATTACGATATAATCAAGAAAAAAAAAAAAAAATAAATGGATACGGTGGATACTTATTAGCAGTACTTACATTTAGGCTGGGGATTCCCAAACCAGCTTCCCCTACTACGTAAGCAGGACTATAGGAGATCGTTCCTCACAGTTTCATTATTTGTGTGCCTGTGGAGGTAAAGAGAGGGAGTGAGAGCACTTAAGTTCACAACACTTCGAACTTAAGAGAAGCTAGCAGACATTTCTAGGATTTTCCTAGTCGGATTCCAAAGTATTTATCAAAGACACTGACGTTTTAATCTATGAGATAGATTTATAGGGTGGGTGGAGCTACATAATGATTAATAATATTTTATTGCCCCAAGAAGTATATCTTGAAGATGCAGATATATCGAGTGATAGTATTGTAAGAGTAATATTTTATTATCTACTGAAAGTTTAGAGGTCCTACTTAATATTCAGTGCATTTGACTAAATCTTTTATGTTCATGTGTTAAAGTATAGTATGTGGATTCCTTGTAAGGAGTATCCTGTTTAGGATGAAGCTGACATCGGTATTGTGACAGTTTTTTTTCTTTCTACTTCTTTTATAGCTCTAATCGATGTGTCTAGGTGTTCCGAAGTCAGACCCGCTAGTCATTCCGGACTCTTGCAGCTCTCTTCCACTTGCGGAATCTGAGCATGGATTAGGCTTCCGCCGCTACACTGCCCTCCCACGTCAGATCTGGGTAATGGAATCATTAAATTAGGCTGGTGGATTGATACGTTATGTGCTCGTAATTCGATTAATTAAGGTTTATCCATCTGTTACTCCGTTGCTCCTTCTGGGGAGAGGTGTCTTTGGAGATTGGAAGCGGCTGTCACAGGATCAGGATGTGATGAAACTACGTCAATGCCGTCTGCAAATGTTGCCAGAAACGTGTCAAGATTGATAGAAATGTCAGCAATGTAGAGGATGTAGAGGACAGCACCCAAGCAACTACCTTGGGGAACTCCATTATGGATTAGGTTTGACAATTTTATTGTTATATAAAAAAGGGAATTTAACCAAATATTTTTCAGTAAATAATCATTATGTCTTTATTTATAATTTATATTCAATTAATAATATTGTTTATAGTTTATAGCGTACATCTGGTCGTGTTTCGGACATAACTAGATGATAATTAAATTAAAACGGTAATAAATAAATACAAGTTAGCATGATAGTGCTGTTTTATAAAACGCATTATTAAATGCATAATTCTTTTCACTGTGTTGATTTCCAGAGTCAATTATTGCGAAAAGTATCAGTAATGATAGAGTATGGCCTTAAGTGTGTTCATAGGTATTTATATACGGCCGCTGGTGTTTAGTTATGGATTGGCAATTCGTACGATAATGGTTTTATGTAATTTTTTAGTTTTGTGATACATAATCATGAAATTCTCATTTATTAATTAATTTCTGTAATGATTAAATAAATAATGAAATTAGTTAGATGTTCATTGGATGTGTTGAGCTTATGTCATCGGGCCTCGCTGCGGTATGCTAAATATCATATGGCGAGGAATGAGGTAGCAACTTCCTTCTCTAATATTAAAATGTTCCTGCCTCAGTACATGTTATTACCTTCTTGTCAGTTCCAAAGGTCAGGTACTAAGTTGTCTAACAATATTTCCAACCAGTTTGTTCCTTGTGTTTTATAATTTTGTTTCAAATATAAACTAACGAATAAAGTTTTATTAATTAAAAAAATGTGTTTCATGGTAGGGGAAATTGAAAAAAAAATTGTATTTAAAGTTATATAAAGTTATTTTGTATTTTAAGAATTTTACCAATTCGCTGTTGATACATTTGATATATGTAAATCAATACACTTGATAAAGGCTCTTGATAGTCCGTTAATACTTGATCTCTTCGTCGATTCAAAAATTAAATAACAATAAATGTATAGTATTTTTGAAATTAAAATTTAAATAAAATAAAAAGTTTATGAAAAAAAAAATTCTAAAATATTTACTAATTGTTAGAAAGCTCCACAATGCGGAACTGCGGGTGTTTTACCCATCTAATATAGCTCAGGTAATAGCCGATGTTTAAAATGGGCATGTTAATTCGTTGGGTTTCGAAATGACTGAATTCCAAAAAAGGTAATCAGTTTTGAGGGAGTAATAGACCCATATATAGATGGGAGGATTTAGGGCCGATCTTGGGGATTAGGTTGTGGTGTTAGCATCGAACCTTTGGGTTCACTAAGCATTTATTTATTTATTTACCAGTTTTGTTTCGCTAATTGAATTTTCGTTTAATTTGCTCTTGGTCATCTGGGAGAGGTCCAACATGAATCAGCTGTATCTGTTTTTATAGATCGTCTTTGTTAATTTATTAAGATGGATAATATATTATTAACTTTTGAACTAATAATATTCTAGTAATCCTTGTTAAACAGAACCGCTACATAGGACTCCACTTGGACAAACGTTTGACATGGAATCCACATACATGACTAAAACGACAAGAAACTGCGGGTCTTTTTTACATTAGTCATCCCAGTTACTTTTCTAAGTAACAAGCAATCTAGATAAAATAGCAGTTGCTATGACCATTTATATATTCAGTATAGTTATCATTTTTAACCTGCTTATTTTAAATATGAATCTTTTAAAACTTAGCAAGTTACTAAAATCAGAAGAAATAGCTTTCCAATACCTACAGAGATGTGGATTACTGCAAAGAACGAGAAAATATAGAAGAGGACATTTTATGAAGATTTGTTTTTACAAAAATAGAGCTCCTTTTTATAAGTGTTTTTGATAAGTTGCAGGGAACAAGTTGGTGCATTTAACGGAACATGGTTCAATCATTGTAAACTTCCGTTAAGGAAATTTATATTGTTTATATACGCCTGGGCTAATGAGTACGCAACCACTAAATTTTGTAAAAAAGAATTAAATGTGTCTTCGAAGACTATAACAGACTGGAAAAATATGTTAATCATTAAGAGACTATTGGCCTCCAAAATCAATATTTCTATGAATTGATTATAAAATACCTACTTTGATTGTTTTTATTAAAATATTTTAAATAAACAATTTTGGACATATGTACTTCACTAGTATTAATTTAATAATAAGATAAATCACTGTTTTAGAAAAAAATAACTGGGTGGCTAAAGTAAAAAAGACCCGAAACTGCCCGTCGCACAGTGGGACGAAACAATGTTTTTTCTAGACATCGCAATTTGAGCCTCTAAAAATTCTTGCATCGACTTCAAATTTCGTATGGGTATGTTTTCAAGGGTGCAGAATTCGAATCTGAAATTTTTTTTTCCCTATCATTTCAAGATTTTGCTCTGTTAACCAATTGTGTGTCCAAAAAATCCAATTTTTGTTTGCTCGTGTTTTGATTCGAGGGATATTATTTTCTATGATTTTTGATGTGTCCTATCGATTTTTAAAAAAATGCAAATCAATCAGTTTACCCTTATGTGAGTTATACGTGTTGTATGCCTTTTTCGTCGATCGGACTTTTTAAATATTTAAGAAATCAGGGTTTGTCGACATTTAAATGAAATAAACAAGAAAAAAAAAAAAAAAAAAAAAAAAAAAAAACGAATCTGTTATAATTAATCGACCCCGCGATAATTAAGTAAGTGATGATTTAAAAAAAAAAGAAAAGTTGACTATGGTTTCAAGCTATCAAAACAGGTATCTGGATACAAAAAATTACAAATATTGTTTTGTTTTTCATAACTGGGAAAGGTGCAAATAAAAATAAAGGTTGATCGTTTAATTAGGTCGTATTATAACATTAGAAATACATAAACTATGCTTGACCACGGGTTAATTCGGCCATATTCGGAAAATAATGGACCGTATTTATCTCATTAAATACCTAAGGTAAAATTCTATGAAGTCCATTTTTTGGGCAAATTTGGACGTTTTCTTCAACACACAATGATGTACTCGAAACACCCTGAAAGTTACTCAACATGCCATTGTTTTATGAAATCCTAATTCTTTCTAATGATAAAACCATCACTACTATTTTTTTTTTTGTTTGAATAGACTAGTAAAAAATAGAAAGTAATTTTTTTATTTGAGATTATGAGGTATAATTATCAGTAAAATTTAAAAAAGTTACAGCAACAATCATAATCACTAAATACGATTTCGTGTATTTTTATGCCAATTTTCATTACCTTTTATTTAAAAAAAAGCATTTTCACTACGTATTTCTGAAACATCTCCACATTTTCTTATTCCTAAGATGTTAGAAGATGGTGCAAAGTGGTCGGAGATTGCAATAAAATAGTTTCAATTTTTATTGCATGTCTGGAAATTTGGGCCTTTCGTCCCACTGTGCGTCGTTACAGACTACTTCAACATTTACTTGACAAACGTTCAAAGCTCCCAATTAATTACAAAAGACTCATCATGACTGTAATTAGACCTATTTGGACATATGAAGTTGAGCTTTGGGGTCCACGAAACCATCCAATTCATCTCTTATCCAATCCTTACAATCCAAAATCCTCAATGCTCCTTACTTTGTCACCAATAAACATATCCATAATGATTTTAATGTCCCATATGATGCTGAGTTAGCCGAAAACAAGATACCTATCCTTTCATAGTAAGCTGTATAACTACACATATCCTCTAGTTTTACAACTTGCTTCCTGCTCCATTCCCGATAATCCTCCGAAGCGGCTAAAAGGAAGATGGCCCAGAGACCTTCTAGTGTATAAGTTTTATTGAAGTGCTACTGATGAGTAATTCTTTTCATGTTTTGACATACTATTGTAATCGTTATCAACACATTTACTAGAGCTTATATATATTTTGTACAATTTTAAATTTCAATAAATGGTTGTAAAAAAAAAAACATCTGAAGACAGAATGGACTTAGGATTTTTTATAAATGTAGGATTTTTTGATGAAACTTAACAGCACAAACATAAGGGCCTCTATGACGATTCAATGTATTTTTATTCGAGTTTTAGACAAAGGTGATCGTAAAGCACGAACCATGAAGAAGATCTTCGTTTCCTTGCTAAGATTGTGAGTTCATCTACCCCAATAACTGGAGCTTTAACATGTAAAAACGTGTTATAAAAACGTTATAGGATTTTCGTCTCGACATAAATAGCGGGAGAGTCTCTACCAGAACTGTGGGCCAGTCTGACAGTTCGTGCCCGCCGCACCTTTTATTTTCAACTTCAAACTTATATTACATTTTTTAATACCCGTCCTCTAAAAGTTGCTCTTCTGTCGGCGTAATCACGTCCAGTGTGAGGGCTCAGGTGGAAAAAAAATCCAAATAAGTTCTGACTTGAGAAATAATTAAAAAACGAGAAATATACTATCACTGCTAAAGTTTTTTTAGTTTTTGTCAAGAGTCTTTAGCTAAATATACATATAAATTAAATTGTCAATATATATTAAATTATTTTAATATTGCAAATTTTATTTTTTATTTGTGATTCATATATATTATATATATATATATATATATATATATATATATATATATATATATATATATATATATATATATATATATATATATATATATATATATATTGATAATTTTAGCATGTAGACTTTTATATTTAAAAAAAAAAAAAACTAGTACGAGGTTTTTTTTTTTTTTTTGCTAATATATTTATTTTGTTGTTGAATTTTGAATGTCAAATTGTGATTGATAAGTATACTGTGTGTGTAGCGACCCATTTAAAAATGGGCAGTACCACTTAATAAAGTGTTTCTCTCTCTCTGAAGAAGAGGTCTTCGATGTTGAAATGTTATATATTAATCCTTGGTTCCAAAAATAGTTTGAACATAGGCAATATAAGATACAATTTATATTAGTGTACATATCTTTTCCACATCAGTATCTTTATTTTTAATACATAACATTTATTAAACGATATATTTGTTAACTTGTTTAAATTCTTAGAATTAATTTGTGTCAATTCCCAAATTGACAAATATGCTGAAGTCACCTTATAAATAACTAAGAATATCAATTAAGGATATAATGTACCAATTATGAACAAAAGCAAAAGTTATTATGGTCACGAGAAATAACTAATAAAATCATTTTTTTTTTTTATTATTTAAAGAATTTATATTAAGTAATGAACCACTAGAACATTGAATGTACTCTAAAATAGAATAGAAAATTGTTTCAATTTTGTTTTAAGATCAAAATCGCCCTTCATTCACTAAGTTTGTAGTAAGTAATCTGGAATAAAATGATGAAATGAAGTTTATGAAATGAATTCTACAAGTATTCCTTAAGACCCCTCACTTTTAAAAAAAGCTCTTATTAAGAAACAAAAAAATTCTGCAGGACAATATCTTAAAAAAAAAAAAACATTTTTAATAGAAAATAGAGAAAGAATTATTAGTAAATTAAACTTAAACCCTTCCGGAAACATATGTTATTTGAAGATGTGAAATTCAAAAAGGGATTTAGTCAGATCTAATGTTACAGAAACATATTATTTAATAATTTAGAAGTCTAAAATATTTTTCATGTCAAAACGGTTAGTAATGTTTACCGGAATGAAAATGGCCAAAAGAAACTACTTGCGATGTTAGCAGTATAATGCTTCGGGTTATGCTTCTTTCGTTTCTGAAGTCCAATGTTTATAACTATTTTAACAAGCAATTTAAATTTAAGTAGTCTAGCTTGATCTGCGTAAACATAGTTCTGTATTATTGGATTTATTATACTAGCGAAAAATAATTAAAATAAAAAAGATACTATTTTGACTCGAATCTGGTTTATCAATTTTTTTTTTTTCAAAAACCCCTTTGTTTTTGTTTTGTTGGATTTAATATTTTTTAATATAATACTTGTTAATCCTTTTACTAGATTTGAACAATTTTGTATTTCATTTAATTATTATATGATGATAATCTCATCTAAAAAATACGGTTATATTTATTTATTTTTTTTAGTTGGCCTAACCTAAAACTTAAAATTAAAACAAAAAACTTACATTTGTTCTAAAAAACTAAAATATGTTACCTTATTTTTACATATTTCTGCCAACGTTGGGGGACTGGACTTATTATAATTTAGTTTGAATAAGTTATTCTCAGATAGCGGTAATTTTGACAGAACATTTAAATGGTTTAGGCTAATAATTTATCTTATAGTGTTTAAATAAAGCTCTTCATTTATTAACTTTGTCTATTTATTATTATTATTATTATTATTTTTGAATGGTCCAGCAGATGAACACGTGCCGATTTCAATTCTTTCTCCCATGTTCTTTTCTTTTCTTCCAGTATGCTTTTATCTGTTCACCATGTTTCCTCTTTCTGTCCTCAGACCATTTTGTATCAGTCCTTTTCACTTCCCTGCCCTGGAATCCCTCCATTTTCAATACTTTTTGCCGAAAGTCTTCTCTATTATTTAATTCCTCTATTTTTATATTGTTTTTTTTTTTTTAAATCCCTTTTTACTTCATTGACCCAGCTTGTTGTTGATTACTTACACCACAGATATCTGAAAACTTTACTGGTCAATCTACTATCAGACGTTCGATATAAGTGACCAAAAACTTCATAGCTTTCAACCTTCTGTGTTTTGTGGGCCTAATATTTTCCTTATGATTCGCCATTCTAGTATTTTTAATTTATCCAAATTATAGTTTAATGCCAGACGTTCACTTGCATATAGGCATTCTGGCTTCACTACTGTGTTGTAATGCCTTATTATTATTATTATTATTTTTTTATTTTTTTTTTATGACATTACCTTTACTATTTTCCTAATGATTCCATTTTGGAATGATTCCAACATTTAGTCATGTTCGGTGTTAGATGGAGGCAGATTGGTGCTCCATAGAGTAAATAACACATTACCACACACACCTTACACATCTTAGAACACATTTATAAGTTATTAGCTTGAGACGCATAGAAAGATTTCTTGATAATAATACGTAATAGGGCTTGTATGGTTTTGTCCGTACACTTTGTAATTTATTTTCGAAATGGGCCAAACAGAAATCATGCCAAAGTGAATGCCAAGATATAATAAATTATTTGACAAAATAAAATATTGCGCGTTTAGTATTACTAAACGATACAGTCAGTATCCAAACTTTCGTTAATCTCTTTAGAATTAATGAGAGCTATTGAGATGATTTCAACGAGATATAGAAAAAAAAAAATCGACAGGGCACCAAACAAAAAATCGCTGGAATCGTTCAATGTCGAATATACATTGAACTCCATTTAAAATGAAAACGTTTTTATCTGATTCGAAATTTTAGACAGACATTCGTTGTCGGAGGCAAAATAGATCCAATTAAAAAGCTCCGGCCGCCGTGCTATCAAAAACCTCGCGTGACCGTCCATTTTGGACATTTCCATTAATGCTGGTTATTAATACCGCCCTTGGTGACAGCCCTTGTTAGTGTGAAAAATATTTTTAATTCGTCCACTTCTAATGGCCAGGTTTCCAATCAACGCTGACGGGTCTCGTCATACACGGGCATAAATCACTGTGTAACTGTAGACTGTACGCAGTAAAATAATGTTTGTTTTATAACCACATTCTGGTATTTTATAACATCTATACTGTAATATGTAAGGACAAGCAATTTTTCGTTTGTGAATACTAACCACGAAAACTACTGAACCAATCTGTACCAAATTTTAACTAAATATGATGTATAGTTCCAGGAAGGTTACGCAATAATAAAATTTACTGATTTTCAATTAATTTGTTTATCAAAAAAGCAGTATGTGGAAAAGATTTTTATTTTATATCAATTTATTGAAATTTACAACTTTACAAATATACACATCAAGTAAAAGTGTCGATAACGATTACAATAGCATAAAAAAAACTTTAAAAGAACCACTCATCAGTAGCACTTCAATAAAAATTCTACACTAGAAGATCTTTAGGCCATCTTCTTTTCATCTGACACCTCAAAGGATTATTAGTAATGGAGTGGAAAACAAGTTGAGCGTGGGTTTGAGTGGTTATGGAGCTTTCTATGGAAAGATAGGTATCTAGTTTGGGCTAAGTCAGCAACATATGCAACATTAAGATCATTATGGATAAGTTTGTGTGTGGCATAATAAGGAGCATTTAGGATTTTTGAAGGATTTTGGATAGTAAGGATAGCATACGAGATTAATTGGATGGTTTAGCGGAGCCCCAAAGCTCAACTCCGTGCGTCAAAATAGGTCTAATAATACCCATTTAAATATGGCTTTTGTAATTAATTGGGTCTTCGACAGTTTGTCTAGTAAATGTTGAAGTAGTCTGTAACGACGGGCAGTTTTGGGTCTTTTTTACTTCAGCTATCCCAGTTATTGCCTATCTTTTAACAAGTGGAAAAGAGTTAAGTTTGAAAATTGAACGATAAGTAGCCACCGCGATACTACATGAGAGGTTAGAATGTTTACAATTTATACAGTGAGAGTATCTATTAGTGTAAAAAAAAAAAAAATTGGGTGAAACTAGATAATAAATGTAGCAAACTGCTGCACACCTCACCTTTCTATTCCAATCCATTGCAGATATACGATAAATCAAACACTTTTTTGCGGAAATCACTACTTTCTTTTACAATAAGAAATACTCACCCTGTATAGAGCTTGAAATTATTAATAAAATTTACTTATATTCAATTAAATTATTAAAATAGATTTAAATATGTGGTGTGGCATGTGGATCACAGTGAAGTTTAAAAATCAATTAATATCTGGTTAGCACCTTTCTGCAATAAAGTTTACAATGGCAAAACTACTAAACCCATCTGTACCAAATTTTAAGTCATTTACTTTTATGGTTAGAACTTTAAATCTATCCAAATGAAATCTACAAAATTATTTCTACCGGATAAAAATTATAAATAAATCAGAATGTCGAGCCTTTGCCTTTTGATATTGTGAGTAAAAATATCTGTACCTTAGTACCAGAAAAGTGTAATTCACACTAGACAGGCTTTTGCAGGAGAATAACGTAAGTGGACTTACATTTGTCTGGCTCATAGGCAAGGACTCACGTTTTTACAATCATTAGAAAATATTAAAGGCGATTTTTCAAGGGACTTAAGTAGTTATGGCTTAATGCTTAGGGCAATATGAAATTTTACATACAATGGTGAAATGATCAGAAAATTCTAAAATTTGAACTTAACGCTCTTCTGATTCTGGGGTACAGATATGATTTATGGGCTATCAGTTGTAAGCAATGATAATGCAGTCCATAATCCGCAAGAGTTTCTTAATGATCTCTGTCCATCTGTATAACCAACTTATTTATTAGAATAAAAAATTGAATGTCTGATTACACTTTTATGCAACCACCTAACCTGTTCAGTTTTAACCAGGGTAAACATTATTGCTATGTGTGAAAATATCATTGCATACTTCAATACAGGATTTTTGTAGATCAACAAATAAAACTTAAAATTATTCGAGTTATGAGTTATACTTATGAGAGCGGGCGAAGCCGCGATAGGTATACTATTAGTAAATATAGCAAATTGGATGAATCAATTTTCTTTTCATAAATTTTCTGAAGTGTAACATTACTTGACAGAAGGGTTCCTTATCAGTCGCTAAGTGGTTTTTGAATGGATATTGATGGTTAAGTGTATCGATTTGGAGCGACTAAGCATCGCATTACTTTATAAATATGGTTATCCAAAAAAAAAAAAAAAAAAAAAAAAAAAAAAAATAAAAAATAAATCGTATGTGAGTAGTATATATTCATAGCAGTTGATATGGATCATGTAATTGCGTTTTTTTTTTTTTTTTTTTTTTTTTTTTTTTTTTTTTTTTTTTTTTTTTTTTTTTTTTTTTTTTTTTTTTTTTTTTTTTTTTTTTTTTTTTTTTATAAAAAATAAAAACATCACGATGTTCAAGAAATAATCGGTAAGGAAGAAATTGCACTCTAATATTAATACAAACAAACTGTAGAACCAAGAAAGTAATAATTATTCCAAGTGAAAAATGTTCAACATTCTTAAGCAGACTGAGCTTATGAAAACTTACTTCCCGAAGAATAGAAGTCAATTAACCAACTTCGTAATGAAAATGGACTTCCATCGAGTTCAATAACTATTGGTTCCTGACTAGGATATAAAATTTGTTGTTGACTTTTATTGAAAATATAAACGTAATTTTAAACTAGTTTATAGTAGAAGATTGTTGTGATATGCAAAAAAAAAATAAAAATATATTAATTTTATTGCCGACGTGTCAGTAGATATCCTTCATCAGGGGTAGAAGAAAAAACAAAACAGAAAGTATATGATAGAAATAGGGTAAATTTAAACAGAGATTGATGTTTACGAAAAATTTTATTCATTTTCCTACCTCATAGGTATCGTATATCATACATATTTTCTTCTTTTTTAAATGTATTTAAATTAATTCTATTTTTATCATATCTATTTAGTTTTTTCTTCTTTCTGAAACGGTGGCACAATAAATTGTTTTAATTTTATTGTGTTTATAAACGATCGCACGATTGATCTGGTCAATCAATTTATCCCATTAAGCTGACTGTCCGAATCATACTTACATTATTCCATGATAAACTTCATAGCCGCTCGAATCCACTATTTTCTCAACTTGTTTTTCAGTCGATTTCGGATAATCCATGCAGAGTCCGAAAAAAGAGATGGCCTCTGGATCTTTTATTTTAGAACTTTGGAGTGCTTCCAGTGAATGGTACCCTGATTGTAATATGCGTAACAACTTTAATCCTGAAAACAACAACAAACAATAGATGTTTTTAGCTATCTTGAAGAAATATAATGAAAGATAGTAATTTTTAGCATTTATTATCCGAAACATTTGATAATTTTTTGAAAATAATTAAATATTTTACCTACCTAACTAAGAAATATTCTTTTTCGCTAGTAATATTGTGCTATATTTGAACAAAATTTAAATACAGTCAAATATCGATAAGTCGAAGTTGAAGAGTGAACAAATGTACTTCGAGTTATCCATTTTTCGAGATACCAAATTTTCGAGATATCGAGTTCTCAAAAAAATATTTATTCAAAGTTATTGTTAATTCAAATAACACTAATAAAAGGATATATAATGACAAAAGGAGGTAATATATACCAGTATTTTATGATAAAGATCAGAAAATCCACCAGTCTTTCAACTTGCTTCCCACTCCGTTACCGATTAGCTTCTGATGCGTCTGAAAAGAAGATGGCCTAGAGACCTAACGCAATATTTCTGTAAGTGCTACTAACGGGTATTTCTTTAAAAGTTATCGACATGTCATTTTAATCTTTATCCAAAAAATTACTTGTTGTATATATAGTATACAGTTGTAAATATCGATAAATAAATTAAAAAATCAGAAAATAATTTATTTTTAATTGGTAATACATTTTTATTTTCTCCCATTGTTTGTGTATTTTTTTAGAAACCTGTCTGGTGAAACAGAAAACTAGGTAAATAAATAGCTTGAAGGAACCTAATTTTTTTTTTTAGTGGTGGGATACATTATATTTTTCTTCTACATTTTTTTTTTTTTTTTTTTTTTTTTTTTTTTTTTTTTTTGTAGTTAGTAATGGAAATGAAAAAAATTATTATTAAAAGCAAAAATTAAACTAACTGCGGTAATTATTTGAGTTTATAAATTTTCAAAGAGAAACTTTTAATAAATAGGTATATGTCATTATGAATTCCTTTATAGTAACAAAGGTGCTTCCTCGCCGATCTCTTCTCCTAAGCGAGATATCCAATGTCACTAAACGATTCGCAGAAAGGATAGAAATTTAAGAAAAAACAAAACATTTTTTCAGATAAAAACAAAAATGCAGGCTGGAAAAAATACAATAAAGTGAGAGGAAGGCTGACACCCTAAAGAGGCGCTAGCTTCGGATTCCAATAGCCCACAAATATTTGGCGGCTCAGAATTTAAAAGAAACCCCAACGAAAAAAAAAATAGAAAAAAGAAATACTTCATTCTTCTTCACCTTTTTGGGCTGGAGTTTTAATTACAGAACTGTAACAGGTTCTAATGGAGTTCTTTTTTTTTTCCAGCGCTAAATATGGTATAAATATGCAATGAAAATTTGGACACTAATATTATTTTTATTTAGGTTAGTTTAATTAAATATTTGATTACGAATAATAATAATGTAACAAAATACATTTTAGAACTATAAAGGAGTAAACATAAAAAAAAAATTGTTACTATGTAAGGAACTGAAAGTAACTGTCTGTCAGTTACAGTCTGTTACAGAAGTAGCTACTATCTGGACTCTACTTCTAGCAAGTCTCAATCCTTCCTTCTCTTCAATCTAAGTTAGTTGCTCTTTTTATATTATTTTTCTTAACTTCTTTTACTGCTTTTGTTGCTATTGTCGCTCTTCATTTGTCTTTCTGTAAAATCTTAGTTTACAAAGATGTACCTGACTGTGAAATATTAGAATTTTGGCAAGATTTTCGAAGCGATTATTAGGGCTGAAGCGATTATTTCAAATTAATAAGGGAATAAATCGTATTTTCTATGTGTTAAACACATATTTTAAAAAATTAAAAATAGAATATTTGCTATTTTTACTAGCAAATATCCTATTTGTGCTAATCCTAATCACAGTTTTTAACAATAAAAAAAAAAAAAAAAAAAAAAATCAGAGAAGGGTTATTCCTCGGAAATGAACTGCAGTTTTTGCAAGCCCTAACTTTGTAACATCCTAGATAACCATTTAGACCATACTGAAATCGGAAATTGCCCTTGAAAATCATAGGTTCACTTCTATGCTCAAATTAACTTCCAAGAAATCAATCGGCGTGATTAGTAATGGTTAGACTATTTAGAGTGGGGACGATGATTTTTTAATGCTACATTTCTTTCTACCTTATAGGGGACTTCTTCAGAGACAGACAGATTTTTATTTTATTTTTTTTTAGCAGACCTGTTATTATCGTTCTGCTGTCTGCCGTTGTCCCAAGTTCTACTTTCTAATGCAAGACTGTAATTTTCTACCATATCGTTTGGCTTTCTCTATTTTAAAATAGGAGATTATCTGAATGCTGATATTCTCTCAGGTAGCAGTGCTTTCTCGTTTCGTTCATAGATCCGTTGATTTTTTTCCGATCTGATGTTTCAGTTTTATCTTCTAGGACGACGGTACCTCATTTTATATTTATAAGGTATTAGTTATAAGATCGTTGGGGTATGCAGTAATCGATACTCAGCAATTAAAAATAATATTTTAATTTATAACACCGACGTTTCGACTTGCATTGCAAGCCTTCATCAGGGTTTCAGAGAGAGTGGCAATCAGAAACTACTTTTCTGCGTACCTCATTTTAATCTTTGCATTTTCGGGGGAAATCTGCATTATTCAGCGTTATTGCTGCTGGTCGCCTGAACGTTTCGAGTTTTCTGGACCAAATGTGAATCTCCTCGCCATACAGCTTAGTCGTTATATTTTTTAAACATCTAATTTAAATGGCAACCTCTGAAGAAACGCCCTGGAAGTTGGGGCGAAATAAGTAAGAAATAAAAAAAATGATCCAACAATTAAAATAAGCCCGAGCAATCCAATGATAATAATTATGCCATAAATACGGCTATCACATTATTTAACAAATTCTATTGTATACTTTCTCAACAATATAAAATTATTTTTATCAGTAGTTCTGTTTTTGTTTACATATATATATATATATATATATATATATATATATATATTATATATATATATATATATATATATATTATATATATATATATATTTAAAAGATTATTTGAAATATTTTGCATTGAAACAAAAAATTATGAGAATTCAATTCATACGTCAAGGTTATAATAATCACTGGAAGAGAAAAGTTTTAAAAATAAGAAATGCAAATGAATCTTTCTGCACCAACGCATCCTATACCCTCTGCCTTAAATCCTGTCCTGTCTATTTCAATTATATTAAACTACCTAAAGATAGCACAGTTCCGTATCTTTGTTTCTAAAAAGACGCTCCTGTAAAGGCTACTAAATAGGTAGGACATCTCACCCTTCCTTTGAAAACTAACTTCTCAAATACAAAAACAATAATAATCATAATAAATAAATAAATAAATGAATAATAAATTAGTTAATTAATACTAAATTAATAAATAATCCTATGCAGACCTATGAACCTGAACTATGGGTAACAGTAAAACAGTCAATCGCATTCAATTCTTCCAATCCAAAATTTCCAATATATTGTATGCTTTGTATTACTCAATTGTGCTGTGTATTATTCAAGTTTTTTTTTCCTTTTCTTTCACTACTTTATTTTATTTGCTGTTATTATTATTATTATTTTCCTTATTTATTTTATATCATATATAGTTGAAGGCTGTTTATTTAATTTATGACTTTATTTCTTATTTTTACTTTCACTGTACATATTGTATGAATGGATTCATTTTAATCTATGTCACTAATCGTCATGAGTGACTCTGTTATTATTATTTATTCAATAAATAAAAAAGAAATATGGTAATATAAAATGATTTTGGTCCCTGCGACTACACCCACTCATAATTTCTTTATACCCAAAGGTTAATAAACTAAATCGATATAGGTATGAACTTAACACTTGACACATGCCGAAATATTTCTCCTGGAATGACAAACGCTCGGCAAGAAAACGGTGGAGAATCGGTCGGGGCGGACAAATGGAACAAGATTTAATGGGGAGGTGGACTATGAGAATGGCGTGATGTTATTTATTGATAAATACAATAACTCATAATTTCAACACCTACACATGAGAGCACACATCTCACAATTATAGCCCGTACATCAGCGATGGCACCGCAGCGTTTAGATAAATATCTTGAATGATTCAGGTGAGTAATGCTTCTATGGCCGAGCCCTCTCATAGACGTTCCTTTGTTAATAGCACCCTTCAGATGACATTACAAATACTAGCTATACGCTCCGTGGCATTGCTATCTCATTAGTTCTTTATATTTCAGCCGAAGTTTTATCTGAACCAACAATAATATGAAAAGTTATTCTAGTTGAATGACTATTTTGTTGGTATCAACTAAGGAACCAGCAATTAGCAGAAAGAAAAAGAATGACCCTTCTTTAGAGATTGTACTCCTGAAGACATTCATGGAAGTTATAGATCTCATTAGAAGAAGTCACTGAGGGAAGAAGTAATCAAACTTTGAAATGAGCGTTTCTTAAACAAATATTTTTATTATTATTTCTTTGATATAAAATGTAATTAATGCTCAAAGTACAGTCCATTGTTATCTACCGTCATTACCCATCTGCTAGCCAACTGCTCGATTCAACGCTGATACCATTCCTTGGGATGACTGTCAAAGAACTCTTGGACAGCATTTTCAACTCCCGAAAAATTATCAATCTTTTTCCCTTGAAAAATTGGGATCGGAACAAGTAGTAATCCGAAGGAGCGAGGTCTGGACAATATGGTGGATGAGGCAGGAGTTCAAAGCCATGAAGTTCTGTAAACTTTTCTTTGGTTCGACGGGAAGTGTGTGGACGAGCAGGTCATTTTCACCTTCCCCATGGAGAGAAGATGGCGACTAACAATATCTTTCGACATAATAACTAGCATTAAGATATTTACAGACTTTTGAACTCTGGAATTTGATCAAACGGTCATTTTTTGTTTTTTACGCCCTATTATTTTTCATAATCGCCAATTTTAGAGAAAATATCATAAATATAAATTCTAAAATAATTATAACTATCAAATCATTTAAAACTACAGATAATCAAACGAAAACAAAGAATAGAGTATGGTGAAATTATCTCCCATACAAGGGAACACTTAGTATCTACACAAATAAATGCTATACAAAAGATATAAAAAGAAACTGATTGAAAGAGGCACCAAAAAAAAAGTTCAAAAATTTTTTTAATTTAATTTTAAAAAATTCATTCTTTTGTTTGATAATATTTTTTCTTTTGAATATTTGACTTTATGAATAGAATGTAACAGCATTATAAGATCGCTGTGTATGCTTATTTGAACAAATAGAAAAGGGAATATTCGTCCTATTATTAATTTTAATTGGTAATTATTTTCTACATAATATAAAAGAACTAAGAGAGAAGTAGTAAAACAAAATAAAAAGAATGTTTTTTATAATGAATACAACTTTATGAATCCTAAGACTAAACTTTATGAAAACAAAAACTAATAAATAAATAATATTTTGTTTAAGTTTATATTTTACTAAAATGAATAATCATTTATTATATGATATAGTTATTCATACAGAAATGCTTAGGCAGGATTTAAAATGAGTTTTCATACCTTTTGAAAATCGTCTTGTAACCTTCATATTCCAAGACTTCGACTCTTTTAAACAAACATCAGTCATATATTCCAATTTTTATGTTGATCAAAGATGTTGTGAACTATTGGAATTGATAATGGGTAAGATGAAATAATACCAAATGAATTAGGAAAGGTAAAATAATTTTAATTATATATATCAATGTAACGTGCTAAACTTTAGGCCTACATTTGGGCTTGAAACAACGAACTAATTATTTAATTATTGACTTTAACACAAAGAAATTAAAAAACAAACAAAATATAATAATAATTAATCGAGTATAGAATTAGAAATATAAGCTTGACGTATAGAAAATGAAGCGGTTAAAACTAATAGTAAGGTGATGAAATAAATGAAAACAAATAAAATAAAGTTGTATCTAAAAATATAAGGCATAATATACAGATTTTTAATATTATAGTAATTATTTAATATGACTAATTGAATATAATAAGAATGTTATAGTTAATTTTACAAAATAATAAAAAAGAAGAAGAAAATTCTAAGATTATCACGGAAAGATGGTACTTAAAGTTATAATTACAAGCGGTAAATTATTTACTTCAATAATGGAAAAAGTTATTCCATCTTAATATTTGTTTATTTAATTTTTATTTTCTATTGTTTTCTTTCTTTTTTTTTTATGTTTAATTGTTTATACAGTATATTTTTTTAACAATAAATTTTCATTTTAATTATGCTTTCACTCTTAAACTATTCACTCTCCTTGCAGTTCAATTTAATCCCCAACGAAAATTTCTGTTCCACTCGATACTGCCATTTGGCTATCAGCTACAACTATTTACCATTAAAAAAACCACCACTATTTATCATTAAAAAAATAAATAAATTATGCAAAATAACAATTTTATTCATCAAATTCCCTTGTAGAATGAGAGGAATCAAAATTATTCAGACTGAGCTGTTCCATAATTCAATTCATTGAAAACACTGACGATTAATGCTCAACGTTGCACAGTTGAATATATGATAATTTGTATGCTAATTGGGTTTATGCTAAGTATGAAACTCAAGTTAAAAACAACAATCAGCCCTGAATTATCGAGTGCAAATGGTTTCACAAGGTATTAACACAATTTTTTATCGAAGATCAGTTTTAGAAGCTATATCTGTAAAGATAGTGGACTCTGCTGCTGTAGTGACCACTTGAATAATTACTCTATTATAATAAGGCAGTTGGGCTTTGAATCTGATTTAAGCTTAAAGTAAATGAAATTCCACCAATTGAGACAGTTTTTCGAAATTCAGTTTCTTCAGGTTGTTAATTAGAACTTTGTATGGCGTTTGTTCTTATCAAATAAAGATTTTCATTAAGGTAGGAGGTATAATTTTTTATTGTTTGATCATCAGACAGTGTTTAAAAAAAATTATTAAATAGAAATGTGCCTACTAGTCGGTGAAGCCGAATGATCGGCTGCTTTTGAAGTCGGCGATTGATGGGCAAATAGCTCCGACTAGTCGGCCATTTTAATTTTTTTATATTTCTACGATTTGATTATAATAATTATTTCGAACAATTAAAATATGATTTGCGATTTTAGATATCACATTAAGTAATCGATACATTCATTTGATCAGGATTCATCAAGTTGAACTCGAAAAGGGATGATATATTTAACTATTTTGTGTAATCAGCTATGGAACTTTGAAGAAAATCATGATTTTAACAAAAATAACATCTAAAATACCAAATAAGGGATCAGTGGTTAAGGCGCTTGACCCGAGTTCGAGTCCGACTGAAGGCGGAAAATATATTTTCTGTTTCTTCGGCCGAGGAGATCCTCCTGGGGAACACCCAGCCTCTATAAAGTGGGCACCCTTAATTGGGAAAAAATAGCGGTTGAGAAGTATTTTGGCCAAAACTCCTTCTTATACAACCGTTGGCTTAGAAACAATACATCCTTACCTAATTATTGAACACAAGACCCTTTTTTTTCTCTTTTTTTTTTTTTATTGCAGTTTTGGCTTTGTGCTATAAAAAAATTAATTCTAGATTGAAATTAAATAGAATTGTAGGAAAACGAACAGGAAACTGCTATACTTGTTTACAATTACATGTAAGATATTTTTGTGCGATATATATGCACTTCTAAGCTCAATCCACTACCCTCTGGAACTCGATCCCTTCTGATATTAGACATACTTCTTCCTTAAACTCATTCAAAACTCTCCTATTCCAACATCTCCTTACACCCCAGTTAGATGCCGCCAATATGAGTGATAATTAAAAGTCAAGTTAATCAAACTCAGCAAATCCGATGCCAATAAATTTGCTTTAATAAGTATATCATTGTATAAATTTAAATTCGTTTTTGTTTTTGACATTTGTTTCCCTAACAGTTGTTTGTTTTTTTCTCATATAAGTATATATACATGCCATTGCATAGATTAATAGGTGTGCACAGATATATGTGAACACCTATATCTACATAAGTTTGAAGCAGATGTGTGAATTTATGTTTTTATGTATCAGTAAATCTCTCGTCTTATCAACATTCAAATAGTTCTTAATTTTTTTCTATATATTTTTCGTTGCTATTCATTATTTGTACTTTATTTTATTGATTTATTTTATATATTTCTTCATTTTTCTCGAACACGTAATTATATAAGCATATAATTATTAAATCATTATATTGTTATTATTTTTATCATTTCTTTTCTCTTTCATCTTTTTCTTATTTATATATTTGTAACAAAAGTGCTATTTTCAATTGTATATACAAATATAGAAAAAAAATTCAAGATAAGCAAATGTCTGCAGGTACATATATATACAGGACAGGCTATAAAGCTGTAATAGGAGCGCGTCGAAGATTCCCGGTGTCACCCGAATGCCAACAGAAGCAATGATCGGCTTGGCCGACTCGAGACCGACTAAACAGGCTTTTTGTTAACCGGCTAGTAGGCTAGTGACTAGTCGGCATATCTTTAATATCGAAGGGCCTTAAAATTATTTAAATTTCAAAGATATCCACGTGTCAACTATAAGCGCGAATTTGATCATTTATGAAAAACTCATTTTAAACTAAACCATTAAGGGCCATGGATTTGTGACGAGATGATATATTCACTTGATCCATAAAAAATATCATAAGTAGCAAAGGGAACCTCCGACTCGGGAAAAAAAAAAAAATTAAAATTGTCTTTTATTTGTGTCCTAGGTGAATTTATCTTACACCTGTATCACTAAAAATATTTGCTGATACTGTAAGGGTCTAATTACAATTTGAATCAATTTTAATATTTTTTCAATGATCAATCCTACTCCAGTCTAGTCAACAAAATAAAATGGACTGACTGTGGCTAACCCACAAATAATTTTGCTAAACTCTTAAGATAAACCGCGCTTCCGATGGTAATGTATTTTATACTTACGAAAAACTTTATGTAGGAGGGACAGTTTAAATGCATTGCCCCTCCCCTAAGTTGATAGGTTGTTTTTGTTTTCTTATCTCGCAAGTTTGTTATCTCCCTACTTATCTAACTTTCCAAAATATTCGGAGGGGGCTTCGGGCTTAAGTTATCGGAAGGGAGATCTTCTCTTTACGCAGGAACACATTTTATTAAGTTGATATCACGTATACGAATTTGTTAAAAAAATAAAGTACAATATTTGAACTGAATTTAGGTTTCTATTGGAATAATTTCGTTGTAAAAAGATCTTACAATACATTGGTGCCACAAATATATTTTGTCTATTTAGGTAAATAAATTAATATTTATGGCTGTAACAGAATATGTTAAAAATTGATGATTACTATAGTTGAATGCTCTCATATCATATGTAATTATGTTGCATAAAATATATCCAGTAAATGTGCAGATAATGCTTATAATAGAAAGTCATTTGCTCGTGAAACAACTAACTAATGATAGAACTTCAATAAAATTTCTATATTAGAAGGGAATGGGAAGCAAGTTGAGATACTAGTGGCTATCATCGGCTGGCCAACTAGTCCGAAGTCAGAGTCGGCCTATCTCTAATTACCATGTTCATTTTCTCATTATATTAAGAAATTCGACTTTCTATTTCATTATTAATTTGTATATTTTATTTAATGTATTTTCAATAATTTATTTTTTAATTCAGATAATTAATCTTCTCTCCTTAATTTTTATTACTACTATTATTATTTTTTTTTTTTTGTTGGCTTCTTAAATTATTTACAAAGGAAAAACAATTTGTTAACTTCTGGTAAAGGGATAAGTAATTGGAGAAGTTGATGGAGAAGTAAGGTAAGAAACCCCCTAAATTTATTTGAAGCCTTTCTTCGATTTCCTCAGGTTCAAATTTTCTTTTGATTGCTCATGAAAGCATTGATAACATGTTTATCTCTGGAAAATTTAGGGAAGGGTCTTCAAAGTTATTTCTTACAACAAAGGAGGTCGCCCAAAATCAAATTCTACCGCACTGGGAGTAACTTCTCAAAAGGAAAAGATGTAATGGTGAATAGTAAAGTTTTTAAAACAATTGCGGGGAGTTATCCAGAGACAGAAGGGAAGTTTTACAACAAAGGGAAACTTTTATTAGACGACCCACACGCTAGGGCCACTGGCCCTTTATTTCTGAGGGTTCTTCCTTCTCTTATCGTAGAATTTTCGATACATGTTCTGATAACTAGTTTTGAATACTGTTACATGTAAAAAATTTTTTGTTTAGACTTTATCATTGAATAATTATTTAAAGTTTCAGTTATATAGTTTAGGGTGTTATTTTATCACATAGAGTAGGATGTTAAAAGGAAAAAAATCATAAACAGTAATAGGCAATGTTTGCTATTAACAAGCATATTTTTGTTGTTTTTTTTTCCCAACATTTCGGCCATATAATTGATTACCATTATCGGGGCTAAAAATAGTCGAATACAGGAAGAAAAAAAATGGTAAAAAATAAAAATAAAAAACAAAATTTAATATAAATAAATTATATAACGATATATAATAGGTTTAATAAACACTTTGAATTTCTGTATGTAAATAATTGACATTATTGTATGTAAAGAGAGGTTAAGAATAAAATACAGTAAAAAAAAAAAATATATATATATATATATATATATATATATATATATATATATATATAAGAAATAATAAACAGATAAAATCATTGGAAAAATAATGCAACAAAAAGAGTTGATTAAATAAATTGCAAAAACCAAATTATGAATAAGTAAAACTAATTTGTGGATAAAAAACAAAATAAAGATATAACAACAACATACCAGATGGAAAATTGAAAAAAATAAATAAATAAAAAGAAAAATAATGACTTATCTTTTATTGTCATTCAACTTAGCTTTTCCAAACAGTTTATCAGTTTTTGTTATTTATTCATAAGTTTAACATCCAAATCCTCTGGCTCTATCAACTTATTGGAATCAGGCACAAACAACTGCATATTTAATAATGATTACCACAGCATAAGACTTCCAAAAATGATTATATCTTGTCACTATTTAGGGTATGTTTTGGAATTTCAATAATTTTTAACTATATAGAAATTTTTTTTTTTTCAAGCAGCCATGAAAAATCCCGCGCAATATCTTATTTTTTTTCTAGGACTTCTCAATACATGGAAAAATAAAAATTAATTGAATTACGGAAAGTTCTGTCAACATCGTAACAAGAGTTTCACAACATTTTTGAGCTTCCTACAGTTTATCTCTCTTGAAATATTAAATTGCATTTTACCCATTTTTAATACGCTTTTACTAACTTCACCTGTATGTAACGGAATCATACATCGTAATTTTCACCATCTGACTATTCGCTATCTGACTAACTTGAAAATTTGCACACGTTTCAAGAATCAATGACAACATAATAATTGCACAACTTTGTTCAAATTTTCTCTCTTACTCTAGTTAAATTACTCCTAAAAATGGGGGTATGTCCTGCAAAAGTTGAAATAGTAGGTTTTAAGTTTTTATATGGTTCAGATGGGTTCTGAGAGTAAAATATGAAAAATGAGACTATATTTGATAAGGAGGAAATGTTCGTGCGGAAAACTTTTTGAGATTTTTTCATATTTTGGAAAAAAAAGAAAGAAAAATGCGTTATTTACAAAATTAAAGTTTATTGAATTGTGCGTCTAAAGACATTCCTTTAGCTGAGGGCTGAGGGAGCCAGAATCGATTGTTAAACATCGAAGAATTATGCCATCTTTAAAAAGTTAGTTTATCATGTTTAAGAGTCTATTACGCAGAAATGGCTAATTCAATAAAAAAATGTTATATTTGGTCTGACTGTTGTAAATTTCTCACTACACTTAGCTTTATAGTTAGGTTTGCTATAAAAGCGTGTTTTTCTAGTTGTTTTTTTTAACTATAAATTTTATTATTATTAATCGACAACACCATTTGTTTTTATAATTAATTCAAAAAGTTTGTATTTTATTGACAAAATTAAAATCAGCAATAATAAGACAGAGATATGTCCCACGGTCTTTCTAGAAATCGAGTGTATATTGTCACTCAGCGCACGTTACAAATATGTCCAACCTCATATCTGCTATCATAAATATTTTGTAAGAAAAAGGTTATTTTTTTTATCCTCAATATAAGTTCCTTAAAATGTTTCATTGAAAATATTTTTAAAGTTCTAGCATATAGTGCTGTCTTATAAGGGTGTAAACATTCAGAACTAATAAAAAAAATCCAATAGAAGTGTCAAATAATTCATCAATCCAGATTGTATTGATCCTTCTAATCGTAAACCATTAATTATTTAATAATATATTAAATACTGTAAAATATTCTGAAACTGGATTCCTACAAGAGCATCGCTGAACTGCCAGACAGGAGACTAGAAGCCTCCAAGAACGCCTTTCTCTATTGGAGACTAGTAATCTGTCAGACAGACATGGGAAGCCGGATTCCACTACAAATTGGCAGGAGGTTAAGGAACAGAGTGAGTAGATAAGAAGGATATGAAGGAAGTTAATGAGAAGGGGCGGGGAAGACTTGACATGAGCGGGGACAGACAACAGACCTCAATTAATTCGTATTGACTTCAACTAATTAGAAGAGGCTCCTATCAATGCTTGATCAGGGGGACAAGGAGGCGGCGGGAATGCATAACGAATTCGCTCATCAACCAATTTCCTTATCTCCGCTGCGGTAAACATATGCTGGACGCCAAAGATAAGGCTCATTGTGGCGCTTGTCCGCTCCATTCAATTCAACAACAATCAGATTTAATGAGGCAGCGAAAATTTAAATTCATTGCCGTCAATTAGGCTGTTAGTTAGTGATCTTGTGGGGGATTTGTAATCAATTAATGGCAATATAAATCCAGATATTGCTCTCAGATGCGGACCATCTTACATTGCCCTAGGTCAGTAGCTACTGCTTAGATGAATCTTATAGAAGTATATGGCTGATTCTCCAACTACAGGTAAATTTGAGTCCCCTGCCCATTAAAGTTCATTGAAGTAAATTTCGTTAAAAATATTGTTACCAAAATCGATTTACGTTATATGAATTAAAGATATTAACTGATTTTTTTAAAAAAAAATTTATTGTCTTAGCGTTACATTTTTAGGTTATTCTACGTCGCTTAACATTGTCGTGGCTTGTCCCTATGCTTGGATTTACAAGTATGTAAATAATAATAAATAAATAAAAGTTTTATTCAAATGATTAAACAGTTTACAATTGCACATATTAAATATTGTTACATGTTTTGGTAATAAAACAATTTACACTACATTGACAGCTGCGCTTAGCTAAAATGGGTATAATTTGGAATGCATTTATTTTAACAGTAGGAAAAATACTAAAAAACCTACAAAATAAGAAGAAGAAAAAGATTGATAAAAGCAAATACCTACATAATAAAATTTACTAAACTATAATGCATAATTTATTAACTTTTTGTACATTAAGTTAATCAACATTTTGGATAATTAACTTATACATTATTTGTGTTCCAATAATTTAATTTCAAGCCGAGACAATAAATTTTTGGATGTCTTGTTAGCAAAATATTGTTATAGTAGTATGTGGTTTGTACGTTTGTGTATGTATCTTCTTAAGGATTGCTTGTTATAATTACCTATAGTTTGAATTATAGGATTTCCTGAATTGTTTGTATAGTTGAAAAAGTTTCTGGTCTGTGTGTGAATAAATTGTTTAATTGTTTAAAGTCTGAAAATCTAATTCGAGTAGCATGTCGGTTATTTTTGTGTATCTGGGGTAGTCATTTATTATTCTCATGCATCGGTTTTGCACCCTTTCAATTTTTTTATAGTTTGAATCACAGGTGTAGCTCCATACGGGAGAGGCGTACGTTAGTAATGGTCTTATGACTGATTTATACAGAATTATTTTGTTTTTGATCGACAGTGGGGATTTTCTTCTGAAATACGGAGCCATAGTACTTAAGAGTTTTTTGGCTTTGTCGCATTTGTTATTTATATGAGGTGTGAATGTTAATCGTTTATCTAGTTCCAAACCAAGGTAGGTAACAGTTTGAGTCCAAGGGATTTTAATATTTTTTAGATTGATATGTCTTGGTATGTTGGGCCTTCTTTTTGTAAAAATTATTGCAGTTGTTTTTTGTTCGTTTATTTTTATTTTCCATTTTTTATAATATCTATTAAATCTGAAGTATAATGACTTTAATCTGTTTTCTATTGTGTCTATCCTGAAGGAATTTGTGTAAATCGCCGTGTCATCAGCATATAATGATCTTTCAACTGAAGGGAAAAAAAAAAGAAAAAAAAAAAAGGTTCTTGAGGTTCAGTCAATAAATAAAAACAACTATTTTGGCGACGTTTCGAGACTATATTGTTCTTTGTATAATAATTCGTTTTCGTTGACTTAGACAGTAAGGTCCTACATCATGTCGAACAGTCATCGCCAAGCAGTGATCTGTATAACTGTGTCCTTAAAAACCGTTAAAACAGCAATCCTTAAGGACGAAAAAGCTAATTCTAATTGTGGATGGAGGAAGTGGCCAAGGATGTCCTTCGGCCTCGAAAAAACGTCAGATCCTGGCAGATCTGTAAAACAGTGTCCTTAAAAACCGTTAAAACAGCAATCCTTAAAGACGAAAATGCTAATTCTAATTGTGGATGGAGAGAGTGGCCAAGGATATCCTTCGGCCTCAAAAAATCGTCAGATCCTGGCAGATCTGTTAAACAATGTCCTTAAAAACAGTTAAGGAGTTGTAAACACTGTTTTATAGATCTGCCAGGATCTGACATTTTTTCGAGGCCGAAGGACATCCTTGGCCACTCTCTCCATCCACAATTAGAATTAGCTTTTTCGTCCTTAAGGATTGCTGTTTTAACGGTTTTTAAGGAGACTGTTTTACAGATCTGCCAGGATCTGACATTTTTTCGAATTGTGTTCATTGCTTATGAAGAAATATTTTGGTTAAAAAAAAATAATTAATATTGAAAAAATATAAACTTTTGTAAAGAATAAACATATTAATAATTTAAGGATTACAATAGCCATATTATCTCCTGAAAAAAACATTTATTTATTTAAAACAAAATTTTATAACTGGGCAATGTTTCCTGGCCAATGCCACATTTTCAAACCCTCAAAATAATACCCATAGTCAAAAATAAAAGTTAACAAAATGAGTTGTAACATACTCTAAATATTAATAATTTATGCTTCAGCATTTTAATAAAAAGAGATATTATACCAATTATACGGCAAAACATTTTGTGAATTTTTATTTTTGTATAAGAAGTATATTTTGGGAGCTTGGAAATGTGGTATTGGCCACGAAACGTTGCCTAGTTATAAAAATTTTTTTTCATGAGATAATATTGCTATTATAATCTTTATATCATTAATCTCCTTATCATATATCATATTGATAATAATTAATTACTTTTAAAGAAAAAGAAAATTACAGAGGGAGAATCATCATCTGTAACACAAATATTATTATGGATGATTCGTCTTGTTGTGAAAATTTATATTGATGAAAGCTTCCACAATTCTAGAATCCATATGTGTAGTTCATTTTAAGTATAACAATTTTCTTATTCAATGAAATTACATAATTTGTGATTTAATAAAATTACCCATGTATTATGATATAATAATATTATATTATATTATATATTCTATTATGATATAGAAGAACTAATGGGTAGTAACATTGTCATGGTATGTTTATATTCCATGCAAATGTTAAGATACTAAGAATGTTAAAAAATTAATTTTTAAATAATTTTAGGAATACTATGGCCAAAATTGAGTGTGACATTGATATTGAAAATGAATTGATTTGATATTTTTAAAATTAGGTGATGAAAAAATACTTTAACGTTAAGTAAATGCTGATATTCGTTATGAAGCAGGAATGTTTCATGTTTTATTTATTTTTTACTATGGAACCTTAAACCACTAAGATCCCTTTTTCACATTGTCTCATGTATACATTTAAATTTTTAAAAAAAAGTAAAGTGATTCATGTGTTTCTGCACCACCTATAATTCTCACAGGTAGCCTCCAGGAAATGTTTTTTTTTTTTTTTAAATATCATAAATGAAGGTGGGTAAAATATACAGTTATGTAATTATTAAAGCTCGGATTTATACAAAATGCATATTTATTCTGCTGATTTTTTTTTAAAACATGGGTTAATATCTATATTTTTATGTAGTACATTTTTTAATTTCTTGCTAACCGATTATATTTTATGAATTTTAGGGTTAAATGCATTGAATTTATTTCTAGTTAGTTTGTTTGCTTTTAAAAAATAAATAAATTGAATTTGTTAATTAATGACTTTTACCTCCAATCAGACGATATTTTATTAATTTTGTTTTTGTTTTCAATGATTATGCATGTTTTATTGTAAAAACATGAAACAGTTGAATTGTGGAGAAATCACTGAACAATTTTAATTTTAATCAATCTAAACTTCTAAATATTTCCACTTAGTCTGGTTAGGCCCCGAGACGATTTGTAAGTATACACTCATTTTTGATTCCTTGAAAACAGTCGCCATGTTCTCCACTCAAATCCTGAGCGCTGGGAACTTTTGGGATGGGGCTCAATTTTCAATAAGTTGGAGGAAGCCCGAGGTTCTCCATAAATATATGAAATGTGTTATATTATATATATTGTACACTTAGAGGTTATTTACTTATTTTTAAGAGATATATTCTATGTACAAATTCATTATTTGTCACTTGGGGTACGCATGATGATATAGAAGGATCAATACAATTAGGATTGATGAATTAAATGCCACTTCTATTGAGATTATTTTATTTGAAAACTAGTTTCGAATGCTAAACATTCATCTTCAGTTCTAAAACATACAATAAAATTTTCAACACATCAGTACTATGTTACATAGATTAAATATACTAAAGTTTTTAAAAAAGATAAGACAAGAAATCAAGCATAGGCACTCACCTTCGAGGTAACTAAAACACTGAATTTGTGAGAAGTAAAAGGGGGGCAGGTAGGTTAAGTTTTAGATTTACAACGGGGTTTCCCTTATGACTCATTGTGTTTTTCCGTTCCTATGGGAAACAAATTTAAAATGGTATTTGTACCCTTATTATTATTTGTACCCTTGAGTGAGCAAAATGGTGATATTTATTTAATATAAGCAGTAATGGCAACTATAAGGCTCTAAACATTCGAGTAATATACTTTATTGTTCGATTTTAATAAAAAAAAAAAACATTAGTCTTACAAAACCAGAATAACTTTTTTGTTTTTTTAACTTCACTAGGAAGCCGAATCGACAAGCACTAAATGTACCTGATGCCATAGGTTCTGGGAATAAAGACTTTGTATCATCTTCAAGTCTTTATCTGCCAGGCTAATGCTGCAGCAGCATTCTGACGATGGGGACAAAGCCATTAAGACTCGGCTGCTATCGGTGCACTGATAGGGTATGCCACTGACCCTCGGAATGGGTTCTCAGGGGCATTCCGACTTGGGGGGCACTCAAGACATTGTCAACCAACGATTAGTATTTCAATTTTATCTGGAAATCCTTGTAATCCTGTCGGGGAGCAAAACATTTGTTTTTACGCTGTTCGGCTTCAAACGATATCAAGATATGGAACGTTTGTTTTAAATCTCTCTCTCTCCCCATCCCCTTCCTTTCTTTCTACATTTTACTCTCGATCTCTCTATCTCCTCTTCACTATCAGTCTCTTTCTTTCTGTTTAAGTTTTTGCAATTATTTATTTAATGAACTAGATTTTTAATGAATCGTCATCTTCCGCTTTCTCTGTTGACCATTACAATATTCAGAAGTAGCATCATGTCATTTGATCTTAAAGACTCATTTTTTTTTTACTGTAAATTTATGATTTTCTCGACGGGAAATAAGTCCATTACTAGACACCCCGTACCCTCTGGAGATCAATTAGCTTACCTATGCCATTCAGCGTTAGCTCTTCACTAGGTAGCCGATTTTGAAGAGTTTGTATAATTTTGTAGAGAACTTTTCATCAGTGTCACGCGCTGTATAATGAATCCTGGGCAGTACAAATTACAAAACCCGTAGAAGAATTCCTACCATTGTTATCTAACAGATGCTGTTATTTAACCTCATTTCTCCTAAATACTAATATCGTCCAGATTGTGCTGTAATGATTGTGAGACTTTAACGAGGTCTGGGTTCTTTTTGAAGATAACGGCGTCTTAAGATTAGTTGCATACTTTTGTTTGTTGGTAGATAGTAGGTGTACATCAAGTAAATAAATGATGCTGGTATTGAGCCTAGAGATACTCCTGTAGGAATCGTGAGTTATCGTTGGTAAAAGCTTTGTCGAACAGAGAAGAATCAGTAAAAGAAAACTGAAAAATAAAATAAAAAGTACGAGGAAGAAAAGAGCAAATCATAATTAACCCTTGAGTGGTCGCGTATGGGTCAGTTTCAAGAAAGGTCGCCGGGATGACAATAGTCATCCACTAAGTTTTCTGGTGTTTTAGCAATCGGCATTTTTTTTAATCCCTTTATTTTCAAATATACTTCACAAAGGAAAATAGAAATAAATAATTTACTCAAATCAATTATCATTGATCATTATCAACACATAGTTAAAAATAATTGCGGGGAAGGTCGCATGGATGACAAACGAAATAATTCACTCAAACAGCACAGTACTTCAAAAATATCAGTAGAAGACATTCAATGTAATTATAACAACCTCTAATTGTATCAATTTTGCTAATGTGGCAAAAAAATACAAAACTAAAAATAAGTAATTGAAAGGTGAAAATAAGGTAATTGTTAGCCAACCAAAACAAATGGGAATTACAGATTGGTAATATCATGTAGCAACTAACATTGGTACTGAGGCTATCCCCCTAGCCTCCCTTTGCAGACTCTAGGCTCGTCATATTCATCCATGCCAAAACTGATAGACATTAGCGATGTTAAGACCAGTGGAGGACTATTGTCATCCGCGCTACCAGTCGAGGGTTAAAGGGTTTGGTGAATGAAGGAGTTATGTAACATTTAAAAAATATATATATATATTCTAGTTCTTTGGATGAAAAATTTATGTGCGTGCAGAATTTTGGATTGCAAATTCTGAATATTTTTAAACTACTAGAAAAATAGATACGAAGAAAATGAAGGGACTATGTAACATTTTCCTGCTGAAGAATCATTAAAAAAAATATATTTAAATAAAAATTACTCAAATTTTTGTTTAGTCACATAAGACTTTCATTCGACAAACCCTTCAATTGGTTTTCAGCCGATCAATTAAAATGGCAGTTGAAGTTTTTTTTTGTTTTTTTTTTCTCTCTATTAGGGAAATGGTTGTATTATTTTGAATTTATTTTACTGAACTATAAAACAGATTTGAATCAATATTATTAAAATATTATATCGATTTGCTGTAAATAGTATGTTATTGTTACTTAATTTTTTTTTAAATAAATTTAACATCTGCCTATTATTTCATTTCAGCTAGTTTACTAAGGTATCCGATGTCGTCCTCGAAAGAATAAAGACAAATATCCTTAAACAGAATACTAAGTAACCTCTCTCATTTATCTATTAAAAGTATTTTATATATAAGACTTTATAAAATTATGTTTAATTTACGTTTGATTATGTAAGTTATCTATATAAAAATGACTCTATATCCTATCTAAAATTTATTAATAAATATTTATCTATCTAACATTTAAATAACCTTAAATTTTATAAATATTTGTATGTATCACCATAGCACACAGGTAAGAAACATACCTTTGTATTGAGTTGGATAAACGTAATAAAGATAAGAAGAGCTAAAAGCAAATAAGATGAAACGGGCCGAGTCAAATCCCATTCTCGAGTCCCTTATAAAAGGTGTTATAATATTATGTTATATTCTTGTAACTACTCTCTTCCTAAAATATGTTTTCTTTTTTATTATAGTGATATGACCTGTGGTATGTAGAGAATTTTATCAGATCTGTTGTAAGATAAAGCATTTTTTTTTATTTTTGTTTGTACTCCGACTTTGAAATTAGGCCATCTCAGTGGATATTTTCCTCTTTATATAAAAATGTCTTTGAATGTTGCTATCGACTTATCAAGTTTTTCAGTATGCAAGATTTAGTGTCTAGGTCATACCACGCTGTTAGAAAATTTGAATTCCTTTCCTTAGGAAAGCATAAGACTTGAATAGTTCTAAAATTTTAAAGTTAGAAATGTTTAAAATACTATTCTAAATTTATTGTACAGTGTAATAAAACGGTACTTATAGGAGTTTGGGACCCAATAAAATAACCATTCAGTTATATTTGAAAGTTTTTTTTATTTTAGTGGCCCATATTTGAATGTTTATCTCAAATACTGTAAATTATTGTTACTTTCTATTGTTTGACATATTATTTACATTTGACTGTTATAACTTTGCAAAAGTTCTATATAAGCTTTATTTAGTTTTGAGGTAGCAGTATTTTATCTCAAGAAAGATATATAAAAAATTAATGTACTTCGGACACTCTTGCCACCACTGGAAAAATATTCTCATATTAAAAATATTAAAATATTTTCTAAAGAGTATCCCATGTCATTCGGGGTCAAAGAGTCAGAAGAAAATAGATTATAAAAAAAGTTTGAAATAATATAAAAATTTACTTTTTCTTATTTATAAAAAAGATCTAACAACCGACTGTAAAAAATATTGTACGGATATCAGTAAAGGTCAACTAAAAACAAATCGACATTTTTATTATATTGAGCAACTTTCCCATTTACTGGTAAGGTTTTAGAATAACATTATACGGTTTATCGAAAGCAATAAGTTTTTGGGAAACGCAAGGGCATTACCCGTAGTTCGATAGTTTGATATTACGAGGGTAGGTGCAGTTAGGAGCTCAACTCTTCTCATACTTAATAACACTTTCTTGATTAGGAGGCAGGTTCTAATGAGTGAGCTCCTTTTGAATCTCTTTCTTCTTATAAGAAATGAAAAAATATGACCTACATTTGACTGATTTTTCTCAATCCCTCTCAGTTGTTCAAAATTTTAGTTTGGACAAAAAAAGTCACTTTTGAAACCCCTATTTTTAAGTGTTGGCGCTTTTTTGACATGCTCTAGCTCTGTTGTTGTTGTAAACCAAAACCCTTTTTGTGTTGTAAACACCCGATATTTAAGTGTAATCGTATTTAATTAACTAACGAATTCTACAAATTAATATTTTTATGAAATAATCTATTCATAACCGGTTAAATATATATATATATATATATATATATATATATATATATATATATATATATATATATATATATATATATATATATATATATATATATATATATATATATATATATATATATATATATATATATGTTTCCAATGCACATATTTGTTTAATTTTCTGAAACCATGTTTTCAGAAATGGAACAATGCCAAAGCAAACTGACACTGGTTACAGGCAGGTTACTACAAAAGGCAAAAGAATAAAGTAGGTAGGCCGCTTTGCCCTTAATCCCTAAACATAACAGGTGGGGTACTAATGCTCAGTACTAAAAGTACTAATGCTACGCCTGAAAGGGACGGTACTGTACTACTCTTGCACAAAAGACCTAACGCAATTAAGAGATTTTGGTATACAAAATAGTTGACGCAAAAGAGCATTTAGTTGAACAAGTAGGATAAAGATTCTCGAATAGCATATATATATATAATTTTGGAGGATGGAAAAAACATTAAAAACATTATAAAATCCTAGGTTGTCAGAAGAATGATTTACGTTATAGACTCCCAGTCAAAAGACATACTCATATTTTAAAGAAAACAACAAAAAAATTTGGTACTCTGGCTATGATATAAGACCGGAGCAATTATTGAGGTTGGAATGTTCAGTATTTAAAACAAAACAAAAAAATGATTATTCCAGAATTCCAGAATATAATAATTTTATATCTGTGTAATATACCTTGAAGGAACTTTTGGACAAACCTTGTATTCGAAACATCCAAGGAGATAGGTATCGGCAGGCGTCAAACGATGTCTGGACAAAAGTATTCTAACAGCCGAGATAAATTTTGGAATTCATATTCGGCGACAAAGGCCGCGTTCCGAGGAGCCCTGTATCAAACCCTTCCATACTCTTCCCATCGAGTTGGTGCCATTAATTATTATAATGATGATCTGGCTGCCCATTAGAAGCGACTCTGATTCCGAGGACCCCCTCCCCGTGCTAAATGACTCCAGGATGATCACAAACGATCCCCGGATGACTGTCGATATGCTATGTAGTTTGGAGAGATTGATTGTCTATTGTCCGCCGCGATAGTATCTCGGAGGTTTGAAATAATCAGCCTTATACAGTCCCCACCCGGGCCTACCTTGAGAGGGACCTCGATTTTTCAGAGATGGTGATGGCATCCTTTCAGCTTCGGAATCGAGATCTTAACCTCTGGAACACTTGTTACATCTAGAGTCAACGAAGCGGCTACAGGTGCTCAGTTGGTTTAAGATTTTGGAAAAAAATATTTACATTAACGGTTACAGAAGTCTTCTTCTCATTGGTTTATAGAAAATCCTTTTTTTATCGTATATGTCATACTTTTGGGCTATAAGCCAAAAACACTTTACAAATGCCACAAAAGGTAATAGACCATTTTTCAATCCTGCCTATATAATACTCGAGATATACTATATAATACTTCTTTTCTCCCTAATCAAAAATATATCACAGAGAGTAGTTGTATTTTTCAGATTCTTGATCCCTGGATAACTTTCTTTTCTTCCCCTATTTTACAATATGAACGAAATTTATTATTTATTTAGAACAACCCGCAAGAAAGTCTTAGCTTCCTCCAACAGCAGTCTCTACCCTGTGCTGCAGCCATTCTTTACTCCGATAGACCTAGAATCACCTGCCACACAGTCCGACCACAACAGCCTGTCTCTCAACTCAGCGCTGGCCGAATATCTGTTCTATTAGAATTCTCTTCGGTATTGTCCCATCTCGCATCCGCGCAATATGCCCTGCCCACCTTAACCTCTCTACCTAGATAATTGCTACTATATCAGGCAGGCTTGTTACTATCAACAGATTTCTCTATAACTATGCCTACTCCATTGTCCGTTATCATAGGAACCCTACAAATCCAGTGAAGGAATTTCTTATCAAAAATAATATTCTCGAAATGAGAATCATCAAATTTGGGATCTTTTAAGTAAATTACACGACTTATTATTTAACTTTTATGTTGAAGGAGATGTAATTATAACGTAATATAACGTCTTAGGCATAACTCCTATTTATTTTTATATGAAACTACATATTTCGGAGTGTTGGCTCCAGTTTTAGGTTGTCTTACAATCCCTGATTACTTTCACATTGTCTATTCTACTACCTCACAGCCAAACTATACATACTACTAGCCATACTACCCAGTAGTATGGCTGTGAGGTAGTAGAATAGACAATGTGAATGTAATCACGGATTGTAAGAAAACCTTAAGATAGAGCAAATACTCCGAAACATGTAGTTTCATATATAAATAAATAGGAGTTGTGCCTAAGAAGTGATATTAAACTACACGACATTATGTATGACTTTCTTCAAACATGAACACAAAATTTTGTATCTCATTCAATAGATTCCCTATTACCGTCCCTTTGTTTCTAAACCCACTCTAAGTACCTGCACCTGTACTTACATACAGCCCATGAAGGGTCATTTGTATAGTTATGGTGCAGAAGTATTGTTTAGAGAGCAACGGTTATAGGAGAAGTAGGTGAAATAATAGAAAATAAATTTAGTGCCATAGTGATTAAGCAACTCCATTTCTCTCAAGAAGTAAAAATAATGAGTTATCAGCGTTATTTTTTAAAAATGGCAAATGGTAAGATCCTGCGTCTAGCTTCTTTTCTTAATTGTGCTAGTGTAATCAAATAACATGCGTGTATTTGTTCTTGTAATTATTGCCAAACTTTGAATCACGTTAGTAATAAAAAAATTACTGCAATTAATCTATGAGGTAATCCCGCATCTTACGCCAGCGTTAAAATCACCAAGAGGACCTCACAAGCCGGTGTACCATCTGCATTCCAACCTAAAAGCATTTTTTCTCTTATACATCTTGTTTTTTTAAGAAGGAGCTCGCATCCACTTTACACGTAATTACTTCCCGTTAGATCAAACTGATGTTTTTTTTTTTTGCCTGTTCTTCATAAGTAAATTACAGTCGAGCAAATTTGACTTCCTAATATTTTTTTTAAAGCAAACTCGGATCCAGGAGACCAAAGTGATTCCCGCGGGAATTAGCTTGAATCATCTTCACTAAAAGTCGCCTTGACTTTGAAGATTCACCGAAATCGTGCAATTATTATGTGATTAATATTAAATTTTAAGTGGCAATTTGGCTATTGCTGAAGAATTAGTTAATCTTTACAGTTTTAATCTCGTAAGCGAAATGAGAGCAGCGAATTCTCTTCCAATATATTTAACGTAGATACATAATAATAAATAATGAAGAGAAGTAATCAGAATAATATTCCAATACGATATATGTCTAAATTAACAATAAACTAAAATTACTATGACTATGGTATTATATAATAATAAATGCTACATTATTTTGTATAAGTATTGCTTTGCACTATTTTTTTGTATGGTTTTTTTTTTTTTTTTAATTTAATTTATTTTTTTTTTTTTTACGTACTTCAAAATATACACATTAGTTAAGGTAAACCGAACCTTTATTTTAATATATCTTTTTTTTTTTTTTTTTTTTTTTTTTTTCCGGCAAAATTTTTAAACGGACCTTGTACTGTTCCTTATAGCTTCTTTCGATTGGTTCATTCTGTTCGTAGATGCTCTACATTCTTTATCGAAACTTGGAGACCTAGATCCTTTCTCGCGTTCTTCAGCTATGTCTGTCCAAGAACCCTCAATGTCTTGACCAGCATCATTCCTTCTGAGGCATTTTTTGGAGTACTTCAGTATGGCATTGCTAAATATTTGTATTTTAAGCTTTATCATGTTAAAGAATCTGTATTTCCCTGCAACTTTGGTATTGTTTAAAGACCATATCTTTGCAGTTTTGTCTTTCGTTCAGAAAGTGGTCAGAATCCAATTGTTTCCTTTGAGTGGTAGTATGCATAAATCCGAGTGATTCTAATGCATTTATTTTTAAATATATGTAGTTTTATACAATAAAATATTAACTCATACACTGATCTTAACTTCTTTTTTTATGATAACTTCTAGCCTGAAGAGTTTACAGTAGTCTTTATCTTTAAGGAATCGCGTAAGGTTATTACAATAAATGTTTCTTGGTTTTAATTAATAACTGTAAACAGCCATTAATAGAATTGGAAAAATGGATTGATCAAGCTATTAGGTAACAAATTAAAAGTAAATCTTTCCGCCATTTCATCTACTCATGTTTTTATTCCTACAAAAACGTATAAGAATCCACAATTTGGTGACATTGTGAAGGTTAAAAATTAATGCATTTTATTTCGGAACCATTGAAATTAATCAAATGTATATTAACCTAGTTAGGAAGACAACTCAAAAGAACTCAAACTTTAAATATATATATATATATATATATTATATATATATATATATATATATATATATATACTGTTTGCTGAGTAATTAACTGTTTTGAGTAAACTTTAATAAATATTTATCTAGGATAGAAATTTAAACCAAAGATTAAGTTTGAGATTTACAAACAATGTTCAATAAAATATGTGTGATATCTATCCTAGAGTTTCTCAGTAAAATTAGCAAAATTTAGAATGATTCAGTTTTCTGGCAGCTAACAGATATGTATATAAGATCAATAATAATTTTTTCCATTTTATAAAATCTTTAATACGATATTAATGCTTTATTTACACGTTTACATTTACAACAGATTACAAAATCTCATAAGCAGGGTCAAGGGGGTACAGTGTAACATCATGATTAGATCTGTACTTTTTAATTTGACTTTGTTGTCTCTTTATTTGTTAACCAATCTCATGCCACCCCCCTCTACCATCTTGAATATATGTCATTGGACGTTTAATTGTATACAACTAAGGTTATTATATATATATATATATATATATATATATATATATATATATATATATATATATATATATATATATATATGTATAAGGTTCTATTGTTAAAAATTGCTGTATTTAAATGGATCATTAAATACATGTACTGCAGTGACCGTAAGTTTATTTATTTGTTTGTTTTTTTAACTAATTATTAAATTATTTTGATGTAAACTGTCTTACATCAATCATCTCTTTTATTGCATCGATTTTGTGTTTTTAATTATTATTATTATTTTTTTTTGCATTTGCATTTGCTATGCGTTAAAGTTTTAAAAAAACAAAACATATATTCTCGCCAGTAATGATACAGCTTCTTGAATCTTTGGAATCGTTAACAAATGCACATAGGCCAATTAGATCGTTAAAATTAATCATGCTCGGATTTAAAAAGTCGAACAAGAACGTTTAGCATCCTTCGTTAAAATATAATTTAGTGAATATATCTGTTTTTCGCATCCAAGAATAATGAACTTGTTAATGTCGACTTAACTGCTAGAGCTGTACAATAATGTAGTTTCATTACTTCCTTTTGCAATGACTGTAATAGTTACTCATGTTATAATTATGTTCCCATCTTTATTCCCCACAGAGCTGGGAAGATCTTAGTGATTTGAACATTAACTAAAATTTTATTTGTACACAAATAAACTTAAATATTTATGCCAATAAGTTATTTATTTTAATGATTGATACTTTTAGAAGGTAGAACCAGAACAAATTTAATTATTATTTTAGGTTTTTTTTTAGTTAGTGTCGATAAGAAATTATACTTTGTTTTATTGGATTACCTCATTCAGCCTCCACTGGATATAGACAGACACTTAGGATGAAGCCGAGAGAGGGATCTCATTGAATCTTGTTCTCGCATAGTTGTCCAGTCAATAAACACATTGTAGAGCGCATGAAATATGCGATTTTTTTACGAATTTTTTACTTCGTAGCTTCCTTAGGAGCAGTTGGAAAGTAAACATACTAAAAGTTTGCCCCTGGGGTTGAGCTAACTGTGGGGAGGAGAGGAGAAGGTCACATTTATGGGTTTTCGATTATATCTTGAAAACCGTGGACTCTAGAATAATATGTTTCAAATAAAAATTGAAGCTAATTAAATTTCCTATAAATTTAATTCTACATATTTTCGGGGGGAAACAAATGTTACCACACTTTTTGTCAAACATTTGTTTCTAATGCCTTCCACGATCGTTTCTCAGAAAAACTTTCAGAATACAAATTGTAGAACATTAAATTTACTTTAATTTCATATATAAGTTTCTGGCATTTGAACAAATTTTTAACAAAATGTTTTCTTTTCTAAAATTACCGATTTTTAATATTCTATATCTCGAAAACAGTTGTAATTTCGACAAATATGTATATAATCAAGTATATAGGATATAAGCTTTAAATTTGATCTTTAGCTTTTTTTTTTTTTTTTTTTTTTTTTTTTTTTTTTTTTTTTTTTTTTTTTTTTTTTTTTTTTTTTTTTTCTATAGTCTACCATTTTCGAGAAATAATAAAAAACACAAACTTGAACATCTCCCCAACCCTCATCGTTAGCTCACCCCCCAGAGGGGACTTTAAGCATTTTTACCTTCTAACTACTCCACACGAAGCTATGAAGTAAATAATAATCTCATATTTCATGCACTCTACACCCCTCATTTTATCGCTCATTGACTGGACTATAAGCGGAGGAGGGATAAGTTGGGTTCGAGTTTCATCAGGCTGAGTGAATAGTTGAGCCGAGTAGTCGGCCATTTTATTAATTTATATTTCTATGCTTGAAATTAGCTTGATTGAAATAAAAACATGGTCTTAGTTTATTATAATTTTAATTTTAGATTTATCTTTACAATTTGTTATTTATTGTAGGAATAGGAACTCTTTTTTTAGTAATCAATCATTAAGAAAGATCATATTAACAAAAAATAAATTTGATTACTTTTAAAAAACTGGAGTTACGAAACCTTTTTTGTTTTTAAATTCTTAATTCTTTAATTCTTAATTGAAATGTAAGATAAATATAAAGGAAACTGCTATTTTAGCAATTTATATACGTTTTTATTTACATTTACATATAAGATGTGTACAATCGAAGATATTTTTGTCTTTCATGTATAACTCCATAAACACGATATCTTTTTCGGGATTATTGAATTCCAAATTTCTTAATTTACTATCTAAGCAAAGTAAAGTATATTGCTGACTTTTGCTTTTTTTACAAAAAAAAAATCCTCAATTCCAGATAACACTCCGACGCGTCTGAAAATAAGACGGCCAAGAGACCAAATGTAGAACTACTATTTAGTAGTTCTTTGCATGTCATTGTAATCATTTTCCTTAAATATACTCTAGTTAAAAAAAAAAAAACTTTCGCTGTACATATTGTGCAAATTGATTAATTGCCATCTTGTAACATTTATTCCATAAATTAAAAAAAATTAATAGTCGTTTTTCCATTGTTTTCTGACTGTTAAAATTCAATGTATTATGAAACAAGCTATGGTAAAATAAAATTGGTTTTTATTACTAGAGTTTTGTCTAATATTCAATGGAAATTACAAGGGTTCCTAATAAAGTTGACATTTTGCCACTATGTTAGTCCTAATAATATTAGTTGTAAGTTTAAATTATAAGAAAATCTTAAGTACTCTTATAACATCAATAAGTGTTTTAAATATTTTTTTTTTTAAGAAAATAAAATTCAATGAAATATAAACAGTTGTCTTAAAAGCTGTTATAAAAATAGAAAATTGAAATTTCATTCAGATTCACTTTATTTATCAACTAACACAACCTTCAAATCAACGCTATCAGTGATGGGACAACATTATCGTTTGTATGGTAATTGAAATGTGGGCCGAGTCAAATAAAATTATCAGGGCGCTGAACTGACCGAAAGATCTAACACACTGTTCAACTTAAAAGGTGTCAATTAAATGTAATATTTATGGTTATGGAATGATATAACTGAAACTTAACAAATGCTGGAATTATAAACTAATTTGGTTCTTAATGGTGATGCTTTCAGACGCTGCACTAGTCACTTCATCAGCTGAACTGGAATTTCGAAATTTAATTTGTGATGTTTTTTTTCCCAACTCACTTCCTACTCATAGACGTTTTATAATCTCATCTACTTTCTTTTGACCTCTTTGAAAATATAATGCTAATGATTATTTTAAAACGACTGCCGTTCATAGTACATGGTTTATAAAATGTTAAACATATGAAATAGATATCTACGAACTCTTACTTATTTCCCAATTATTCATAATTAAAATTTATTGAATATGTAGCGAATTGTTCAGAAATATAAGTTAAATTAACATTTATCTTTTCTCTCTGATAGATTGTTTTCTGTCCGACAAGGTTCAGAAATCTCCTCTATGTATGCAGTAAAAGCCGGAGTACCACAGGGGTCAATACTAGCTCCACTGTTATATATTCTTTACACTCACGATATGTCACTTAGCCCTCAAACATTGACAGCAACATACGCTGATGACACAGCAATATTAACTAGATATGAAGACCCCACAATTGCATCATTAACTCTTCAACACCACTTAACAATACGACAAAACTGGTTCAAACAATGGAAAATAAAACTAAACTACACCAAATCACAGCACATAACCTTTACACTCAGACAAGACTCTTGTCCACCTGTCTTCATCGACAATCAACCCATACCACAAACAAACGAAATTCATTATTTAGGACTTACATTTGATAGAAGAATGACCTGGGGCCCACACGTAAAACCAAAACGTCACAGTCTAACCAAGAGATTAAAACTTCTGTATCCAATGCTTCATAAACTGTCGACATTAAAACTCCGACAACGACTGAATACATACACTGCAAAAAATACACACCTTCAAAAAATACAAATATTCCAATCAAAATTACTCAGACTAATCACGAAATCACCTTGGTACGTTTCAAACTACACTTTTCACACTGATTTAGAAATACCCACAGTAAAGGAACATATACATGATCTTTATAGACGGTTTCATGACAGACTTCATGGACATAACAACATACTCATTAATGACATGGCCACGACTGACATACCTGGAAATACTCTCAGAAGGCTTAAAAGAAGCTGGATGAGAGATTTGCTCAAATTAATCTTTTTAACCCATGCCAGGAGGAGGTACTATTGAGTGCTAGTCTCCCACACGCATACAAGGCCTGTAGTATTCAATTTCACATCACATTCACTGATTGTTACCCTAATAACAGGTGTGAATTAAAATCTGAAAGAGAAAAAAAAAAAAAAATTAACATTGAATGAAAAGATGATTAATATATTATTTATTGTAACGATTAAACGCTATATAGCTTTTAATTAATTTTTTTGGCAAATTTACAATTATCTACTATATATTTGTCAAATACCACTCACTCATTTAACACGAAATCTCAAAAACCATCGAATGGATTGGAATGAAATTTCGTATGTGGCTTTCTCTAGGGCCGTAGGTGCTCGCTTAGAAAGGAATTTAAAAAAATCGGCCTGGATCGCTGCTAATTCACGAAAAATGCGATTACAATTTTTATTGGGTGAATAATAATAGATTAATTGTCATATGGTATTTGGAGATAAGCTAAGTTAAAAAAATATGTTAAATGTTTAAGCTGCACACTTTGACCACAAATTAAGTTCCTTATAGTTGTAAACAAACAAAAATACGATCGATGTCAAAACCTTATATGGTACTTTCTGTGAACTCATGGTGGCTGCAGAGGTGTACTCTTACAAGTTTTAGTTGTTTCGTGACCAGAAACTATTAAAAGACTTATGTTAAAGAGGAGGTTAAAAGACTTATGTTCTCTGGTGATATCATGTAAGCCCAGTTCGATGAACATATTCTTTACGAGCAACCCACCAACATTGCTTCACCAGTAGTTTCGTCCCCAACTACTCTTCCTTCAGTTTTTCGGTCACAAGATAATCGGCTTTTCTCAACCAGGCCCAAGTTGTATTCTACGAGTTGTTCCTAACATTTCTGAATTTCATTCCTTGAACCTAGAATATATAGAATAAATAGAAACAGAAAGACTAAACTTTATCGAACAAATCAAAAAAGTTGAGAAGTTGAGACTATATTTATTTGAAGTATGCTATATGAAAAGCTGATGGTCTGGTATCAGAGCTGGGTAAGATAGTAGTACTGCCTCGAACTTTGTCTTGAGTTGTCAAATTTACTTATTGAGATTATTCTAAGAATGGAATTCTTTAGGTTTATTTAAGTAATAATAATTATCAACGTTAAGCTTAACTTTTACTAATTTAAGTTGTCCCTAATCCTAATGATATTAAACCGTAGCGGAGCAGGGTTCTTTCAGCTAGTTTAATATAAACTTTTTTTAACACTCCAGTACACGCGTCCTCTGAATGTGCGTTAACACACGCGACGTATCTCAGAAATACAAAATAAATTATACACTATTAATCAATTTATTCTATGATTTTTAGATAAACAATTCTTAAACATCGATCGTTAAAAAATCGAAAACCCTTCGAAAAATTCTGAATGATCCTTACTTGTTTACAAATAAACCTATCCATAAAGATCTTAATTGAAAGGAATGGATTTAATCTGTAAAAAATATAAATCTCAAACATGGTACATGGCCAGAGACAGAACAAATTTTTTTTCCAAATTTCCAATTTCCAAATACAGACATAATCATATTTATTAGAAATATAGACTTTGACTATATACATGACAGTCTGACTAATGATGGGCAGTGTAGGTAACTACTTGTTGACTTGTTGATTTGTTTTGTTTTCTCTTTTTTTTTTCTCTTTCTTTAGTGACTTTTCATTTACTTTTTCTTATTGAGACAGACGTTCAAACATACCAATTAATTACAAAAGGCTCATTTACATGACAGTTATCAAAACTATTTGGACATATAAGAGTTGAGCTTTGTGGCTCCACCAAATCATCGTATTGTCTCGTATCCAATCCTTGCAATCTAAAATCCTTCGAAAAATCCTATCCTTTCATAGTAAACTCCATAACCATTCTAATCCACTAGTCCCAAGTTTACTAGTCCTCAAATTTACTTATTTTATATATGTATACAATTGTAAATATCAATAAATTGTATAAAAAAAATAAAAACAACATTTTTCTTATTGTACCTTTTTAATAATATATTTTGTTATCTTATTAGATTTAAATAATTAATTCTGCTACATTTTGTACGCTTATGATCATACATGTAGGCATAGATCATGCGAATAAATAAATAAACGTAGGTACCATATAAGGGAAAAAAAAAACTTGAGGTATTCTGAAGTTCTGCAGATTTCATGTTTTCGAGTTTAAGATTGAAGATCCATTAAACTGGTGATGGATTAATAGTACATTTTACTATCACAATATGGATAAAAAAATATGCATTTTAATCGTAGACAGATATTCTATTTCCGGCATTAATGTTTTATATATATATATATATATATATATATATATATATATATATATTTTTTTTTTTTTTTTTTTTTTTTTTTTTTTATCTAAATCCCTTATAATGAGGATCAGTATTATCTTCTGCGTAGTGTTTGGAATTCCTTTTGTATGGCCCTTGTTTGGGGAAAAGAAATTCCCCGGCTCAAGCAGTTTATCTTCTATAATATTTCACCCCGAAATTGGACGCCCTTAGAAGAATCAAAACACCCTCCTGCCGACAATAGAACTGTTTGAGGAATTCCTGAGAATTGTAAAAGTAGCGAGCAGTTTTTCTGGACCATATGCTGCTGAGAGAGATTTGTTCTCATTGAAGGGATGAAATATGTTGAGGCTAGTTTTCGGGCGATTTCACACCGGTCGTTACTATTCTCCAATGCCGTTGTTCCTTTTGGGGGCGTGCACGGGGGACAGAAAGAGGAGCCCATTTCAAAGGTGAAAATAGGCGGGTTCGTTAGAAGGATGTTTCTACAGAACCGAACACCTTGACACAGGGACAATGCAGAAGTCAGTGGGCAGCTGGTCCATGTAAACATGACATCGGAGCAGCCTCCGTGCACCTCGAGTAGGCATCTCGGGTTTCACCTCTACCTCTAATAAACAGCAAATTGCAGTGATTTTTTTTTCATGTGCATATTATTTTACAAAATAAAAATTAAATTTATTTTTTAAAATAATAATAATGATATATTCAAATTATTACCTAAAACCAAAATTAATTCAAGTATAGTTGTTTCGGTTTTACATCCTGTATTTTAAAGTTGATCCAAAAACATTAGGAAAAATAAAGTAAAAATCCAGAAACATAATAAAAATAACTAATATGTATAGGGCAAATCCCTAGTCATAGTTCAGGGGACTAGTCGATTTAAAAGGGAATTTCGTTGATACAGTTTGTAGTATGACATCATTGGTTACACAATTAGATTCTCAAAAGTTTATTCTGTTAAATGTAAAATTGACAAATGCACTACAGCTTCCTTTCAAATCAATTTTTATAATTTTTTGAAAAAAGCTAAAAATAGCAGTTATGGGCATTTTGTAGCGGTTATGGTCATAGCCACGATTTTACAATAATTCCTCATAAATTCTCACTTTTAAGAGCGATCTTACTAAGTTGAAAAAAAAGAGGCATTTTGGGGCGCTATTTGGGGAAAATATTTTTAATGGCTACTGAGGGAAGGGGACTAGAGTGAGGGTTTCACTAGTAAATGAACCTTATACCCTTCACAGAAATATTTCTCCTGGTTACATCACAAATAAATGGACTAGAACCTTATCATTGGGAAAATTGTATTAGACTGCCCATAACTAGTGATTTACCCTACATGATAACAACTATTTATACATAACAAACAAACTGAGTTACGTTAGGAGTAGGAATGGACATCGATACACGATATATCGCAATATCGATATTTTTCTTCTTGTAATCCAATAATTAACATCGATATTTTTTTTTTACTATATATCGATATATCGATATGTAGCTTACTAATATTTTTTTCTCTCTATTATTAAAATACAACATAAACTATAAATGTTTAAAAAAGAATTAATAGAATTAAAAGGTTTGAATTACTTAAAGTAATAATTAAATTAAATTAATTGAAATAAACTAACAAGGGGACGTTTGCAGTTGGAACTCACAGATTTGAATGCCGATCTGTGTGTGGGTAGTAGAGACCTATAATAGTGCAAAACTAAAGTTATAGCCGCCAATGAGCATTATGAGCCGAGAAAAAAAAAATATATCACGTTTTATTTTTTTCCTCAGCTCTCAGGCAAGATAGAGAAATGATTTATTCACGTTTAATTGCAGTTTTGTATGTTTTTTTATATAAAAACACTTCCGTCAAACTCAAGACACCACCCGGCTTTAGGTTACTCAAAAACTCTAAAAAAATGACACAATCCCTAGAAAATTCGCTGTAAATCAGTGGAAATTTTTTTTCATGAAAAACTGACCTCAAATTTCGATTTAAAGCACTATAAAACCCTTATATGTGAAATTTTATCAAAATCAAAAAATATTTATTGGAGGATAAAATTTTGAAGTTGAGATTTTATCAACAATTTCTAAGGGCCATAACAGCTGGTGCGTTCAACCGATTACAATAGTAATAGTATCACTAGAATCAGCGTACATTCTGCTTTTTATCCATGCATATAACATTGGGATTACTCCAGATTTTAGTGGACAAAAACTGATGTAGGATTAGGGCTAAACTATGCAGTTTTACGGCTTCTAGATGACCTTAAATTTTGGTTTTAATCGGTGGTGAATTGTGTGAGATAGCGCAAATTATTTACATTTTTTCAGAAATTGACATCATCATGCCTTCTAAAATCATACAAAATTTTAAAGGTAAAAAGAAAAAAATTATTTTGATTTCGACAAAATTTAGTTTCTACATGTTTTTTGAGATGAGGAATCTGAAAATAATATCAGTTTTTAGTTTAAAAATTTTCCTCACCTATATTATATAAATGAGACGTTCTAAAATGATCTATTTCTATTATTATTTTAATTTTTACACAATAAATTTCAAATAAGACCATTTTAAAAAAAAAATACTGGTATGAGGAGTTTTTTTTTTTAAACCAAAACCTGATATTAATTTTAGATTATTCATCAATCTTAGGATTGCAATGCAATTTGAAATAAAAACATGGGGAGGAAAAACTAAAAACTGATATTATTTTCAGATTCCTCATCTCAAAAAACATGTAAAAACTAAATTTTGTCAAAATCAAAAATAATTTTTTTTTACCTTTAAAATTGTGTGATTTTAGAAGGCATGATGCTGTCAACTTCTGAAAAAATGTAAATAATTTGTGCTATCTCACACATTTCGCCACCGATTAAAACCAAATTTTAAGGTCATCTAGAAGCCGTAAAACTGCATAGTTTAGCCCTAATCCGTAGGTCGCAGGATTTCCCCTTATTGAGATATCTCAAGTTATAGCTGGCCTTGGATTTTTTTCATTTACATCAGTTTTTGTCCACTAACATCGGGAGTAAATCCAATGTTATACGCGTGGATAAAACGCAGAATGTATGCTGATTCTAGCGATGCTATTATTGTTGTAATAGGTTGAACACAGCAGTTGTTATGGCCGGTAGAAAATGTTGATGAAATCTCAACTTCAAAATTTTAACCTCCTCGAAAGGGGTAAAAAATGAATATTTTTTGATTTTGATAAAATTTCACATATATGGGTTTTATGGTGCGTTAAATCGAGATTTGAGGTCAGTTTTTCAAAAAAAAATTTCCACTGATTTACAGCGAATTTCTTAGGGATTTTGTCATTTTTTTGAGTTTTTGAGTAACCTAAAGCCGGATAGTGTCTTGAGCATGACAAAAGTATTTTTATATCTAATAGCATACAAACTGCAATTAAACGTGAAAGAATCATTTCTCTATCTTGACTGAGAGCTGAGAAAAAAATAAAACGTGATTTTCATATTTTTTTTTTTTCTCGGCTCCTAATGCTCATTGGCGGCTATAATTCTAGTTTTGCACTATTATAGGTCCCTAATACCTACACAAAAATCGGCATTCAAATCTGTGAGTTACAACTGCAAACGTCCCCTTGTAAGATAGCAGTTCTGTGTCGAAGTAATGATTTTCTGTTTAAAAAAGGGTACAAAAGTTTGTCTTGCGTTAGCTTGTTGTAAGATGTAGTTAGTGTGTAATCTCCAAGTCAGTCTGGTGGTGCTAGAGACAAATTTTAGATAACAAAAAAGATTCTCCAACACATTTCTTCAACAAATGTCGTCAAGTTTTCGATTTGAACAACACCTACAGAGCTAGAGCGTTTAAAAAAAGCTCCAGCACTTATAAAATGTAAGCAAACGTGACTTTTTTTTTTTATTCAAACTAATATAGTTCCTAAACAGTAGGTCCTAGCTAAAAATTTTATATAAAATAAAATATTTCCCATTAAATTTCTGACCAGAAAACTATCCTTAAATTGACGATCCAAGCAACACCAATATAGCTAGAGCGTTTCAAAATGAATATGAGAAAAATCTTACACCAAAAAAGTGTAGACCCCCAGCCAAAAGATATATCTATGTCAAACCTTTACTTATTGCTTTAAATAAGGGAAAGTGTTTAAACCAACCATTGTTTTACCCTTGCTCACTCCCAAAACATCTTTTGTACAGCATTTCCTTATCAAGTGCCGAACCTAAAACCCTTCGTGGGTTTTAGCCGTACAGGTTTTAATTTGCATTTATTTCAGTTATAGTGTATTTATATTATTAATTAATATATTTCGGAATAATAGGCAAGTTCATATTTACTTAAAATAATTAAATTTAAGGTTATTAATAGTGCATACCCTACAAGTTTTGAAACTGAAATCACACTAGCAAACATCTTGCATACATTTCATTACATTTATCTCTTTTATATTATTGTAAGTGAAACTCATATTTTTAATTGAAACTATTACTAGCAGATCATTACAAAAGTCGGTTCGAAATTACACTAGAAGATTATATAAGTACCCTGTAGTACAATGGAGAGGCTATTCCATTTTGGTATGAGGATGATTTAGGTTTCGGTTTAATACCCGAATAAGGGTACCTGGCCGTACCCTAATACCAGAGCTGGGACAGTCCATGTTGTTACCTCACAATTAGAGGGTCATTAAAGACCTCACACAGGACGGTAAATCACCACTCACGGCTAACAATTTGCTACGGCCATCAAACTAAATGATACACTCAATTTTGTGTTAAGTAATCCAAATTACTATTATTTCTATTCCGGGTTACTAATTTTGGTAAAATTTTTGCTGATCTTTTTAATAGGTCCTATTCTTCCCAAGTCCCATAAGTTCTAGGGACTGCTATTAGAAAAAAAAAATAATTTTTTTCTAAAAAGCAATTAGAAAAAGCAGAAATATGTGAACATAAAAACAATACCTACAGTATAGTTACTCGCTAGATTTTCAAATTAAGAATGAAATAATTTGTAAAATTAAGTGTGCCAGTTTAGGTAATATACTACTATGAATCTATGAATACTATGAATTGCCGAAAGCGGTTGGTTGTGGTATTCAGATATGAAAAATGAGCATACATTGACTCAAGACCTGGGCCTTTTAGAACCAACATTGTCGATAAATCCGCTTCTGTCCACACTAGTAAGCACAAACCTTAAATTGAAAATAGTAAACAAATAAAACTAAACCATGGGAGAGATTAAAGCATATTTTTTAACATAATTTAAATATTTTACTCTTCTTGCAAAAACTAATCATTCTTCATATCTAACAGGCGGACACGAAACCGAATGGATTAGTGGATGTATTGTTGTGTGCATTTAAGGTTTTTTGATGAAGGCATTTTTTTTGAACAGTCACTTTAATCCAGTCAATGAGTGGTGAAATGAGAGTGTAGAGTGCATGAAATATGCGATGATTTCTGACTTCATAGCTTCGTTAGGAGTAGTTAGAAGGTAAACATACAATAAGTCCCCGCTCCTGGGGAGTGAGCTAACGGTAGGGGGGAGGGGGGAACAAGTTAATTTTTTTTTTTTTTTTTCTAATCAAAATTAAAGCTAATAAAATTTCTTTAAAAAAATTATCGTATATAAATCTGTCACAATTCTAACGGTTTTCGAGATGTACGTTATTGAAAATTAGTGATTTTCGGGAAAAAACAAATGTTACCTCACTTTTTGTCAAAATTTTGCTTCTAATACCTTCCACGATTGTTTCTCTCAAGAAATACCCGAACCAAAATCGTAGAACATTAAATTTACTTTAATTTCATATATACATAATATTAATTCATATTTACGGCATTTGAAGCAAAAGTGTAAAAACAAAAAAATAAATAAAATAATTTTTTTTATTTTTCAAATTATCGATTTTTAATAACGTATATCTCGAAAACTGTTGGAATTCGAAAAAAAAACAAACATGGGGCCTTCTCATCTCCTCCTCACCGTTAGCTCACCCCCCCCCCCCCGGAGGTTAGTATGGTTACCTTATAACTACTCTTAACGAAGCTATGAAGTCAAAAATTATCGCATATTTCATGCACTCTATATGTGTGTTTATTGTTAGGACTATTTGATGATTCAGCTGACATTCTTATTATTTGTTTATTTTATTTTTTTATGTATGAAGAAACAAGCTCTTATTTCTCTGCAGACGCTTAGATACAAATAAACGTTATGTTACTATATAATATGTGACTTGTAGCTCAAATTCTGTGACTACCTCTAGGTCACACATGTCATATAAATGGCTAAAAATCCTACAAATTTGTTTCAATTTATTATCCTAGATAAGCATTCACTCGAAGAACTTGTATCTTTTATTGGATTACGATCTTAGCTCTTATAATGTTATGAAAACGATACAAACGAACTCCTTCAAGATAATATTTTCTAGAGTCATATCGCTTTATATAGGGTTTTATACGGCGTGGATTTCGTTGTAGTATATGTATAAGCTTTCGCTGAAAAAGAGAGATAATGTTTATTGTAAACGTTCCCCGAATCGTTATTTTTGTGCCTAGTGAAAATAAATAAATAAAGAAAATGATATTTAAATTTTAGAAACAATAATCCCTTAAGTAGCTACTGCTACGGGATGAAATGTGAGGGTGATTTGTAGGTATAGGATTGTTTCAGTAATTTATACATGACACTGACAGATGGGATGATTTCACAACATCAAATCAAACCATATTTCATGAGAGCTTCATTTTTTCATCATGCTGCTATATCAAGATCCTATTGGAACGGCCTACGAATATAATTTTCTGAACTGTAGAGTGTGGGTTTGAGTGATAGGTGAGCCGTTGATGTGAATGTCTCAACACAAGCATATTAAATATTGATGATGTCTTAATGTAATTCTTTTTTATTATTTTTACGTAATCAATATAAAAATATAACAATATAAAATATAATAAATATGAACATAAATTAAAAATTACCTTGATAACAAGTCTGTCCTATAGGTTATTGTTATCATTAATTTTTAGATCTATTTAAGGTGATATAGATATATATTTATATAAATGGTCCCAAAATGTGTAGATGTCCAATTTCTATGTTTGTCGCATTCCTTTGACTACTCCCAAACGTAGGGGTTTCGGACGTCATGTTGGGAGAGTTCCAGGTCCCATAGCTCATCCCGCACCTTCCTTGGTAGCACCTGTTCATTCATGCCAGCGTCGGGACCAACCTAGTCTTTTCACAATATCTTTCGCTATAAATAGTCATTAGTAACTCTTAGTTTCAACCTCTTGACTAGTTTACTATAATCATCAGTGTGCCAGTGTGCTTATTACGCTATATATATATATATATTAAATATATATATATATATATATATTATATATATATATATATATATATATATATATATATATATATATATTATATAATTACCTCGGTTATATTAAATTACCTCGGTTAAAAAAAACTAATCGCTTTTGCAAAAGAAAAATCCATATAAAAGTTAAAAAAGCAAAACAAGCCAATTAAATAAGAATTTAAAAAAATGAATCATTAAACAAAAATGTAACATTTATTACCAAATCAAGGAATTGAAAATTTTCCTGAAACCTTCCACTAAACATTGTAGATGAAGAAGAAGAAGAAGAAGAAAATGAACTTTATTCTGGGACTACTTGTCTCCTAAGAATAACATATGATAACAGTACATTGGACAATCATCTGGCTTTGATGATTAATCATAATAAATAATAACAATAGATAATTGTAAAAAATTGATTAATAATTAAATTATGTGTTACAAAATAACTGAGGCATCTTCTGAAAGGATACATCTTATGTATACTATTATAATGTATATTACATAGATATTCATGTTTTACATTAGCTCGGAAGATTGAAAATTAAGGAGGTAAAGAAATAAATGATGTTTAAAGGAAGTAAGAGTGGAGCTTTTTTGAATTGTGATGGGCAATGAATTCCATAAAGAGGAAGCGCGGGTAATAAAGGATTTCTCGAAGGATGCAGTTCGATGCGCCGGAGTGTATAGGTTGATGGGTTGGGTTCTAGTATTTAAGAGGTGAACGGAGGAGCGCAGAGTAAGGAGGTCCTGGATATAGGTGGGTTTTTTGGTTTTCAAGGTTTGAAATATGAGAGCACCCAGGAAGTATTGACGTCGAAAACTGGGGTAAAGCCACCCAATTTCAGAATACCTGTGAGATATGTGAGAACGTCTGGAGATCCCGAAAATAAATCTAATGAAACAGTTCATTACTCTTTTACATCTCATCTCGAGTTCATCAGACAGTCCTCCATATACTATGCATCCGTAGTCAAAGTTAGGGAAAATGAGTGACGATACTAAAAGTTTTCGAGTACTTAATAATAATAAATCACGGTAATTTGAGATTTGCTTAAGAATAAAAATAGATTTCCTCGTGATTTGAGATATATGGTTATTCCAAGCAAGATGTTGATCGAAAGTTATTCCCAGATTTTAAATGGAATTTCGGAAGTGAATTGGACGGTTTTTGAGGAAAAGCAGTGGAGAGTAGGGAAGAGCTTTTAGGTGAGGTTTTGACCCAATGAGGATAGCCTTTGTTTTTTCTAGATTCAGACTTAATTTATTCTCTTCTGTCCAAAGGTTAATGCTATCTATCTCTTTCTGTAGCTTACAAGTCTAGATGCACTGGTATTTTTCTAGAAAATGTTTTAATTGAGTATTATGGATCGAAAATCACGATGAACATGTTTTTTTTTCACGGAACGGCCTTAGGTACCACGTGAGTATCATTATTTTCACTTCTTTTCAGACCCCGTCTTTCCGATTGCTCCTTCCTTCTTTTCTTGGTCCACGCTATTCCTTTTCACGCATCTCTTTTTCCCCCAAGGACCTTACTTTTTTTCAGTCTGTTTGATATACCCACGAATACTATTGTGTGTTCTCTCATTTTGTAGAAGATTTCTCTATTTAATCTCTTTGGGTGTATCCTCACCATGTTCCCATATAACCATAATTTTCTTATTCTTATGTCCTTTTCCAAATCATATATTTCTTTGTATATTTGATTATTCGGTCTCAACCTTTAGCCTTTCTATGTCTTCTTAGGACCGTAAATTCATGAACATGTTATAAAATAGAATTATGTATAATACATTGGCACTATTTTTCGGTTGCATTTGTTTCGATGTTTGCAATTGCAATTTTATTTCATATTTTTTCAATAAGGAATACATATCTTCTACTATTTGACATTTTTTGCAATGTTTGATCATTGAGGGGAAGTTCCTTTTTAATTATGTACACATAAGTATTGATCTCGTACCCAAACACTTTTTTTACAATTAAATATTGTGTTAACATCCTTACAATAATCTCTATTTTTTATTTATATTGGTTGCATTAATTTGCAATGAGTGTTGAATTAATAGACAATATATTATTGGTGAGGTGAAAGATGTTGGAGGTCGCTACTGCGGCTATAGACTTTTGATGATAGTCCAACTTGCTAATTAATTGGAGTGCAATATAAGATGGCGAATATTTGGCGTTATTGTTAAGACGCTGTTGATTCATCATTGATTGTTTGAATTCAGACGTAGACATACCAGCTCTTCGACCTCTTTCGGAAACGTGCAGCGTTTGCGACATCTTCGAACATCTTCCTGGTTCCTCAGGTTACTCACTCATCGTGACCATCAAGAACATCATCACCATCTCGTTGCGTCGGTGACCAGTTATAGTCGTTCCGCTCCCTCTGCTAGACTCACATATCAATAATATCGTTTTTTTTTGTGTTTTTTTAATGTTTTTCTTTCGATTTGAATTAATAGTGTAACTTCAGTTTTAATTTCAAAGAGTTCAATAATTATTTCGTTATTTGATTCATTGCTTTGTAATTAGAGTTAATGTTTGTATGTTATGTATACTATGTATGTTTGATGTATAGTTTCAGTTTTCTCAAATAAATACTGATATTCGGAACCTTATTTGATTTGTTTTTTCTTTTAATTAATTTATTTTAGTTTTTGGAGCTTCATTCAAAAGACCCTGTCAATTTTGAGGGGACTCCAACAGATGGAATTTTTTTTTTTATCTAAGGAGAAAAACCGATCTGCAATAAGTACATAATTAGGCATCATAAAACTACAGCTAACGTCAGTGGTACCGATCGGCTGAATCGTACTGATTAATTTTTAAAATATCGATGGAATTGATAATCGACATTTGGAATGAACACATTCCTAATTCAGCAGAGTTTTACCACTTTTTCGAATACTACAATCCAATATTCGGATAAAGATAATAGAATCAGAAAGATATTGAAAAATGTCAGAAAAGTTGTGAATTTCGTTTCAATAATTACAAGTAATTTTTCGATTATTTAGGATTTATAAAATACAGTATCAACGAAAGAAGTTTCATAAATTTTCTCTATGGCCTATTTATACATGGGACAGTTCCAATAAAAAAAAATGTTCACTACATAAAATATGTAAATCGATTTTTTTTTTCACAAACTGTTTCTCTAAGGTGTGTGAAGTTGGTCTGTGAAGTGGACATACAGAACTTGCAATACTCCTAGATATATTACATTAATAATAACTATTAAAATCTAGGGAGTGGGGAAAATATCATATTTAGTACATTTAAGAAAAGAAAAGCGAAATTAACGAGGTATGTATATTACATTATAAACTTGGGGTGTACATGGATTACTTTTTCAGCCTTTTAGGTACATACTGTACGATCTACTTTAAAACCTTCAAATTAAGGTTTAAAAATACTAAAATAATATAAAATTGCACTTAATAACGACAGTTTTATTAACTTTTAAACAATAAAACCTAAGTAGATTGTAAATGATAAATAAGCTACGAAATAAAGACTATCACAATATGTATTAAATAAAATACGAGTATATTAAAAACATTGTTTTGATAAAAATAATGTTCCTTGAACTTTCATTATAACTAAGTAGATGGGTATAACGTTTGAACATTAGATAAATAAATGTACACTGTACGTATAAAAATAAAAAAATTAACGAGCAGAATTAATTGAATTCCTTGGTTCCTCTTGGGCTGATGTTGATGGTCCGGCTGTGCTGAATGCCTAGAAATTTCCCACATTTCATGGTATGATAGGGAGAAATAAAGAAATTTATTTTCATAAAAGAAGATAAACGCTATTGCAATTTAAGTTCAAACATAACACGATATCCTCACTCCTTAATATTCACATTTTGCATTTAAAACAACGTCGGTACCACGTTATACACGTGGCCTATTTGAAAGTTAATAGTATCTATCAGTTTTTCAGTAGAGCTTTGAATTTATCTTGTATCTAAAAAAAAAAAAAAAATGTTTTCAATGGTTTGAAACACACTAGGATGAATTAAAATACGGTACTTACCGAGCCAGGTCTACCAGAAATAGTGTTTCCCAATACAAAACACCCCTCAGATTATCTTTTTAGAGAGTGATGGAGGAATTTTCAAAAATAAACAAGGGAGTGAACTATTTTATGATGATGTATATCGTGCTAAGAAGGCTAAATATCAATCACAAAATTATTTTTGGATAAAAAATAGAACACAATACCCCTTCAAATTTTCAAACTAGAAAATAAGCCTTAAATATTTTCGAAATGCAAGCATTTTTAAGTTGTGACAACCTAGGGAGTGAGTAAATGCTATACATAAACGTCAATTACTCCGGCTATATATGTAGATATATTATTATTTTTGGGAGTCCATACTGGAACAATAGGTACTTGGCCATGTAAACTAAAATCTAAATTTTATATTTAGTACAATTTTCAAAATATCTTTGTGACTTAAATTGTACCGAAATTTTGAAATCACCCATATTATGTTTTATTCGCTGTGGTCAGTATCTTTGACGTACTACGGATCTAAACGTTTACGAATTCAGATGTCACCGAAATTCTCCAAACAGCTGAAGACATACCTCTGAAACGCCACGCCTTATAAGTGCATCAGATCGGTGAGAAATAAATGAGAGCTCCAACAGCCCTCTGATCAATAAAAATAATCCAATTCCCGCCTGGATTTTATTGTCCTTTTATTGGCCTCTTATCTGGAACAACCGCCCTTTGCCGCACCTGTAGAATTTGGAATCTTAAAAAAAAAAAAAAAAAAATAGGGGGAACCATGCTATGAAAAATAGAAAAAAAAAACGTAGACACAAAAAAAGTGACAATGGGACCACATTAATCACCAAGGTTTCCTCTGAGCGGGTCAATAATTTAACACCTGGAAGGAGAGTTTTTGTAGGACTGCTAGGGCATTGGCTGGATTAGTTGGGATCCGGCGGAGTACGAATGAAGCTGACTGATTGATGTACATTGAATGTATATGACCACACAGTTCGTTACAATAATTTATGTCTTGTACGGTGACAAATATCCGACAATCATTCTTAATATAATATGACAATAAAGTAAAGCTTACTCGCTTTTATATCTCAACAGAAAAATCATTAACAATATATACTTTTTTTCCATTTGTTTAGTTTTTAGAAACTTTTATTTAAAAATATATCTCCCTCACTTAATGTCGACAGATAGTATATATAGTAAAGAATCAGTTCATATAATAAAATATAATGAAAAAAAATTATTTTTAATAATAATGAAGATGGCCTATCCAAAAATGTGAGAATAAGGCATTACAACACAGTAGTGAAGCCAGAATGCGTATATGCAAGTGATCTGGCATTAAAGTATAATTTGGATAAATTAGAAATACTAGAAAGGCGAATCATGAGGAAAATATTAGACCCAAAGTAGAAGATTGGACATTACGAAGAAATTCTGAAAATAGATGTAATGAGAAAAAGAAGATTCACGTTTTTTGGTCACTTATATCGAATGCCTGATAGTAGATTGACAATTAAGATTTGCAGATATCTGTGGGATTAGAAATCTACAACAAGCTGGGTCAATGAAATGAATAGAGGTTTAAAAAAACAAAAACAATATACAAATAGAAGAAATAAATAATAAGGAAGACTTTCGGCAAAAAGTATTGCAAACGGAGGGATTCCAGGGCAGGAAAGTGAAAAGGACTGGTGCAAAATGGTCTGAGGACAGGAAGAGGAAACATGGCGAACAGATGAAAGCATAATGGAAGAAAAGAAAAGAACAAGGGAGAAAGAATTGAAATTAGCACGTGGTCCTCTGCTGGCCCATTCGGAAATAAAAAAAAAAATCATCTATAAATCCTTCAGCTGCGTCAATGGTATGAGTATCCAGTGGAGCCAGGGTGAGAGTGCTACAGCTACAGACGTGGACTTGAGTAAAGAGAGAAGTTGGCCATAACCAGGACTCCAATATAATCATGGTCTCAAAAGAGACTGAGTTTCTAAAATAGAAGTGGTCATGTTATATTTCAACCTTCAAGAAGGGTTGTGGCGATGAATAAAACTGGATAATAACTGAGCAATTGAATTAAGATGATTGGATAGCTTCTTGTGGAATTTTTATTATGTTGAGAATATATGGTATATTCAGATCATTATGTTGGTTTTTTTTTTATGACATAATCCATATTGTGACTATTCCTGAGTCTTATATTGAAAATATTTCGTATTTTAGATTGTAGACCATACACGTTTATTAAGTAAAATGTTTTTTTTTTTTTTTTTTTTTTTTTTTTTTTTTAATTCTTTTATTAATAGAAATTTACAACTGTATTTAAAAAAAAACACATCTAGTAAATATGCGGTATATATATGAGATATAATGACATGAATAAAACTTGTAGAGGAACTACCCACTGGTAGTACTCTAATGAATATTTACAAAAAAAGATCACGAGGCCATCTTCTTTTCAGACACCTCGGAGGATTGCCAGGAATGGAATGGGAAGCAAGTTGTACAACAAGTGGATTTGGATGAGCAGTGAGTTTATTATGAAAGGAAAGGTATCTGGTTCGTGCCAAATCAGCTACATATCGGATATTAAGGTCATTGTGGATCAATTCATTTGTGACAAAGTAAGAAGCATCTAGGATTTTTCAAAGGATTTTGGATTGGAGTGATTGGATGCGGGAAGAATTCGATGGTTTGGTGGATCCCCGGAATAAATTAGTTAACAGCAAATATCATTTATTATCTATAACATATAATAGGTAAGTTAATAATATAATTCTGTCAAAAAAAAAAAAAAAAAATCATTTTACAAGTTTTTATTTAAGAGGATAAACATTCTAAGTGTTCTGGATTTCATTTATTACTTAAGGTTTTGTAAATGTTTTAATAAACATTGGAAGCACTGATATTGCTATGAAATTTGTTTCAATGGTGTATTAGGAATCGAAAACCAGTACGGTTTTGTAATGAAATTAAAAATAATTTTTATTCTGGGATACTAAAAATCTTCAAAGAATAACAATCATAACAATTATGGTATGAATAAATGGTACTGTTACCTGGCTGCATTGATTTTGTAGAGCTTTAGCTTCCGCAGTTTAAAAATGCTCTTCCTATTTTCCCAATAGCAAATAAGTGTCTTCAATCAATTGATGTTTGAGTTTTTGAATCAATCCTTTAGTATTGATTAGTAAGGATTGTTTTGAATTATGTTGCAAGCAGTGTTGGTCTACAATTTATCACTTATGTAACATGAAAAAATATCGTTTTTTGGATCAGGAACGGTGTACAATAATAATAATTTATAATTGAGTATCCCAAAACTATCGCCTTTCCCAAGAATCGGTCGAATCGAGAATCGACATTGGGAATCCCTATTTCATATGCTAGATTTTTAAATATGTACGTGTTTGTTCACTATCTTTTACTTAAAATGAGCAAAATAAAAAAAAAAATTAAAAATTGAAAGAAATCGTTGGTTGAGATATAAACAACCAATCAAGTTCACTATATAGATACTAATGGAAAATTTATATTTTTATGTTTGATTTAAAGCATTGGTTCTTTACATTTGATACAAATCGAATATTTTCATGACATATAAGAAAAGAATATTATTGATTATTAATATGATAAAATTTTATAGCAACTGTTTGAATTTCTATTTGATAATAATTACTTTTTTGCACAATCATTTTCTTTAGATGATACATTCTTCAGAATAAAAGTAAAGTATAATTTAAAAAAAAGTTTTTTAAAATTTATTTATTTATTTTTATTTTATTACACGCAGTGATTTGTATCATAAAAGCAAACAATTTCGCTGAAAAAATAATGTTTTCAGTATCACCTCATTTAGCCATTTACCTGAAAATAATTGTACAATGGAAGATGAAATTCGTTGAAAATGAATACGCATTTTCACAAAGATAATTGTTCTCCCAGACCCATACATTTACCGTGATGGTTATGACAAAGTACGTCACCTGTATGATATGAAATGTAATATTACCATTTACTACGAATAGTGAAAATGGTCTGTTACTATTATCTGATTATTATTTAAACAAGACAACTAATTATAATGTATAATTAGATATAAATATATATTAATGTTGTAATGATTGAAATGTTCATTAAATTATGTCTAGTTGTTGATGTATGAATACAAGATTGAAATGCAAGTGTATGGTGCACGCCATTGACCAAGAACGGAACGTCATTAAAACTTTAAATATGTATATTCGTTTTTATAAAATAATATAACCTAACTATTTGTATGATTTTGTTTTTTGAAGTTCCCTGTTTCATCACTATTATCTTCCTAGGAAATATTTTTGTTTTGTTTCTGTGGTAAAACAAACAGAGCCCCAAGCGGTGGAGACACGTCATTAAACGTGCCACGATATTAACTAGACGACGATGGACCAACTTGAGCACGGACTGTCAATCATTAGGAGACCAGTTCGAAGACGAGGTTACCTCTTCCCCCCACCATTTTCCGCTCTAATTCTATGTAATTAAAAACAAATTTGCCTCTGCCCCATGCTCCGGGGCCATGAATAACTTTATATAGTCTTCAGGACTCGCGTCCTCTGGGAATTCTTTTTCTCCACGTGATTCAAGATTATGGGTCTCATCATGGATTCCCTTCCTCAACTTAATAAACTCCATTACTAGAAAATCATAAGTTACTCTTAAATCAAAATTCTCTAGTTGAAGTTAAAATAGTTATTATTTATATCACTCTACGGGAAATGGTAATTATTTAGAAATGAATTTGTTAGTCAAAAAATGATCAAAATGAATTACTAAAATCTTCTCTAAAGATTTCAGATTTAACCCTACATGGTTCTTGTTCTTTTAATTTTTATTCACACTGGAATCAATATATTTTTTCAATGTCTGGATTTAAGATAGTACTTTAAATTTAAGAAGTTTTTAAATGCAATTTTATATTTACCTACATATTCATTCTGCCCACAGATATATTATAAATCTTTATAGTATTAACGGAATAGCTATGAGTATTCTGGATCACGTTATTTTGAACTGATATCATTTGAATTAGTTTTTGCCACATTATAAAAATCAGGACTCAGACAAACACCTTTTATTTTGAAAGATAATAAAAAGTCAGATAAAATAAAAATACATAAATCACTAAGCCACTCAAAAAAAGAACGAAAAAGTTTAATGTACTGACAAAAATTAAGCATCTGATTGAAATTTACGTGATTGTTATGAATTTTACATTTTTGTTTAGAAGGGATTTATTTTTATTTAAGAAAAAAAATTACTAGAGAGTAGTTAATCCCTCTAAGTCGTTTAAATATTCATTTTATTCTACATATTTAGCAGTTTTAAAAAAAATCATAAAATTAAAACACCTAGAAATAAAAACTGAGTTTCAAAAATCTAAAAAAACAAAATCACTACTTTTGAAAGGTAGATTCGTTTGATGTGAAAATTAACAATGTTTTAGATGGTACTGGAGTACTTCAAGTAAAAACTAAATTTTGAAGTACATCATTCAATTTTTTTTTTTTTTCCATTTATTGATATTTACAACTGTACAAAATAATATACAACAAGTAAATGTGTTGACAGTGAATACAATGGCATGTAAAGAACTTGTGAAGAACTACTCACTAGTAGCACTTCAATAAAATCTACACTAAACGGTCTCTAGGCCATCTTCTTTTCAGACGCCTCGGAGAATTATCAGGGATGGAGGAGGAAGCAAGTTGGGAGACTAGTGAATTGGAGTGGTTATGGAACTTACTATGGAAGGATAGGTATCTGGTTCGGGCTAAATCAGAAACATATGGAACATTAAGATCTTTATGGATAAGTTTATTGGTCACATAGTAAGGAGCATTGAGGATTTTTCGAAGGATTTTGGATTGCAAAGATTGGATACGAGATGAATTGGATGGTTTAGTACAGCCCCAAAGCTCAACTCCGTACGTCCAAATAGGTCTAATCACTGTCATGTAAATGAGTCTTTTGTAATTAATTGGGAGCTTTGAAGTTTGTCTAGTAAATGTTGAAGTAGTCTGTAACTCAAAAATTTTAAAACGTTTTTTTTCACTCCCTTATAATTTCGGTGCAGTTACTAAACGTTTTTTCCGTCATATATAGTATCAATTAGGTTTTATGCCTGTGGCATATAAAATATAAATCGTCAATTTTTTTTTAAATATGGTATTTCCACTGTATAATCATCTAAATTTTTTTATAACTTACTAGCCTAATAAGTTTTTATTTTACTTTTTTTTTTTTTTAATTCGTACGAAAATACCGATAGATTATAAACAATTCATTAATTATAGCTTCTAACGTTTAAAAAAATATAAATGGGAATAAAGGATTAAAGTTATGTTGAATCTTGATAAATGGAACATATTGAATTCGGATAAATATCCTTAAAAAATATATATACTGTATCAGTGATATAGATTTATTTTTATTTTATATATATTTCAACCATAGGTTCTTACGAGGCCTCCACTAAACCATCCAATTCAACTGATGCTCAGTTCTTACAATCCAAAATTATTATAAACATTGATATACTTTTTTCACTAACAATATTTTCGGTAGTAATAATAAAATCCTCGTTCTTCGTACCAAATGCTAATATTACATTACATATCATTCAGGTGATGTACTTTTTCAAAACATGTATGGGTCAGGGAAAACAATTATCTTTGAGAAAATGTGTGTTCATTTTCAGCGAATCATCTTCATTGTGAAATTTTCCATTGTGCAATTACTATAAATAAAAATAAACGGCTTTTATAAAGCACTGCGTCTTTAAAAAAAAAATAAATTTTTATAACTTTTTTTATACTTTACTTTTATTCAGAAGAATGTTTCATCTAGCCTTAGTTGTTGTACACGGCACCTAAAATAGTAATCAAATAAGTAAAGAAAATGATTGAGCAAAAAAGTAACTGTTAACAAATAGAAATTCAAACAGTTTGTATAAAATGTAATCATACATTAACAATCAATAATCAATAATTTTCTTTTCTTATCTGTCATGAATATTTTCGATACGTTTCGAATGTTAAGAACCAATGCTCTAAATCAAACATAAAAATATAAATTTTCCATTAGTGTCTGTATAGTGAACTTGATTGATTATTTATATCTCAACAAACTATTTCTGTCCAATTTGACCCAAATAGAAAGTGAACAAATGCATACATGTTTCAAAATTAAGCATATGAACTAGGGATATGTCGAATCCCTGTCACTCCTTCCTTTGTCACAAACAAACTTATCCACAAAGATATTACCTTTTAATATAGAACTTTTATAAGTATTACCGATAAATATTTGCTTTGCAAGCAATTGGCATATAACTGTGAGCATCATTATCTCATTTACTAGATGTATTAGTATGCAGTAGTAAATTTCAATAAATAGAAAAAAAACAAAAAAAAACTTACGAAATAAAATACTTTTTTGAATCTGAAATTACAGGACATTTCTGGTTTTAAGAAACCAGTTCCTTTTTTTTTTTTTTTTTTTTTTTTTTTTTTTTTTTTTTTTTTTTTTTTTATCGTTGGAAACGAATGAAAAAATTAATAAGCGTGTTTCTCAACGTTTGTATGTTATATAATAAGGCACCCTAACGTACAGGCTCAAACGGCTCAAGTATCAGCGATATGAAAAGCTTAAATGTAAATGTCGGCTAATTATTTAGGAGGGTAATTTGTTTGCTTTTAAGCCAGTTAAGTGTTACTAAAATAATTATCCCCACTTTAGCCTCCTTGTTTACCTTAAGAAGATTAGAACTCGAAAAATACTCAATGTAAATTATCATTCTCTTTTCCATCTACTTGACTAAATGAGTTTTTTTTTTTTTGTTATGTTAATTATTATACTGCTCTGCAAGTCTAATTTTATTTAATATAATTAGTTAACAGAAAAATAATTTAGTATGTTAATTAGATTGTTTGTTTTAAACCTTAAATTGGAATTTGCATACAACGGAGTGAAAAAATACGAAGAGTAATATTTAATACATTTTTATTTACTGAATTTTTTATAACTCGCTCAAATTTTATTTTGCCAGATATTACAATCTACAGTTTAGGGTAATAAAGAACCCAGTAATCCCTAATTAAAAATATGAAATGAAATATAATTATGATATAAACAATATTTGAAATGTCGTAAAGAAATCTATAGGTTAAAATTGTGGACTTTTCAGTAGGGCATTTTTAATCGTTTTTCTAAATTCTGTAATGGTGGACGGTATTAAAAAAAATAACGTTTGCCCCGGTATAGATACTTTAAGACCTTATTAAAAAGCAAAATTTCTCATAATTCTGATATCAATAAACATGCTTCGAAGTTTAATAGCTAACTTGTTTTCAAGGTAACTTGATTTAACAACTTCCTTATGACAACCACCGAAAAATATGGATGCTAAAGCTAATCTCATGGATATTTGCAATTTTTAAATCCCCCTTCAGTAGAAAGTAGGATTCCAGGAGATCTTAGCACTTCTTTGTCGCAACTTCGTAAAAAAGCATGTGTATACTATTTTTTAATAAGTTGTTAAGACCTATAATATCCAAGTTTGCAACCCTGCTGCGGATTATGGTTGATAAGACATCTAAAACATTAAAGAGTACTAAATATTTGACAATTTAAGCCCAATTGAAGCTCCGTAGGCCAGTCATATGCTAATATTTGTAGATATTAGCTCTTCAAAAAAAAAAAAATAAAATAATAATAAAATTGAAATTTTTCTATTGCCGTAAAGTTCTGGGCTTAATACTGACGAAGGTAATCGTTTCCCAAAAACAACTTTGGAGAAGAATTTAAATGGAATTTAATAAGATTTAATTTGATACCTAAACTGTACCTGTAGACCAAAATGATTTTTTTCAGAAATTGGAAAAAATTGCGAAAATCGGATTAGGAAAAAAAGTTATTTAACATTCTAACTAAACAATCTACTTAATAAACGTGCATGTTTTAAAAGTAATCTGAAATATGAACGATTTTAATGATAGGTAAACATTTATATTTTGTTTGTTTGTTTTAGTTTTATGGCGTACAACTACACCGGTTATCAACGCCAATTTTTCCTTTTTATTTTATTTTTGTACCAAAATATTCCGTTATTTGATTTAATTCAATTTACATGTTTTATACAAACTTATGTTCTATTACATATTTAAAATTTGTGTCAAATTTCTGTAAATAAATCGTTTAATTTTAGGAATTTGAACAAAATTTATAGTTAGTAAAATGACAGTTAAAACATTAGACAAAAGACAACTAAAATTAATGTGGAGACCGTTTTGTTAGGTACCAACCTAAAATATAAACCAGTATGAAGGAAATAATTGTGTGGATAAGTCCTATAAGCCGTAAGCGCATGGTTTACGAAATATAAAAATAGTGCTAAATTTTCACGGATTTTCTAGAACTAAGTAAATCGGGCTACGTTTTGAGGTTTGCAACCATGGATATCAACTACCCTTATGGGTCCTTACAACATATTAAAAAATAGTAGATACCTGCGTTTTTTTTTTATTTTATTTGTTTTTTTTTAAATCGGGTGGGCTATCAGTGATGGCAAAGACTAAATTTTTAATTTTCCATATTAATAATATCAAAAGCATTAGTACAAGTGTCTTACACAAGCAGTATTCTATGATGCTCTCCTGGAATCTTTCTGATTTGAATTCTTCCCCCATTATTTATTCATCCTTTGGCCTAATTTACTGACCTAGAATAAAACATTTTCAATAGACCCCTCTAATCCCGCCACGCCTCAGTACTAACTATCCTCATTAACCTTAGCTGGCAAAAGTTTTAACAGCTTGTAAATAAGTTACTCTTGAACTTGGGCTTTATTTGTCCGTGAAGTTGCCAGCTAAGACAGCCTAATAACAGAGCTGACTGCGCTGTAGCAAACGCTGAGCCGAAATAGTGAGGAGGGGCTGAGCGAGAGGTGCCCTATTTTCTTTTAGAGGCAATAAATATTAAAGAGGGCCGGATAAGGCGACACCAATTTGAGACTAGGCCTCTTGTAATTATTCACACTTAGGGAGCCTTTGAGGGTGGCATCGGATTCGTTAGCAGCCTCCTCTATCTTCACTTTATTAATTTACAACTTCTTCAGGTTCCAACATCCAGGGTTTATCATTCCTTTGCTTTAAATATTAAAGGGACTTCTACCACCTTCCCTTTTGTATGAATCATTAAAACATTTTTACGGACCTTGAAAACTTATTTACCCTATAAAGAGGGACCTTGACGATCAGGACGAATTATAAGAGACAGGAGGTCATCCAAACTAGCGGATCGTCTGGATTAGGGTAAATTAATAGTTATGGTCACCTCACCTGTTATAGGCAAGCTAATACAATTTGCACAATAACAAGGGACTACCCTCTTCATTTGTGATATCACCAAAAATACATCCGAAAACGGTTTAAAATTTATTTGCCAATGAAACCATCCCTCTTATCCCTTTCCAGAATCCGTTAAAAATAATTTCCTCTAATGTCCAAAAAGTAACTCTTTTTTTTTTTTTTTGGTAAGAACGTTTTTAGAGAGTTTATAAGGAATTTTTGTATAATTTCTTCATTAATTTCTAGTTTTTGAGTTATTTAGCTGTTCATTAGGATAAAAGCTTCCATATGGGCTACAGAATTTTAATTGATAATAATTTTGAACTGACCATAAGCGGTTTATAAAAGTACGAGATACTAGTTATGGTCACCACAATTCATTTCTATTTCCATTGTGTTACAATCGTTCTTTCTGCTAAAAAAGAAAAAAAAATAGAATTTTCTTCGTTTGATTATGTAATTTTTTTTTCTTACATATTTTTTTTTATTTTTTATTTATTTTATTTCCAGATCGGCCTGGTAAGCCTTACATGGATGATTTAACAATATTAATGATTTAACAATAGTAGAAGGAAGGGTATAGTCTCGTGCAAGAGACACCCATAACAGATAAGTTTTCTAATATTTTTGAATAATTGTAACTTTAGAGGAAGTATATAATAACAAAAAATAAAATAATAATTAACAAATAATACAGTAAATGAAGTAAATAAATAACTGAATAAAGTAAATGAAGTAAATAAATAAAGAGGAAAGAAAAAAAATAATAATAGTAATATACGGCAATATCAGTTGCTTAACAAAAAATTAATATTAAAAAAACAGAAAAAAATATATAAGAGAATAATAATATAGACAAAACAAATAGGTGAAGTACGAAATAACTAATAATACAATAAAATTGTAGTAATAAGAGTAGTAGTTGGTGTTGTAACGAAGAAGTAAATACGAAATAAAATATAGGGTCTACAACTTTGCTCCCGCCGTTTTCCAAAAGATGGCGCTAGTAGCCAGTAGTAGTTCAAATAAATAAATCACAGTTGTTTTCCATCAGTTGTGACATCTATAAACATAACCTTACATCGATATTAGTTAATGTTTGTTTGCGTCGTATAGTTACACTTAATTAAATATGTCAAATTATAAACCGAATTCTCGTCATTTGCGGGAGATTTTACTTTTTCATTTCAACATGAAAAAATCGGCCGCTGAGGCTCATCGGGTTATTTCAAGTACTTATGGTGATGATACTATTAGTGAAAGAACGTGTCGCGAGTGGTTCCAGCGCTTTAAAAGCGGTTACAGAATATTCATGGATCCAAGGTCATGTTGTGTATTTGGTGGGATCAGCTTGGCGTAATTTATTATGAGCTGCTAAAACCTTCTGAAACAATTACTGGTGCACTTTATCGAACGCAATTAATGCGTTTGAGTCGGGCATTAAAAGCAAAACGGCCGCAATACGCAGAGAGACACGAAAAAGTAATTTTGCAACACGACAATGCTCGACCTCACGTGGCGAAAGTAGTCAAGACGTACCTCGAAACACTGAAATGGGAAATTCTACCTCACCCGCCATACTCTCCAGATGTTGCTCCATCTGATTACCATTTATTTAGGTCGATGGCACACGGCCTGGCGGGCCAGTGCTTCGATTCTTTTGAAAAAGTGCAAGAATGGATCGATTCTTGGATCTTATCAAAGGATGAAGAATTTTTCCGACGCGGGATTCGTTTGTTGCCTGAAAGATGGGCCAAAGTAGTGGAAAGTGACGGACAATACTTTGAAACATAAATAAGATACCACTTTTTTTTAATATAATTTCTAAGAATTAAAAAAAAACGGCGGGAGCAAAGTTGTAGACCCTATAGTAATGGTGTTTACATCAGGATGTCTTGCATGAGTCTTGGTTTCAATCTGCGGGATGTTGTTTGAGCTCCTATGTTGAAAGCTACTGCACCTTTAACCGCTGGTCACTTGCTATGAAACCTGGTGTAGCATTTAATGATGTAATCGTCAATGGATTCTATTTCTAATTCACGGTGTAGCTGACTATTTCTTACAAACCAGGGAGCATCTACTGCAATTCTCAGGACCTTGTTTTGGAAAGATTGTAGTTTCTTCCGTTTAGTAGAGGATGCAGCTCCCCACACTTCACAACCATACATCATTAATGGCCTGAGTATTGTTTTGTAGACAAGGATGGTTATATTTGGTTTAAGAGTGGATTTTCTGTTTATTATCGAGTACAGCATTGTCAGCCTTGCGTAGGTCTGTGTAAGTTTAATATTGATGTGGTGGTTCCAGGTAAGGCGACAATCGAGATGAACACCAAGGTATTTTACTGCCTCATTAGATGGATTCCACTGAAGTATGTTTCCGTTTAGAACCAGTTCCGGTGGGTCTGTTGGTCGTCTGAGGGTAAAAATTTTAGCAATACATTTTTGAATATTTAGATTGATCATCCATTTGTCAAAGTACTTTTCTAGTTCGTTAAGGTGAGTTTGAAGGGTATTTATAGCTATTGTTATATTTTCGTGTTGCGAAAAAACTGCCGTGTCATCAGCGAACATAGCTATGGAGGTTTCGGACGATTGGATGATATCGTGAAGATAAAAGTTGAAGAGGATGGGCGATAGAACTGATCCTTGTGGAGTACCGGCACTGATAGGTCTGGTGGTTGAGATTGTGTTGTTTATTCTAACGGTGAAGGTTCTGTTATTGTGAAAAGAATGTAGAATATCATATAGATATTTTGGAGTGTCTATTGATTTAAGTTTATATAAAAGACCCTGATGCCATACCTTGTCAAATGCTTGATGAAAATCTAAAAATGTGACAAGTGTATTTTTTTTCATTTCAAAACCGTTTACTATAAATTCTGATAATCGTGATAGTTGGTGCGCTGTGGAATGACTGATCTGAAATCCAAATTGAAAATCTGGAATAATGTTTATATCTTGAAAAAATGAAGTTAGGTGCCTTTTTATACCTGATTCCAGAAGTTTTCCTAATATTGGTAAGAGGCTTATAGGCCTGTAGCTGCTGATTTGTTTGACGTTTTTCCCTGGCTTGTGAATAACTACCAGTTCAGCCTTTTTCCAATTATCAGGAAAATAACCAGTCCGCAAGCAACTATTGAAAATTGAAGTTATTAAAATGATAGCTTTTCTCGGTAATTGTTTAATGGCAATAGCTGGAATTATATCATGACCAGGACTTTTTTTTGTTTTAAGCCTTGTAATAAATTCGAAAATTTCTTTCGGAGCTGTAAATTTCAGTGGACGTTGTGCTGTTGCTAGTGGTATTGATACAAATTCATTAATCTCATCATATGCTAAATTTATTCTTGACGGACCTATTTCACTTGTAGGGATAGAAAATGTTTTTTCAAAATAGTCAGCAAAGCCCTCAGCTTTCTCCACATCGCTATTTTCTAAAAAGCTTGGAATTTGTTCATGTTTGTTTAACAGACGTCTCGTAGCCTTCCATAGGGATTGATCATTTGGATCCAGGTTTGTAACATAATTTTTATATTTTGAAAAAGTGATTTTTTCTAATTCTATTTTGACAGTTTTTCTTAATTTGTTCCATATTTTTTTGAAATCTGGATTTTTGGTTCGTATCCACTGTCTTCTAGCTGAATTTTTTTCTCGTATTTTTGATAGAATAGAATTTGGAACGTTTTTAAAAAAAAATGTTTCTTTTTTTGTGGAATGACTTTACTGTAGACTCATTTATGCATTTTGATATGTTTTCTGTAAATTGTTTTATTGCTTCATCTATTTCATGTTTATGTTGGAATTTTTTTTTAAACAAATATTTTCTTCTATCAATTGTTTGTACGTATCCCAGTTAATGAATCCTTTAACCATGGAACTCCGAGTGATAATTTCAGGAGTTTCGGTTGAGAACTGAATCAATATTGGAATGTGGTCCGAATTTAGAGCAGCTATTGTTTTGCTTGTGACAGGTAGGCTGATATTTGTTGATAACATAATATCTAATATGTCAGGTGTACACCCTTTTCTAAAAAATGTATGTTCAGGAGGTGCCGTAATTTGAATATTGTTTCTAGAACAAATGTCTAGTAATTTACTACCATTCCAGTTTGATTTACGACACCCCCAGTAGATATGTTTACAGTTCATATCACCCAATACTAAAGTAAATTCATTCAGAAGTAATAATTTAAGAATTTCTTCTTCTTTGAGCTTTTTATTTGGAGGCTTATATACTGCTGTGATAACAGAGCTGGGAGTAGAATTGAGACGGATGGATATAAATTCGATATTAAATATGTTGAGAATAATATTTTCGGAGAAGCTAATATTATTTCTGATGATGAGAGCTACTCCACCAGAGGCTGTCGAGCTGTTCCTGTCTTTTCTCAAAATTATATATCCGGGTATATTAAATTTAATATTACTTGATAGGTGTATTTCAGATATACAGGCTATATCGATAGAGTTTGATTCTAGAAATATTTTAAATTCAATTTTTTGTGAAAAAATACCATAAGCATTCCAGTTTAAAAGATTTAATTTTTTTATTCCAGAAGCCATACTAAAATAAATATAGAAACATTAGGAATGTAGGAAGTATAATGATAATAAACATATTGATTATAACGGGTGGGGAAGGAATTAGTAACAGTCGAAGGGCTGTTGTTTACAGTAAGGCCCATTTGTAAAGAAGGAGGTTACTAACGAACTTAAATGTTTCATTATTTGTGATAAATATGGTTTTATAGCATTGATTATGATTTTTGTAATAGCGGTCAATATGTTTTCACTGTCATCTTCGGTGTTATTTTTTTCTTGAGGTTGTTGTTCAGGTGATAAGGCAGAAGAATACGAAAAATGTGGTATGGCTTTACAAAATGTTTTACGATTTGATGGCGTTTCTTCATTTTTATTTTCGATATTGCTTGGAACGGCAGGTGAGTTGGTTTTGTTTTTTATTGTTTGATAATATGGGCAATCTCTGTAGCTAGCTGCATGAGCTTAATTACAGTTTACACAATATGGCTTATCGGTGAATTTGAGGGGACATTTTGAAAAATGATGTTTTTCCTTACATTTAACACACCTAGGTTCTAAACGACAATAATTCTTTGTGTGACCGAATCTTTGACAGTTGGTACACATGGGGATGTCATTGTTTTTATTTTTTGGTTCTACTGAAATTAGAGCAGAAAATAAATTTTCGAGTTTAAAGATATCTTTGGCTTTTGTATTATTAACTATTGAAACTGAACAAAGAGGGGTGGGTTTTTTTTTCTTTATTTAATATTCTCGAAACGTATAAAACATCGAAATCTTTAGATATTAGTTCAGATTTCTTACATATTGAAATTTACAACTGTACATATACAGGGTGTCCCGAATTTAAATGGCAAAACTTCAGGAACTTATAGGGGACCGAAAAACTAAGACAAAACTTCCTTTAGAGATTTGCTCGTTTTTGCTTAGTTTTAGAGAAAATCGCAAAAATAAGAAACAAAACAAGTTTTCATTTTTATACTTATTTATTTACTTAAATATTGCTCAAAATGTTGTCCTCTTGTACCAATGCAAGCATTACATCTAGCACTCACTTGATAAATTGCAGCTAAACATTGTTCTGATGATATTTGGTGCACTGCATCTATGATTCGGTCTCTTAATTGCTCTCTTGAGTTGATTGACACCGAAATAAACTTTTCTGCTTCTGCTTCCCCCATACGAAGAAATCCATGGGTGTCATATCAGGTGATCTGGGTGGCCAAGGTACTACTCCTCCACGTCCAATCCATCATTATTTATATCCAGCCAAGCTCGAGCAACTCTGCTATAATGAGCTGGACATCCATCGAGTTGGAACCACATTTCAATCCGCTGCTGTAAGGAATGTCAACTAAATAATTAGAAAATCGTTCTCCAAAAAATGTGTAAATGTGATACCATACAAACTTCCAGGTAAAAAATATGGTCCCACCAGTAATCCGTTCCAAATTCCAAGCCAAACGTTAATAGCAAATTCATGCTGAAACCTATTCTCTCTAATAGCTCTGGGATTTTCAAGAGCCCATGATAATTTCTTTGATTAACAATTCCTCCTCTTGTAAAGGTAGCTTCATCGGTTCATATAATTTTTAATGGAAATAAATTATCATCGCGAATTTTGTCAAGAAACCAGTTACTAAAATTCAATCTCTTGACTTAATCTTGAGGTAATCAATTCTGATCTTTTTGAAGATGGTATGGGTAGCGATTATCACCTTTCAAAGCTCGCCATATTGCTTGCCGCAATATTGCTAATGCAGCAGATGCTCTTCGGATGCTAGTCTCAGGATTGTTATCGAAGTGGCGTTGGACACAATTTCTTCTCCGATAATCTCTGCTCTTATTGCTGCCTGGAATTGGTCGCCTTCATTACGTATAAGGAATGACCCAGTCTCTGGAAGTCTATTAAAAGTTAACGAAAAGACTCGTCGATTAGGCACTCTTCTATTTATTTGGAAATTGGCGCACATACTCCCGCACCGCTTCTAAAGCATTATCGTTACAGAAACCATACACAAAAATCATATCAGCGTATTCAACATTAGAATATGCATGCGGCATAGTGGTTGATGCTATTCACACAAAAATATCAGAGTAACTGACTGAAGACTGATTTAGGAATTATAATCCTAGAAGGAAGCCAAAATGTAAACAAATGAAAGAATGTAAAGGATAACATTAAGTATTTACATACCTTACTGCCTAGCCTGACGAACTTTGAAAGGTGATAATCGCTACCTGTAACATTTTTGTTTTGTTTCTTTTTTTGCGATTTTCTCTAAAGCTAAGCAAAAACGAGCAAATCTCTAAAGGACTTTTTGTCTTAGTTTTTCGGTCCCCTATAAGTTCCTGAAGTTTTACCATTTAAATTCGGGACACCCTGTATAGATCTAGTAAATATTTTGTTAATTATTTCAATAACATGCCAAAACTTGAAAAGAACTACCTATCAGTATCACTTCAATAACTATTCTACACTAGAAGGTCTCTAAACCATCTTGGAAGGTTATAGGGAATAGAATGGGAAGCAAGTTGAGAGACTAGTAGTTTTGTGTGGTTATGGAGATTAGTATAAAAGGATAGGTATCTGGTTTGGGCTAAATCGGCAACATAAAGGACATTGAGATCTTTATGGATAAGTTTATTTGTAACAACGTAAGGGGGATTTTGGATTGTAAGGATTGGATAAGGTATAATTAGAAAGTTTAGTTGAGCTCCAATGCTCAACTCCATGTGACCAATTAGGTTTGATAATTGTCATGCAAATGAGTCATTTGTAGTAAATCGAAGATTTAAATGTGTCATTTTAAAACTTAGATAGAATCTCCTTTGTTAGTAATGGTCATATTCGACCCTGTCTCTTAAGTGAACATTACTAGTCACTTATAACTTATACACAATCATAACTTATAACCTTGTAACTCAGAATAGGAATAGTCGTTTTCGCGGATGGCTTCTACTGTTATAAGAAAACTGGAAATATCGAAAAAAGTTAGTTTACTAAAATATATTTCGATTTCTTATTATTTAATATCTTTTTAGAGGGGATGATTACCATATTGCATGTCGTTACTGCTTATGTAAAAAAATGAGAAGTCCAGCTACTAATTATAATCTGATAAATAGTCTTTTTAATAAATTTTAAACTATCTTTTCATGACTGTTTATAAACTACTAAGTAACTACAAGGCTTGTGAATATTTACTCATTCGAGAGACTGTGTTTTTAAATATATAGGTATTTTAATTTTTTGTTTTACCACGCTGTATTAGTATTTAGATTATTTTGAAAATTTCAGTTAATCATTAATTAATAGTCATTTTAAGTTATTAAAAACATTTGTTTAACGATTTTTTCGTCACTTCACCATAACTAGTGACTACAGTCGGTAAAACGTGACCATAAATGACATTTTTAGTTCTTTGTAAAAAATTATAAAAATTTATTTGAAAGGAAGCTTTATCATATTTTTTAATTTTGTAATCAATAGAATAAAGTTTTGAGATTCTAAATATGTAACTATAGGTGTTATCTTAGTAACTGTACCAAAGACATTCCCTTTTAAATCGACCAGTTCTTTACTGACATAACCTATGATCCCTATTAAACAATTAGTAATTTAAGTTAAAAATGAAACGAATAATAAAAATAGAGTTATGTATTACAATTAAATTAAAATGGTTATTTACAAAAAAACAAAAACATATTATTTGTTTTTTTTTTCTAAAAGGTCAGTTATTTTTTATTGAATTTTATTATGCACATGAGATTCAAAAGCACGATCCCTCAAATAACGGAGTAGCATAACCCTGCTAATCAAACGATGTCTTTTCAGCCCATCAAAGTACCAAGTCGAAAGCTTATACTTGAGGTACGCGTGATAGAATAGAAGGATCAACACAATAAGGAGGATCAGCCGGTACTTGTTCTGTGCGACTTAGGAACGTATTAATTCTAAGCGTATTGTTTTTTTATTTCACCGATATTGGACTTACCAAGGCAATCAAAGGTTATCAAAATTTTCGTTCAACGTGACAATTTTATGTTATTATAATATAAAACGTTGCAATGTATCCGGAAAAAAGTAAATTTTGGTTAAATTGTTCACAGCTGGTTAGTAAAGATAAATGTCAGACTGGATTCGGAAGGAGAATTATTTGGTGTGAGGCCGTTTTCAATGCGAATTAACTACTTTTCTTTGAAAACCACATCAAGATAGCCTAGTCGAAAAAACTCCGAAATAAAAAAAGAACAAATTGGGAAATTGGAATTAGCTGGTTTTGGATTTCATGTTGTAAACGTTTTACTACTATTACATATATTCTAAGAAAATAAAACGACACGTGTCGGGAATGGTAGAACGAGAAAACGAAAAATAAGTTGGGGGTTAGCAAAGTAGAAGAGATCGTACGAACTACCGCTTCGTCCGGATTATAAGATGTCCGGATTATAAGATGTCCGGATTATTGAATTCTTACTGTATGTGGTGAAATATCGAACAGAGGATTTAATCAAAGTAGTAATACAGTCACAATCAATTCAAGACCACCTTGCGTTAAGAAATCACACTGCAAGATACGAACCGTTCGCCGCCCTAGTCCTGCCAATCTTCTGTCTTTTTTTAAAACTAGCTCCTTAATTACCCCGTTAATCTGGTGAAAGCATATCATTACTGCCAGATACAAATTTTCTGGATGAGTTGGGAACTGGAAAAGCCATGTCTAATTGAAGATATTTCTTTAAGGCCTATTTTCCAGCACATCTACAAGAGATAAAAAAAGAAATGAAAAACAGATTAATGATTTACAAAAATCAATTCTAATATATCCCAATAATACTCTAGTCTTTTCCTACTAGCAGTAACCCTGTTGAAAGGGATTTTATTCATTTCTGTACACACCATACTTAAAAGAATACAATGTACATATAATTTTTAATTTTTGTTTTGATTATTGTACATGTACATACTAAATGTGTCAAAAGGTCAATATAAAAAATAAGCTTGGCAACGACGAAAAAATTGTTGAAAAAGTAATAGCCCTCCTTTATAGAGAAAAGTTATATTACAAAATATAGATAAATTTTCATCGAGAACAGACGGGCGTTGATGACCAATAAGTTTTACGCTCTAAAACTCTCAAATAAATAAATAAATAAAAATAAACAAGAAAAGTAAAATAAACTAATGAACAAGAAGTTATAGGTATAGTATAAATAAATCAAAATTCAACAAAATCAAGCAACAAAGTTATTTTATCATCAGAAAACCTTAAAAAAAAAATAAATAAAAAAAATAATAGAGAGAAATTTATAATTACTGGATAATATTTTAAGATATTTCATATTTATATCCTCTATTTTTAGTATGGAATTTTTAAGAAATATTTTGAAATCTTCAAATAAATTGTTCATCAATCCTAGTTTCTGTACTATTTTTGTCTTTAGTATAGTTATGCAGTCAGTGAGTAGTCTTCATCCGTATATGCAATACTGTCTTATTTTTTTCCCCCCCAATAATACTGTCTTTTTAAATAATGACATATTCACAACTCTATATCGCTCATCCGATGCGACAACGACGTGACTGCGGAATTCGTTAAAACTAGGAATGTGGGAAGTGCTCCCAAAAGGTTAATTCATAACTTGTAGTCTTACTGGGGATAAAATTGATTTTTACAAATCAATTGAAAAAAAAAAACGTTACAAAGTGTCTATTTTTGTTCAAACCTATATTTCACCTAAACAGAAGGTCCTAGCGAAAAATATTATATAACAAAAAATATTCACTATAAAGTTTCCGATAAGGAAACTGTCGGCAAATTTTTTATAGACTAACAGAGCTGAAGTTCGAACGTTTAATGTTTGTTGAGAGTGAAAAAACCGTAACAAAAAAATTATAGAACCCTAATCAAAAGACATATATGTCAAAATACTATCGAAACATATTTGCTGTGAACTAACAATTGGTTCATCTAAAAGTTCATATAAATACTACGTATATTATAATATCGGTTGTAAAATCTCCAGTATAATTTATTTTTTTACAGTTGCTTCTTTGTGAGCGGCACAACATATATATCGAAAAAATGTGGAAAACAATGACACTGTGACAATGACACATTTAAAACAGTTCGTGAAAGTTTAGCATATGCGACTTGAGTGTTCGGGATACAATGAAAGGATCATTATTTACATCACCTAAGAAGTCTACTTTTTCATTTAAGATGGCAACGATGTTATAATCGGCGTTCTAGTTATAGTTTTAGATCCAATCCTGCTTAGCATATCAAACATTGCTTATTATGTTCAGTTATCTAAATATTCTTAAAAATCATGTCCAAACAATATCCGGATCTACAATCAGATCAAGGAACTTTCTAGCATACCAGGAAGAACACAAAGGCAAGTCGCAAACAAAAACCTTTCAGAGTTAGCAAATAGCGACCAGGATGACAATAGCTTGTGCAAGGTGAGGTCGTGTGCCCTTTCCGGCCCTACGATGGCTGCACCCCTCCTAGGACAATCTTCCCTTCGTCCTTTTCAAAGGTCAATATCCATCCGAATTTTCTTAATATTGAAAAGAAACTGGCAGTGGGCGTCCCTTCAGGATATAAATCAAAGTTTTTAAGTACCTGATCTTTATGGAGTGTCTTTTCTTGGCGGTCAGGTCGGTGGATGCAACATTCACTGTTGAAGGGATCTATTGTATTATTTGGTCACACTGATCCCAGAACGCTTAATCGCTCAAAGGCTTTTGTAGCATCAATTTAACCTAGCTTATTTTGCATATTTAAACAGATTTTCAATAATATTATTTAATATAATTTTACTTACAAAATAAGAGTGGTTGTAATCTTAATTTGACGTTGATCGTGGTAGGAATGTCATGAAAAACCTTCACAAAGTTCTTATGCTTTTAAGATCATAAAAGCTGGCAAATAAACAAATTTAGTTTATAGCTTACTAACCATTATATGTTGTTATTTTTTCTTAATATATTTCAATTTTATAATATCACTAAAACTATCCAAATGATTGGTCGTTAAATGAGCTTTGGTATAAATAAAAAAATAATTAAAAGCGTAATATAATTATTATGATTGCAGAAGTCGCTTCTATTCGTTTACTTTTCCATAAATTGTTTTAAAACTCTAGGCATTAAGGCAAATATTTTCAGACCATCAATTATTTATGCTTGTAAGTTATTATCCTTCCAGTTTCAAATATTCTTTTAAATATTAGGGCATGTTTAGAAATATATTTACATTTCGTTAGGTTCTCTCAACTATCCAAAAATTATGAAATGTGGCCATTTTCTTTTATGATTCGAACGTAACTTCAACCATTTTTTTTTTTTACCTCATTGTGGTGTGTATGAAATTTGTTTATGATGTTCTCTCATAGTTACAGGTTATGAAGAGATTTAAAAAAATAGCATTTACTAGTTTGAAACATGAGGCCTCTCATGCCAAACCCCATTAAGTCCAATTTTAGAAATTTTACAGCTTAAAAACCAATAAATGCCAATTTTCTCAGCAATTAAAGTATTGATAAATGGATTGTGTAAGTATCAGAGGCCTTATCGTCTGTGCTGTACTTAGTGAGTTTTAGCATAAAAATCGCTTTAAACTCATGAAAATATCTTATTAACCTGTTTTCCTTTTTGTTATCGTTGATTGTAAATATCAAATAAATTTGGAGTTATAAAAATATAATGAAAGAAATTGTGTTAACCATAGATGGAGAAAGGGGATCTCAGCATGAACTTAAAAGCAAAAAAAAAAAAAAAAAAAAAAGCGCTGAAAAGTTTCCATATAATTTATTATTATTATATTACTGAAATTAATGATTATAAAATTATTTGTATACATCAACGGCCAAAAATATTTGTCATCTGCAATTACCTTATTGAGTATTAAATAGCAGGCAAGGATTGTGACATAAACGAATAAAAGGAACCATTTTGTCAACAAAACATGTTCTAGAAGAAATAATAAAAACAAACTGTTCTATTAAATATTGGTCAAGACAAATATAATTGATAGTTATAATAATAAAAGGGGGGGGGGAGATTATTTTTTTTTTCTAATAACTCAAGATTCTCACTATAATAAGCATTAATATTCTTAATCAACAAATACGTTCAAATAGATTTATTGAAGACCATAGCCTAAAGAAATGAAACGTGGAGTGGAGTTTCAGTGCTGCTATCTGAATGTAGACTCTGGAACTAATCAAACGAAACCACCCCTATCCTCTGTATCACTTGCATTACCTTCTAATCTGGATTGCTTCAAAATAATTGAATTTAGATACACCGTACGTGCTCGAATATAAGTCTTTAGTCCATCCTATTTTGAAAATGTCTTTAAATAAAATATGATTGGCAAAAGGAAAAATAATAACAAAATTAATTCAAAACCAAATCAGTAATTAGGCGAAACACAATTATATAGTTTAAAATGAAATATTTATGTCCTCAGAGTTGTAGATTGTCGGGGTATGCAGTTATTAAACCCAGCAATTAAAATTTTTTTTTTAATGTATAATGCAGATGTTTCGGCTTGCAATGATGTGTTTAATGACTGCATACCCCTAAAATCTACAACTCTAAATACTTCTCAGTCAACTAATACCTTATCAATATTCTTGTCCTCATTTGTTTTCGATGTTTAATTGTTTATAAAGCATCACTACTTATACTCAAATTTTAAAAATATTTCTAATGAAACAGTTTCAGGAACTTATTTTGAGCATGAGCAAATAATTTTTTTCTTGTCAAAAATTTTTACTAGCAGATATGAGGCGGGACCTATTTGTCCCATTGTGTGCTAAGTGAGAAAAATTTATAGTAACTTTCTAGACAGACAATGAAATATATATCTCCCTTTTATATATTATTCTATTAGTATTATTGTTAGCAGGAATTTTATCAATAAAAAACAGAGGCAGGAGAAGACTTGAACAAAATTTTTGAATTAGGTAATTATATAAAGAAAAAGGTGTTATCGATAAATAAAGATATGTTAAACGCAATTTAACATTTCAACAGAGATAAACTGTAGGGGAAAATTTAAAAATGTAATGACAGTCAATACTTATATGCTGTTAACAGAGACTTTTATGATTGTATGTGACTGTAAAAATGATTTTAATTTTTAAGTGTTTTGAATAATTTTATATATATATATATATAAATGTCTTTTTCAGGAACGTTATCAACCTTTCTTATGTGTTTTAGATTAAAATGTCCACAAGTTTAAATTTTGATCCATTAGTTCAAGGCAATTACCTGTACTCTTTTATTAAAAAAATAATATATCCAGTTTGAACCAGTTCATTGAATCCAATCCCTCTAATTCATGGATTCAGAGACATAATCATACCAGAAAGAAGTTCTCCCCGTTTCATCTGTTTATTTAATCGCGAATTCAATCAATCCGGCACAACAATGCCCCGCATATACTGCCGGCTGTTTGTACCGTTGACTTTTTGTGGCATTCCCAGGAGGAAGTGTTTTACCTGAAAAATAGTTTTGTTTGTGTGGATCACAAAGGGAGGTCTTTCAGCCATTGGTGCACAAAAGGGTACCAGCCTCGGGGCAAGGGAAAATACCCCCATTCACTGACACACGTCCTACGGTTTTATATTTGTTTATAATCCATACCGAAGAATCCCGTTACATAAGTTATTTCATTCAAAATCAGATAACTTATTCATAGAAGGTGTATGTGTCAATTTGTTAAAAAATACTTCCAACTTTCGAAATAGATATGAAAAATATTAATATTTAAATACCTTTCACCTAAAGAAGAAGAAAAGGATTAATTATTAATCGCAAAGGGTAACTTTTTAATCCTAGATGAAATTTGATATGGAAATTTACAACTGTTAAAGTAAGAAGGGAATGGATCGTTCGATGTAGATCAGTTTTTTTTGGTTCGTTATTCATTGAAGATTTTTATTCCCAATGAAAGCTATTTTTGTAAATTTATTGAGGAACTTTTGTAAGTCAGTACCTTTCACGAGTTATAGTAGCGCTTACAGTTAAGTCGGTGCGATGCTCCATTTGGCTTAACTTTCTATTTAAATAAGAAATTCGCTCGACTGTAAAAGCTCCGTTCTCTTGGTTTCCGTGCCGTTCTAAACCTATCGGATATTAATATTCTATTACAATAAAATAAATCGAGTCGAATGAACAATAATTCTATACCTAGCTCTATTCTGCAAATGCTGGAATACTGCGTCTTAAAGCCTCTTGAATGAGTTCGAGATTTTCAGACAAACAATCCAGATAGGTATTCTAATGTAAATATATACTTATACGAAAAACATGTATCATACATCCTTGCTTCGTTTGATCCTTGATCTAAACTGAGATAATCCGTTGGCCTCAGTGTTCCCCAGAATTCATAAGTTACTGACTGTATCATGATAACCACAAATTACAGACGGCAATGTTAGATATATGTATATATTTTTTTAAGAAGGAGACATATTTATGTTGATTGAATAAATATTACAATTTCATTCACTCAAGGGCAGTAGTAATATGGATTCATACAATATGTATAATGAAAATAAATAAGAAGACAAAAACTATAAAATATATAAAATAAATTAAATATAGCTTCAATAGAAGAAAGAATAGCTAAACTGGAAAGACTGAACTTCTCCATCAGAAACATCTACAAGAAAAATCTGTCCTCCAATTCAAAAATAAGGCACTACAGTACGGTAGTAAGACCAGTGATCTGTATTGTATGGAAACAGCCTCCCAGAGCTCTCTTAGCTACGTCACTGGGTCAAAATCTGTTGGAGGCTGAGTGAGAGTGTAATTTTCCAAAAATGAAATTTTGAAAATAGTTAGCAACTTCGAACGGCAAGTAGATAAGTCTTATTCAATATTGGTTATTTGTATCATGCTATTAATATCGAGTAATAAAAAATATTATTTTCTAGTATTTTTCATATTATTCTAATACTTCTAAAGAAATAATTCTGTCATGTTATTCAGACTTGTTTTTCTTTTCCAATAGTGTACAGCTGCTCTACGTGTGGAGAACCAATGCGATTTGGAATTTCCTACTCTTAGAGAATATCCACTTATTAAAATACTTTAGCAATAGGAGGCACTTTAAAATCCCAATAACTCTGCCTCGTAGATTAAGTAACAACACCTTAAGTGTTATGTGGATCCTTAGAACCTATGAGGGCTGCAATATTATTTTTAATATTTGCTGAATTTTTTCTAATATGCTAACATTAAGGAAGAAAATTAATGTAAAGAGATATACATATAAATTTTAAGAAATAAAATATATATTCAGAAAGAGAAGAAAATGAAAAAAAAAATATTATAAACGTATAATTCTTTTAAACAAATATATTTTTAGGCTGATCCTACTTTGTCCAGTATGTAAAATATTTCCACGTTTATGTTTTTAGGAGATTATCGTATTCTAAGTTCAATTTAAATCCTCGACTTTTTTATTATTATTTAACTATTTCTTAGATTAATTTTCTTTACTTTGCAAATTGAAAATGAATTAATAACAATCTGTGACGTATTCTAATATTTCTAAATAAAACGATTCATTCTCTGGAATCAAAATCTAATAGTAATTCAATTCCTTAATCACTCCTAGAAAATGACGGATAAATTAATTTTAAAAATCAATGTTAGGCAATAACAGTTTATTTAGATCCGGAAAATTACGCCAGCTAGTTCTCTGGTGAGTGGTCTATGACTCGCAAAGAAATAAAATTAAAGTAGAAAGTCTAAATCCAGGTCATGGATTTTCTTTAGTTCGACAGCATCTTTCTGTACCTATACTTTTTAGTAAATATACATCACACTTTAATTACTACTATAATTATATATTACATAAGTATATAACGTTACTGTAGTAAACGTTAACTCTTTAACGGGCGATCCGGGGATTTTTGAATATTGAATCTTTTTTTCCCCTTTCAATGACTAGTCACGCTAATCCCCGCTCATGTACCATAACATTCAAGGTTGAATAAAGGATATTAGACGATAATGCGTAGGATAATGCTTAAGACAGTACGTCATTTATTGAGCAAAACACATTAAATATGAGTATTCTCCAGGATACTCGCCTGTTAAAGGGTTAAGGATGCGAACTGCCATTACCACTCATAATTTAGAATGCTTCTGTGTAATATATCCTGCTAGGAAATTATACACCTCGCAGCATTAATCACATCTTCAACCAATTGTTTATTTTCAAAATTTATTTTACTTGCTGCTCCGAAAAAGTATCAAAGTGTTTTTCAATAATTCGTAGGTTAATTTATATTAAAAGAGCTGTGATTCAAAATTCAAAAAATATTATATATGTTATAAAATAAATTATTATGTTGTAATATAATAGGTACACATTTGGAAAATATATCAGAAAGTACGACTGGAAAGTATATCAGAAAAGCAACTGTTTACTTTTATTCCAAGCAGCTTCTATCAAGTTGTTTAAATCAAATAAAATGAGATACATAGATCTATTTCCTGTATGACTAATGCAGGAATCGTCATAATATCCATATAAAAATGGACTTTTTAGAATTGGATAATTAATTTTAAAAATTGGCATAACCTCTTAATCTAGGAATTTTAATCAAATTGTAATTTAATATAAATAATTTTAAAATATTTTTTTATGGATGAAATTCATGGGATGGAACAGTGCCTTAACGGTATCAATATTAGGTTAAAGTCTGAGTTAGAAATTATGCATATTCTTAAACCTTAAAGAAGGAAAATTTGGCCGATTGTGTTAGATTGTCAGGTACACAGAATTATCGTAACCACTACGGTTCGAATCCAGTCTGGATGGGTTAATATTTATTAGGTAGTGGACCCACTAAATGAATCTCTAGTTTTTCAATCTGAATGGAAAATTCCAGCAAAGTTAGAGTGCATAAGAACGTTAAGCCCCAAATAAAATAAAATCTAAAGCATCATGCTTTCTGGTCCGTATATGTTTTTTCGTTATATAAGAATATATAACCAAGAAAATTGGAAAACCGAAGACTGACCAACTTTATCAAACAGAAATGTGAATTTGGTGATAACAGGGAAGGTTTGAATGCTTCCCACATTCTTCCTATAAATGTAGATAGCGTCCCAAATAAATATTCTATTTTAGAAGATCTTGAGGCCATTTTATTTTTAAAAACCTGAGTTGGTATGTAGATTATCATGCAACGAAAGGTTTCTGGTTCGACATCCGGAATACTGAGATCTAAGTTTGTATGTGTCATTATAAAGAGCGTTGGAAATTTTAGGAAAGATTTCATATTATTATAAGGTTTGGATAGGAGTTGATTTGGATGTTTTATTGTTTTTATTTTTTTTTAGCTTCAAAGCTCAAACTGCCATACAAAGATCTAAACACAGTCATATAAATGGGTCTTTTCTAATTAGTTGGAAACATAGAGCTTTTTTCTAGAATGTGTTATAGAGGTCGAAAATGATGCTATTAAAATTTGTGGAGTGGGCAGTGTTTGTGATAAATATTATATATTTAGCGCTACGGCCGTCCAAGGATATGGGTCTTATAACAGATTGACTTCCAAGTTGGTCTGTCGGCAGCAACTGCTTTCCATCTTCTTACTTCTACGTCATCCAACTATCTTATTCGAGAACGACCATGTCTTCGAGCACCTTCAGGCTTTTCATGTAGGAGTTTTTTGGGAAACGATTGCTTTCCATACGCTCCACATGATCGAGCCATCTCAGCCTTCCCTATATACCCTGTAAACTTCACAGAATCCAGTTGGTCATACAATACTTTTAGTTCATTGTTTGTTCTGATCCTCCACTCACTAAAGAGTGTTTTAGTTACCTCAGAACTGAAGATGATTGGCATTCGAAACAAAATAATCTCAATAGAATATTTAATTTCCTAAGAACTTTTCTTTCATCATGTACACAGCCGTCTTTCCACCCTCAGAACAGATTGACCCATCTATTTTCCTAAGAACTTTTCTTTCTCATGTACACAGCCGTCTTTCCATGACTCTTTTCAAAACCTACGTTTCACAGCCAAAATTACAACTGAACATATAATAATCTTATAAATAATCAATTTAGCATTCAAAGAACGATTATCGCTACTATATACGTATATGAAAATAAACTTTATTTTCGATATGCAACTTGGTGTCATTCCTAAGCTTTTGTTAAGTATACTGTATAGAACATCTAAAACAGAATATAATGAAAACATCTAGTGATTCGGATCAAGCTTGAACGTAACAAATGCAACTGATACTACTTATAATAATTAATATAAAATTTCTAATTGGTTGCATTGCGGTGGTGTAAGATATCATAACATCATAGAAAAAGGAACAATCTGATAGCAATCTGTTATTAGAGTCCTGATAAAGGTGTTCCATATTCAAAACTAAACCATAACACTGTATGAATCAAAACTACGGGAGTTATTTTTAAAATATAAAATATGTTTTATTTACTTATATTCATACTTATATAAAATATAAGGACAATAATAGAACCTCTCTTACGGAACCTACTGAAGGATAATACTTTCAAAGTTAAAGTTGACAAATTCTCCAAAATAAATAAGTGAAATAAAAATAAAAAAAGATTACTGTTATTACAATCGGCTAATATTTATGTAAACATTTATTTTAAACTTTTTAAATTTTTGCGTTTGTTATAACTTAAATTTCAAGTAGTCTAGTTGTAAATTTAATAGCCAGAAAAAAGTTTATTTTTACCATAAGCCTACATACGAGTTATGACTAATCGTGCCTTGCTAAATCCCCTCTTTTTTTCTAACTTACTCCCACAACTTTTCAGTTTTATAAATTAATCTTGACAAAAACGTACCTATCTTTAAGTATTTAATATATATATATATATATATATATATATATAGTTATAGAAACCCAATGGTATTAAGGGATAATAAATAAATGTACACTATCCCCTCTCCTAGATAATTGTATAAAAAGGGCACCCCCACCTTCGCCCGGTGACACTCTGCTTCTACACGTTGTGATGCCAGTTTGTTCAACACGAAGTCCTTGTATTAGGCTATAAATTGTGCTTTTTCTTGTATAATGTATGTCAGTCAATAAAAACGCTCTTTTTAAAAACTCAGTCCCGCGAACCTTTTATTTAGCTGGCGCCTGAACGGAGGGACATTTGGAAGCGTTAACGTAACTTCGCGGCAGTTCTATCTTATTTCAGGTACAGAACAGCGAGACCTCTTTCCACTGGCATGAGAAGATTGGGAGCTGAGTATTAGTACATCAGCAGATCTTCAAGTCTTTGGGAGCGCTTTGGTATTCCAATGCCTTGACCAAAAGGACCTTCAACCTCTTGCTAAAGAATCGACGGGAAGGAGCTAAAGGGAGCGTCATCAAGAAGACATCGAAGACAACGTTGTATCAAGAAAAAGTATAAATAATTTTATTTTTATTTTTATTTTCAAGTAATTTTGTAATTTAAATATAAGTTAGTAATAAGTATAATAATTTAAAATATTAATTTAGCATTTATCTTTATGAATGGTTTGGAAGAAAATTAAGTAACTTAAAAATAACAGGTTCAACGTTAATTAAAAAAGAAAATAATATGGCTCTAGAAATTAAAAATCATGATTTAGCATTAATCCCGGAATATGACGGAAATCCGTTACAACTAGTTCATTTTATTAGAAATAGCGAATTTTTATATAATTTATATTGTAAAGATGATAATACCCATAAAAATACAAATCAAGCCAAATTAGTTTTAACAATCTTAAACAAATTAACAGGAAAAGCTAAAGTCGCCGTATACGATAAGGAATTCAATACAGTAAAAGAAATAATAAAATTCTTAAAGAAAAAGTACCAGGATACGAGAACTAGGGAACAATTAATTTCGAAAATTTTAAATACGCGGACTTACCATAATGAAAACCCACTCGATTTCTTGGAACGACTGGGCCAAAAAAGATGCGATTTATATGCGCGAATTTACTCCGACAATGAGATATTAGATAAACAGGACGAAATGTATAGGTATGACAAACAGATATCCCACCACGCAGTACATAGTTTACACCTAGCACTAACGGACTTCATTTACCATATAAAATTCGATTCGTTAGAAGATTTAGAAGCAATACTAAGAAACAGCGCGGCTCACATCGTACATAGAATTCATGGCGATAAAAAACACCAAAAAAACCCAGTTCAAAATAATTACAAAAAGAAAAATTTTGAAAATAATTACAAAAATAAAGAGTACCGACCAAATTTTAACAACCACTATGATTATCAAAATTACCGACCCCATCAGTACCACCGCGAGCAATATACGTCGTATAATAATCCCCAACATTACCGACAGCAACAGTATCAGTATGAGCAAGGTCCAACCTCTAATTCTTATAACAATAACAACCAACATAACTTCCGGCCACAACAGCGAGCTATTGAATATACGACTCCGATTTACAATCAACCGTGGGACCCCCAGTCGCAACATAAATTTTTTAACAAACCACCCTCCAGAAATATTAGGCAAAATTACCAACAACTGCAAATAGATTCTAACACCGTTTCGATGAGAACTGTTTCTAATAGGGTACATACAATTGAGGAAGAAAAAGATGAAAAAATTAAGTTATTGTTAGAACGAATAGAATCTTTGGAAAAAAGACAGGATCATTTTTTAGAATTAGGCCCAAGCACAAGCAGACCTCCGGACCGGATATAAATAATTTAAATTCTAAACAGACCATTGATAACCAGGATAAACAAATAGAAATTCACGACTTAAACTTAAATAACGACTTAGCAAATCTAATCGACGAAAAAAATGAAAAAAAAACAATTAATCTGCGACGAACATATAAAATCGAAAATAAAAGAAAGTGTTAAAAACTTAATTCGCGAAGAACATATAAAACCGGAAATAAATGAAACTGTAGAAAATTCTGTAAATAATATTAAGAGTGTGAAAGAAGCGTTTAATTTAAAAACTGAAATAAAAGAAAGTGTAGAAAATTCTGTAAACAAATTTAAGAATATGGAAGACGACGAAAATTTAAAATACCAAAAACTTGAAGAACTTAATAAAAATAAAGAAACAGTCCGAAATGAACATCGTAATTTAAATAAAACATTAAAAACCGTTAATAAGTCACGGGAAGGAAAAGAAAAAAATATAATTAGTAAAATCAAAGAAACTGAAGATTTAAATTCAAATTTAGTGAAAGAAACAAACAATTTAAAAGCTTCGAAAAATAATTTGAAAATAACTGTTGAAAAACTTAATAATAAAGTAACAAAAGTTAATAAATTGAACCAAAAGACCTTAAAAGAAATAATAGCTTCTATTTCCATAAAAAGTAGGCTGGATCACTGCCACAATAAGTTAAAAAATTTTAAAGCTCAACTAAATGTTGCTTTAGGCGAGAAAGCAGTACACAACTTGTTTAAAAATGGAATGGTTAAAATCAGACAAAGTAAATCAACAAATAATTTCCCACTTTGGATTGTACCAAAAAAGATGTATAAATATAGAAAAAAACTAAGTAAAAATATTTAAATCGGATAATTTGTTGATTCTGGTAACTTCGAATTCAACATCAATACCATTTTTACTAATATTCATAATCATACCAATTATTAGTTTTCAATTTTATGTTTTAGAAGCATAGAGATTTAAACAATAGAATCATTTTTTTTTTTTTTTTTTTTTTTTTTTTTTTTTTTTTTTTTTATTACATTCCGCATCTACTCATATGAGTCATTAGCGGCTCAATATACATATTAGATTTTGTCGAACAGTTTACAAAATTTTAGAAATTCAAAAATGTTTCTGATCCTTTCCTTTGTGTCTTCCAGTGCTTTATCTATTTCTGAGGGTATATTGTACTTTGTTCTGGCGTCAGAGTATAGTGTACATGTTGTTACAATGTGTTTCAATGTCAGTGTTGTCATGCATGTTGTACAAATCGGTGGTTCTAGGCTTCTCATCAGGTAACCGTGGGTGAAAGCTGAATGTCCTATTCTTAGTCTCGTCAAGATTATTTCCTCTATTCTTGATTTTCTACAAGATGTTGTCCAGGGTCGTGTGTCTTGTTTAATTTCTTGAAGTTTGCTGCGTATTTGGTTCCATTTTGTTTTCCAGTGATTGAGCAATTTTTTTCTACAGGATGTTTTTAAGTCAGAAGTTGTTGTAATGTCTGTAATAATGGTTCCTGTTTGGTTCAGTCTCGCAAGATTTGCTGCACTCTCTGCAGCCTCATTTCCGGAGATGCCACAATGTGAGGGTACCCACATTAGCACAGTCCCTCCACCCATCGACTCGTGCATCTCCCACAGGCAGTTATTAATCTTGCGTATTAGGGCATTTTCAGAATTGTCTTCAGCTATTGCCAATATTGAACTTAGAGAGTCTGTTACCAAAATAGAATGTTTTGTATTTGTAGATTGTATTAATAGAAGCCCTTGGTAGATTGCAAATAATTCTCCTGTAAAAACACTATTTAGTGACGGTAGGTTAAATTTTAGTACGCTATTGTTAAAAACCACTGCACAACCGACTTCTCCATCAGTTTTCGATGCATCAGTAAAAATTGTTTTGTGGTTTGGATACTTTTGCCTTAATTCTGCAAAAAGTCTCTTTTAATGATGGGGTTGTCGTCTTCAATCTTTTCCTTGAGGGATGTGTCAACCTTGATGTAAGTATTGTCCCATCGAAAAAACAATGGATCATCTATGGTTAGTACTGTATTCGGTTTTATGTCTAAAAGTTGGAGGAGATTTTGGGTTCTACTTGCAATGCCCACCAGATTGTTTCCTAGGTTACTATTAAGGTTATGAAAAATGTTATGATTTGGATGATCTGGTTTGGAAATCAGAGTTGAGTAGTAAGATAGTGTAAGGTAGGATCTTCTTAAAGTTAGGCTCGGTTCTCCGCATTCTACATATAGGCTTTCAACTGGTGAAGATCTGAACGCACCAGTGCATATTTTGATTGCTGTGTTATGGATTGTATCGATTATTTTGAGAGTTGTTTCTGAAGCGGAATTATATACTATACTACCATAGTCTATCTTGCTTCTAATTAGAGTTCGATAGAGAATTAGGAGTGTTTTTCTATCGGCTCCCCAACTCATTCCTGATACAACTTTAAGAATGTTTAATAATTTTAGGCAATCCGTTCTTAGCCTTTGTAAATGGACAGTCCACCTCAAGCGTTTGTCTACCCACATCCCGAGAAATCGTATATTTTCTACAAATGTTAAGTTATTTCCATTAAAAACCAGTGTTGGATTTTCAGAGCACATTCTTTTCCTGCAGAAATGGATACATTTAGTCTTGGAGGTAGAGAAAGTAAAGCCCGTGGTAGAAGCCCACAGCTCTAGTCTATTTAAGATATTTTGTGCTTTCCATTGTATAAATTTAGTGGATTTGCTTTTTATTAAAATTGTGAAATCGTCGGCAAATAGCATGCAAGTTGCTGGCTGGCTCTTCAACCTTAGAAGAAAAGAATTAAAACGATTGTTTTTCAATCTGATAACTCTCTTAACTATTATAATTTATATTCATACCAGTTTTTGTTAATACTTACATTTATTAGTATCATCATTAATTATTAATAATACGTTTTAACTATTTCTATAAAATTTTAAATATCTTATATTCATTTAGATTTCAAAGTTTAGTTTTATGTTGCTTCTCATTACGATGTTTCGTTTATAATTAATATTAATAGATACGTAATTCTGAAAAGAGCAATGGATTTATAACAAATCAAAAATCATCATTTAATTTTAATAATAATAATTAATTAATAATTTAATAATAATGATTTAGTTGATAATAATTATTTGTATGTTAATGTTAATTAGTCTTTTGAAGAATATATTTATATGATTATTACTCCATAATAATCTTAACCTTCAGATATGTTTATCGTGTTGAACACGTTAGGATTAAACTGTTGTATTCGTTCTATTTTTAACCTTCTATTATGCTTGCTATTTAAACAATTACATTGTATCGACGAACTAAAGAATCTATAAATTGAAACTGATTATTTTATTTTATTTTTCTAACGATTCAATTTAAACGAAACGAGGTATGATCATTTTATTTAATGTTCTATTAGTCACTGGAATTGAAATATTAAATATAAAACTAAAGGAATAAACGATTTCACAGATTTAAGTTTAAATTTAAATGTAATATGCATAGCAATTTCATTTATCTACGTGATTAAGTATTGTCATTTTTGGTTAAAAAGTTAATAAGTTTACGTTACGTCTCGATCTTGATTTCTTGCTGATTTTTGTTTTTAAGAAGTTGGATATAATTGTTATAAACATTTTTTTTATGCATTTATAAAATGAAGTTAGCATTACAGATATTATACGATTTGAATGGTTTACACTTCAAAATTTAAAATAGACTTATCAGAGTGATTTGGTTAATATTCATTCAAACCTTAGAAAAAATATCATTTTATCAGTTTTATAGTCAGACAGAATTTAAATTAATGATAGATATTTTTAATTTTTAATAACGCACTGACTAACTATATGACATACTTTCCCACACCTCTACAAATATCATTAGACCAAGGGACGGAAATGAAAAATAATTTAGTAAAACAGTTTTGTGAAGAAAATAATATTATCTTACATTATACCTCAGCCAGCCACTCAAACTCTTTGGGATTACTGAACAGAGTCCACTCTAGCCTAAACGAATTATTAAGAATAATAGGAAAAGAAAAAGATAAATGTTCAATGCAACAAAAATTAAGATTAGCGGTAATAGCGTATAATAATACCTTGAACAATAAATTAAAATTAACTCCTAATGAAATTACTTTTGGAACCTCCAGATTAGAATCAAACGAAAACATCGACCTGACAGAACAATATGTATTAAAATATCATAAGGACCAACAATTATTACATAAACTAATTAGATCTAAAATAAATGACGAAAAAGAGACAAGGACCGAAAAATTAAATAAAAACAGAGAAGACCCTTTAGATATTCAGAAACAATTAGGGGATACAGAATATTTGAAAAATACCCAAGCGAAAATAAAAAGTAGAGACAAATTTAAAAAAGTAAATGTAGTAGTAAAAGACAAAAAACCAATTAAAACTCATATCGACAATATTAAAAGGCCCAATAGGAAAAAACGGAAAAAGAAACAATCTATTTCAGACGACGACGGCGAATCTCTTCGTGTAAACATTTCGGATAATTACGATTCAGACAGTGGTTCTGATTAAAAATATTTAATTTTATTTAAACGATATTAAAATGTTTTAAAAATCTTTTATTTTAAAAATAATAAATGCAATGGTATTGGAAGTAATGTTTATGTTATATTGAAGGAATTATCTGTATTAAATTGACAATGCTGTAGTTATTTTAATAAAGTCGGACTTTTGTATTTTGTTGTAAAATATTATATTCAATGTTAATAATGTAAAAGATCATTCAAATTATTATTTTATTTCACGGTAATATTCTGTCCGATTTATTTTGTAATTAATATTTTGAAGTCACTATCATAAAGGATACTATTATTTTGTCTTGAAATATTATTTTGATTGATCATTGAAAAGTGTGTATTTTATTTTGAAATTATTATTAATTGTAATTATTGTAAAGGAGTGTTTGAATTATTATTTTGATTTAAAATATTATTATTTTGTTTAGATAATGTATAGATATGAATTGTTTAGTATTAAGAAATATCCTGTTATCTTTTAGTTATAAGGAAAATTGTACTTTAGCATGTAAGGAATTTTGTAATGTATAAACATTTTATAGTTTAAGCTTATTGTTAATATTAAGAGATGGGCAAGGTTTAATCCTTTTATTTTGCAAGTGTACAGATCCTGACTTCATAAACAGGAAGTTCAAAGTCTAATCCTTTTGTTTATAGGAAGCTGATAGTTGTATTTCAGTACAGAGTTTAATCTTTTTATTTAAAACTATAGATAGTACAAATCCTAAACTTAGTACACAAGTTATAATCCTTTTATTTTTGTATAAACTTAAATTATAAGGTCCAATCCCTTTTGTTTATAGAATGTTATCTATTGCAATGTTATGACTTAGTGTAAAAGGTATTGAGAAATGTATAAGGTCCAAACCTTTTATTTTTATTGTATAGAATCTTACCTATTTACACTAAGATATTTGTTCCATCGGAGACCTCGGAACTTGGGGGGGGGGGGGAGAAGTTACAGAAACCCAATGGTATTAAGGGATAATAAATAAATGTACACTATCCCCTCTCCTAGATAATTGTATAAAAGGGGCACCCCCACCTTCGCCCGGTGACACTCTGCTTCTACACGTTGTGATGCCAGTTTGTTCAACACGAAGTCCTTGTATTAGGCTATAAATTGTGCTTTTTCTTGTATAATGTATGTCTGTCAATAAAAACGCTCTTTTTAAAAACTCAGTCCCGCGAACCTTTTATTTAGCTATATATATAATGAAAGCCGTCTAGATTACAAAACTAACTTATATTTGATGAAACAAAAGTAACATTCGGACATTTGTGGACTAATATTGGTTGATATGTATTTATTCAACACTTTTTTATTTTAAGTACCTCCATACACGATTTGTCATGATTCTTATGTACGCTTATTGTAAACAGAAAGGACTGCTTTTTATCCACAACTAGTCAACTTGTTATTCTGAAATATCTAAATCTTAAAATTACACTTTCGAAATTTGAATTTTTTCACGATAATTAGTGAGGTGGTCACTGAAGAAGTTCATAAATGGTTCGTATTGATCCAAAAACGTTGTTCCTAGGGCGCTGTCGTTTAAAACTACATGTAACCAAAATATATTATTAAACTTTCGATAGCTAGGACTAGATATTACTCCTATTTTTGAAATAGATAACAGTGATTTAAATGTTTCCCATGTTCTCTTAATAATCAGAACACACTTTATCAAAGACAATGATTATTCCTTCTCACTTTAATTTAAAGAAATTAATCTTAGGGGTAAAATCTAGTACAAATTTAGCTCAGATCTATTAAGAAAAATTGTTGTAATTCAGTATTGGACTGAGACTAGGTCGAAGCTGCCCGGCTAATGTGAAGTAGTGCAGTGAAGGAGGGTGATGAGCTAGTTAGAAGTGGAAGAGATGTTTCCACACCTCGATGGGCCCGCCAGTTTTTCTAACCCTAAAAACTCTTAAGGGTTGGGGTGTGTGCCCCTAGTTTTACCAGAAACCCGTTACTCATGAGGAAATGAGATAAAGAAAATAATGAATCCTTCTTTTTTCTTCCTGGAGCCCACGGGTACCGAGCATAATTAGTTAAAGGTCGTTCTCATTCTCTTTTATCTTCAACAATATTTTTTTTCTTTATCCCATCCGCATGGTAATTACGTCTTATTTTTTTTAAATCGTCAGGCGAGGGTCACATCTCTTTTCGTACCATCCCTTAATCCCATACATGGACATTTCATTATCTTTTTCACAATGCTTGGTTTTTCTTTGAGTATCAACTTACAAAAACAGCCTGGCAGGTGGTCTTTTTTCGTTATAAGGAACACCCTCTTTGGAAAATATCAGTGAAATAATTGTGCTCTTAATTAAAGCAATAATACAGTCTTCATAGGTTTTTTTGCTGCCATGCATAACACAGAGAAAAAGCAGGCGGTTCAAGAGTGCTAATGGTCGAAAAAGAGACAAGCTATGTAAATACCAAAATTATAGGTGGCACCAATAGAAAAATAAGATAGAGAACTGGCAAAAATAACAATATTTAAAGTACTCGAGGATAGAAGAAGAAAACAAACTCGACATTTACAAATCAATATACCTCCGTACTCTTACCTACGGATGCGAAAGCTGGATCATGCTGGACAAGCAAAATAAGTGGAGCCGAAATGAAATACCTACGTAGGGTCGCAGGAAAAACAAGAAGAGACCGCATAAGAGACGAGAGGATTAGAAAAGAATTAAAAATCCCCGCACTAAAAACCACCCTAGAGAAACGGCAGCTCAAGTGGTTCGGCCACATATGTAGAATGAGGACCGAGAACCTAGAAAAGTGATGGAAGCTCGACCCACTGGCAAAAGACCAAGCGGAAGGCCTATGATTTTATATGAGAAATATATCCAGAGGATAGGAGGACGAACTCTCCATCAACTGAAGTAGCCCTGCAGGGACCGTGAGGCCAGGCAGCGTTGGATTGAGGCACTTCTTATTAGTTATTGCTGAATATTTTAAGTGATGAATATTTATTTTAATCTATAAATTCCGGGCGCAAATGACCTTTAGAATTAGATATAAAATAACAAATAGGACGAAATCAATAATTAATAGTAAAAAAAGAAAACTATAAAACAAATTTTGAAATAAAATTAGAGAACACAAAAGACTCAACCCCAACATTCTGTGCAATCACCTCGTACTCAACAACCCCTTCGAAAATGTTTACAATTACCTTAGTTTATGAATTAATAGTGTTAAGTATTGCAGGAGGAAGGATTTATTGTTTATATTGGAGTACTCTCAAATTCAGGAATATTAGGAGAATAATCTGATTGATCATTCAAAGAAAGGGACGTGTGATAGGGGGTAACTTAATTTAAATTTAAGCTAAATTAAATTAAAACCACTTGCATAGTAAGGGAAAAACATTAAGAAAAGTTAGAATAAGGTTGGAAGTAATTCTTAAACTTACACGGACAATAACTATTTTAAGCGTGGAGTACTCCAAGAAGGTGATTTGTTAAGTATCATGAAAATTTTAAGACTGAACTAAAATCCAAATTCACTCCTTAATGTCATTCTAAAACTTTGGTGATTTCCAAGGAATATAATATTAATAATAATTATAACAATGCGATATTACGAGTAAGATAAAAATCTATATAATTAAAAAAGCAAGAATTCTAGAGGTGCAATATTCTTAATTCGTTTTCGGAAGTAAATCAATCAAGGGTGTTAATTTTTTTTTAATTCAAGAAATCTGTTTACAACTAAACAGTAACATTTTTGAAGTCAGTTTCGAAAATATATCCGATTGAGACAATTTATAGGTAATTTGTGGAAGTTAATTGGTGTAATTCGACTCTTGTAAAAAGTGCAAGTATTTATCTTGAGCTTGAATGAAACCTGAAGGTATAATAAATTTAATTCCAAATTTCAAGAGAAACGGACCACGGTCATATATTATCTTAATTCAAGCCTGTACGATTATTATTTAAGGGAATCTTTAACTACACATAAATATTATTATCAAAGACAATAAATAATTAGATCATTGGGTCCTAGAATAATAAACAGAATAGTGTAAATATTGACAAATTTAATAAACCTCTGCATAAATGTTCCAGATTTGTGGTTAAAAAAGGCTTACCTCTGGTTCATTCATAATCCAGCTCCACACATCCTTATAACCCATCTCGCAGATAAAAACGTCAATGGCCCTATGACCTATTGTAATAAATATATGTTAGTGGAGTACTGGATATGGCCAGCTTTTCAACTCAAGGTCTGTGCGACAGTGCCCTCTCTTAGCCTGTATTTTGATACAAGCAACGCAGTTGAGGGAAAAGGGTTGAGATTACTTCGTGAGCCTGGCTTGCGTGGGTTTCTCTGCGTATATTGTATACATAGTGTTATTTTTTTCTTTCTCTTTATTATTGTTTTTTTTTAAATTTCTTTATACTATTATTTTCTGACATATTTTATATCAATATTTACTATATTTTGTATCTTGTTATCCTGTGCAGTTATACGTTTTATTTTGTTTTTTAATTTATTTTCTTTTAACATATCGTACAAATGGGTTTATTTCCATCCATATTATTCATTGATCTTTATAGAGGCAGCAAACAACGTTAAAAATCAAGATTGACTATCCTGACTATGAAAGAATCATAGTAATCCCAACATTATTCCCTATTAGCCAAAAAAATATAGTATTCATAGCATCCATTCTTCTCTTAAACGAAAATTAAAGAAATATTAATATTCATTTTCAACATTTTCTAAGAATCCTTAAGCCAATTAATTAACCACCAAAGGACACAACTTGGCAATAATGTTTAATGAAACTGAAAGCTTTCCTAAGACGGGGAAGGTTGAGGTCTGGAATTCCTAATTTTTTATTTTTTTCCACCCTTTTAATTTTCTTTCCAGACCCCCTGATCCTCGGAGGCAGAATGAAACTTCGGAATAGAAGGTTATTTACAATCTATCTAGATCCCGAAGGAATTTCTAATTTCAATTTAATATTAGGCACTCGGAGTGGGTACTATGTTTTCGTCAATAATTTTTTTTTTATCCTTCTTAATAACGGCTCATAAGTAAAAACAAGAGAGATGTCGACTAGTTGGCCAAGCCGATCGTTGTTTCCGATGTCGGGCGACATCGGCTATGTTCGAGGTGCTTATAGCTTTATAGCCGAATATACATGGACCTACAAGTTTTTATTAATTTTATATATTTTATTATGTTTTTATTACAAATGGACCGGTGTGTTCTTTTAGAAAAATAAAGCAAAAGTCAGCAGTGCCCTTCTGAGCCAAAGCTGTCTAAGCTTCACAGCTTTAAATGAATTAATGAATTCATAGAAAACAAATGGATATACTCATAAATAAATACTAAATACTCATTATAGCTTACATAAGTAACTACTTATAAATTATGAATGATGATTGTGATAAAAGCACCCACATCATATGATAACTGCATTTCCGCCATGATAGCAGAATAAAACATATCCAAGAGTCGTTTTCCTTGCATCAGAAATTACTACGTCTTATTTAAAATATGTAATGATAACTAAAATAACGTACATTACAATCTCGATAATCATGCCCTTCAATAGTTCGACATTACCAGTAATCCGGACTTCCCGAAAGAAAGTGGGCAAAAGATAATTGTGGTGTTAGTTAAATAATAAGGCTTAGTAAATTATATGAGGAAGCAATAGAAGCATTCTTAAAACCCATAATGTAAAGTTGAAGTCTATGTTCATTTTCATTAGATATTAAAAATTACATTAAAAATCTAATAAAATAAATCCTAAATAATAATAAATAAATAAATGTAATATCATAAGATCCTTTGATCTGGTGTCACTTTATTGACAGTTTTCCTTTATTTTCTATTAAACAATAATTTTTTTCTTTGATTTTTAATCTAATGAAGAGTTTATTATGTTTAAAATGCACATTTCCATTAAGGGATTGTTACAATGTTTTATTTACAGAAGTAACTGATTTGTATGCCAAATGAGAACATCATGTTTTTGTGGAATCATGAATTTCTCGATAAAATTGAAACAAAACCATTACGTTTAACATATCATTCGAAAGCTGAATAAATTTTCAAGTTTTTGTGAGATTTGCAGTTTTGTGGATAGTTTTTTTCGAAAAGTGGTGAGCGTCTAAGTAATCAAGACATTGTGACTTCCCCAAATAAGATGAAGATCAAGCTGTTCTTTAGATCCCATGTTTGTAAAATTCAAGGTTACACAGCTATTTTAGAAAATGTAATGCTAAATCCGAAAATGTGGTCAAAGTTTGAAAAATATTTAAACAAAATGGAGATATTACAGCTTTTATGAAAAAAAAAAACGTGGTTTCCTCAAAAAAGTCTTTTATATCTGCAACGGATTGGAATAGAAAAATGAGGTCTGCGGCATTTTGCTACATTTTTGATCTAGTTTCATCCATTTTTTTTTTTTTTTACACTAAGAGATACTCACCCTGTATAACTCCGTACCTTAGTAACCTCTCTCGAATGGTGCTCGCCAATTATTGGTCGATTATCGAACTTCACTACGCACCACATATTTGTCTCTTTTTTTATGGCAATATAATTGAGGATATGAAAATTTTATTATTGCTGAACCTTCCTTTAACAGTAAAGATGTAATTAAAATTTGGTTTAGGTTGGTTTAGTAGTTGTCGTGGTTAGTGATCACAAACTAAAAATGGCTTTTTATATAATAGTATAGAAATATACTTATGAATTTTTTTAAGTTCCTATTATTGTTCATGGTTATAGTTATTTATTCTAAGGTTATTTACAATTTTTTTTTCTTTTAATTAAGTGTTAAATATTTTTTATTTAAATAATATTTTATTGTGTTATAAAAACATAAAGATACACGGATCTTTTATTTTGTGTGTTTTTCTTTACATTCATTTATCCGTAATTTCAGGTAATCCTCTGGCACTACTCAAGCATTATAAGTGTCGGATGATCGAGAATGTTTATAACTTTGTTGAGTAGAGAAAATTAGTACATAAAATAATATGTTTATGTTTATCTATCTACGATTATATGATAATGAAATCATAATAATATATTCTCATCATGTTAAAGCTGTTATTTTTTATAAGATATATTTATTTACTTTTCCACCAGTGATAAGGAAGGGCACCGTAATAATGTTTCTAATTGTAAACTATCGTGTTGTTTAAGAGTTGATAAACAGAATTTATATGATAACAAACAAAGGTTAATTTCCCAGTTAGAGTGGCCTTGAAAGAGCTTGAGAGATCCCAATACTAGTGCGAACACGTAGCTGGAGAGACTCCATTAGTACACATTGTCGTAGGACCACAATAGCACCGCCACAGTTTCACGCCCAACGGAACTCTCCTTTGTCAGAAAATGAAACGAAATCCAATGAGGAACTCTTTCCTTTTTCTCTTTTATCCTTTTTTCATGTTTCTTTCCCTTCATTTTTTCGCCCCTTTTTGATAGAACACACCTTTGTGTCCCAGAATCTGGAGAGATGTAACGGTGCCAGAAAAGATTGTTGGTTGGTGGAGGACTATTATATTGTCTGATTTATTTGACCTCTCCATTGTATAACTTTCTTCATAGTTCCCATATCATCGGCTAAACAGCGTGGAAGTAGACCTATTGAAAATATTATACCGCTCGCTTAAGTAAACAAAAAAACACAAACAAAAAAAAAACAATTAAGAAACTAGGAAAAAATTCTTTTTATAACACTACCTTCTCTACGGTATTTACATTTTTAATCTACCTTTTAAAAAAATTTAGATATATTTTTACACAAACTAATTAATACTACAGAGGATAAAATATTAAAAGTTTCATTCACCCTACTTTTTTTTTTTTTTTTTTTTTTTTTTTTTTTTTTTTTTTTTTTTTTTTTTTTTTTTTTTTTAATGCCAAAAATAGGGTTTTTATTATTTTATAATTTTTGGATAGGATAGCTTACTCGTTTGTTTTTATTTTTCTATTCTATCTAATATCTGTAATTAAATTAGAATCAATGAAATAATTGCTATTTCTATTGGCATTATTTTTATTTAAATGTTTAACATGTATTTGTGTACTATACGGGCCCCCTTGATATGATACCAGATTACAGTGGTTATATAAAAACAACTTTAAACATAAATATGTTTATTTGCAAATAATTGTTTTGTTCAAACCAAAAATTTCGTATATATTTTAAAATTGCTTCAAAGGGATCATCTTGTTTTATGTGAGTCATCCACATTTAATTCCGCAAGGTTTGAAGGATAACAGTCTCTTCTTGGTCTACTTCTTTTATTATCCCATTTTCCGGAGCCCCATGATTTTTTAATTCTTTATGTCTTATTCATAGTCTTGAGATTGACAAAACTGAACTTATGATTTACAGTTTTATGGGTGTATCCCTTTTTGTAAAGTTTCACGAGATAATGCCCTTTTCCTGAATAAACGTAACTGCACTTTCTTCATTAGTAATTGTTCTAAAAAGCCTCTTTAAATTGTACATATTAAACAATATTAATAATCTGCATTTTTTTCGTATCTGAGAAATAAGGTTATTGTACTTAAAAATTGCCATATGTTCATTTAAAGTAAAATTCATAGAGTCACTGTTATCTGGTATCAAATCGCGGGGGCCCGTATAGTACAAAAAAGAATCTTCTTCATTTGATTATGCCATTTTAAAATTTTAATTCTCCATCCTTTCCAAGTAGTTGTCATGTTTGACCTTACGTCTCATAAGGAGTTAAGCTAAAATAAAGTGTATGGGTGATTCTCAGATTACGGGCAAGTTTTAGCCCCATAAGATTATTAATCAATTAACTAAGTCCTACCTTAATTTTTGCCCAATGATATTAGGGTGGTGAAACATTTTTTCATAATAAAATATTAAACATGAAAAAAAACGAGTAATTTGATTTGAAAATTGCTTATAAACAACGAAAATGTCAATACCACGGAGTGTTCCACTCATACTTTTTTACTAAAAATTCGCCACTTTGGTTTCGTTAACTATGGCGAATGGTAGTGAAATTTATTTCCTCGCATTAAGGATAACCTAAAGATCGTAACTGTTTTAATTTTTGTGTTTTTGGTAATAATATAGTATGTTTATTTTGCTCCAGACCTGGTCCCATCAATATGATGTCATTACCAAGCAAGAAATAAATTTGTAGAGAAATAAAATTTAAGAAATGGTACAGTTGGGATTTTTTTTTCAAAATGTAGTACACATTTTGCTGAAGACCAGCCATAGCGGCGAAGCGATAATCAGTTTGGTAGTTCCCTCAAACATGTTGACAACCTGAGAAGTAAGTCACGTACCTTTATTGTTGTCATTACCACGACTAGTATTATCACTCTTGCTTTTCAAATTTCATTGGCTTTATTTTAATTTTGACTGTCATTTGTTCCTAAACAGTTGGCACAAACAATATTTTTTTTGTTTTAATTGTAGCGGTTTGTAATGAACAAAATGCATGCAAATGTCATTTCAAGTTAAAAACCCATGTGATTCGTCACAAAATGACTCGTCCCAAGTCCAAATTGACTGCTACCAAAAAAAGAAAAAAAAAAAAATCTGCGGATTGTCATAACTAAGATCCAGTTTGTCATAACCACTCTTTATTAATTTTAAAATTCTAAAGTTCTCGTGAAAAACTCTGTTTTGATTTTGGCCAATTGTATCTTTCAAAAGCTGAGAGGCAAGTTGTCGGTAGTTATAAATATTTAATTTAATGAAGTCTAATTTTGTACAAATTTGATACTCGAAAATGCCCGTAATCTGAGAATCACCCATATCTGAAAATGGATCTTAAACTCTTTTCAGAATCTTAAACCCTTTCTGGATCTTAAACCCTATACCTTCTTACATCACAAATAAATGGAATAGACCTTATTATTGCGAAAATTGTATTAACCTGCCCATGAATGACCAGGTAACCTTAGCTAGTGATTTATCCTAACTATCCATATAAATTAAAAGTAAACATTCCTGGAAAACAGAATCTTGCTGAATCATCTGGAGGAGGTAGGTCCAGATGGAAGGAATATCGTGAAAGATGCATGACGGCTGTTCTGCACTGCGCTCCCCCCAGACTGACGGACGTCATGGGCAACCTCATCTCGAAGTCATAGATTTAAAAGGGAATAAAATGAGATCATTAGACATGGCCAATCCTCTCCCAGGCCCTTCGTTAACTTTTAAGAGCTATAAAGTCGGAAGGTAATCTTCCTCGCTCTTTTTATCTCCGGGACCTGGCAAAGGTGACCTGTCGCGACTTAAGCAATAGCTCGCTGGCCCTTTGTTCTTCTCGTATGACATGGGCTCTTGTCCATTATAAAAAAATTTCCTAACTTTAAACATTTTTTTTGTTTTTATTTACCAAATATTTTCAGAAAAAAAAAGTAGCTATTGTTTTTATTACATTGATATCATTACTGTTTTATAAATACTTTGCTAAATCTATACTACTTACTATATAAAAGGACAAACCATTTTTCGTTTATGATCGCTAACCACGATAATTACTGAACTAATCTGTACCACAGGTTTAACAATAATGAAACTTACTGGTTTTCAAATAATTTGCCATTAAAAGAGCGATATGTGGATAACAGTGAAGTTTTAAAATTGACTGATAAGTAGCGAGCGGCATTCTATACGAAAGTTTACAGTGATATCATGTTTTATTTTATAAAGCTTGAAATTACAATAAAATTTACTTATTTATTAAAAAAAGATTTACATATGTAGTACAACATATAGTTCTCAGTGACGTTTTAACATCGACCGATATGTGGTTAGCACTATTCTGCATCAGAGTTTATAATGGTAAACCTACTGAACCTGTCTGTACCAAATTTTAACTACATCATATTCATAGCTGTATGAAGGTTTTGCAATAACAAACTTGGCAGTAATAAAATATAAATGTATATTATTCAGTGACAGAAACGAGGTTTGTCACTATTGCCTATTGGGTAGCAGTTAGAGTATTCCATTCCGCAGCGAACTCGAAAGGAACGGTTAGAGAGGTAGGATCGAAGAACTAGGAATAGTGATTGCGGTAGCTGGGCTTTGAGCTTGAAGAGCAAACCGTCATGCCATACCCGGTCAAAAGCTTGCGCTATGTCCAGAAATGCGCCGGAGCAGTACTGCTTGCTTTCAAGTGCTGAAGATATATGGTCAACAACTCTCAGGCCTTGTTGGATAGTGGAATGGGTGGAGCGGAATCCAAACTGGTGTGAAGGAATATTTTGCGATTCAAGGATGGGTAGGATTCTTTTAAGAAGGAGCTTTTCAAACATTTTTGAAAGGATTGGGAGAAGGCTAATTGGTCTATATGATGAAGGGTTGTTAGGAGGTTTGCCCGGTTTCAGGAAAAGGATAATAATGGAGTGCTTCCATAGCAAAGGGAAATGGGTTGTCCGGAGGATGCAATTGTATAGGTAGGTGAGGAATATGATTGCTTTATGAGGAAGTTGCCTGAGGATCTGTGAACTGAGGAGATCATATCCAGGGGATTTTCGGGATTTCAATTTTTTTAGAAGGAATCTGACCTCAGAGGGGTTTATTGCTTTAGGAGGTAAAGAGAGGGGTATCGGTGAATTTAAGAAATTCATGAACCATTCTTGTGTGGGTGGGATTAGAAACAGGATGGGGAAGAAATATGCTGGATAGGTGCTGGGCGAATTCTTCGGATCTGATCTCGTCAGAAGCCGCCCATGAACCATCTTCGGAGGGGATGGGAGGTAGGTTGATATTTTAGGATTTTTATAGTGGTTGTCCAGAGGGAGTTATCTGAAGAGGATAGTGAAGAAAGATGAGAATTGTAGGTTTTAGATCTGAAAGTAGCCATATTTTTTTAAGGAGTTTGGTAAGGTAATTATAGGATTTCCGATCATCTGGATGCCTGGTTCTTTGCCAAATGACTCTGGCATGGCGTTTAGATTGGATAAGGTCCAGTAGATCTTGAGGTAAAGGATTTTCTTTTCGAACTTTAGGAAGGGAACGAGGTGAGGATGCAGCCCAGGCTGCTTGCTGGATTATGTTTGTGAAGGAATAAGTTGCATTGTCAAGGTCTTGGGAGGTTTTTAGGGATACTCTGAGGTCTATAGTGTCGGATATTATTTGACGGAAGAGGTTCCAGTCTACTGGCCCTCTTATAAATGATGGGGAAGGAGGTTTTGTAATTGGAGTGACAGAAAGGGTTAGAATTAAAGGACTATGATCTGAGGAAAGGTCATCCAGGCGTTCTATGGAGTGATGGAGAGGTCCTAATCCTGAATGGATGAAGAAGTCAAGAAGGTCTGGGTTTCGGTTTGGATCCGTGGGCCAATAGGTTGGAGTGCCGGGAGAAATAAAGTTGGATCTTCGGGAATTGAGTGCTGACTGTAATGCTCGCCCACGGGAGTTGGTGGTTCTTGAACCCCATTGCTGGTGCTTAGCATTGAAGTCAGCACCGAGGAGAAAGCGATGACCTAAGGAATTAAGAAATGAGAGGAACTGGGATGTGGAAATGGGTTTATTTGGGGGGCAGTAGGCCGCTGCAATCGTGACGGGAAAGGAGAAGGTTTTGATGACAACTGCTGTGGGTTGCAGGAATTCATTTGCTGGTAAAGGAAATACATGGTGAGAGAGGGAATGGTGGATGATGACAGCAGTTCCGGCATGGGCTCTGCCATCAGGGTGGTCTGTTCGGTATGTTTGGTATTGTGGTATGTTGAAACGTTGTTTACTAGTCAGTCTGGTTTCTGTAATTAAAGCTACATCGATTTCTTTGTAATGTAGCAAGGATGTAAGTTCGTCAGTGTGGTTGCGAATACCATTCGCATTCCAAAGGAGAATGGATAAGGGTTTTGTGGAAGGCATTTAAGGATTAGACATTTTTTGAAGAGGCATTAGGTGAGGTATAACATTTGTGAGGAGTGAAATGAGAGGGGTGATAAGAGTTTTCAACTCTGAAAGGAAGGAATTAAATAAGGATGTGAGATCTGAGGTAGTAGGGGGAGGAGGAATATGGGAGATCTGATGATGGATATGTGGATTGGGTTGGATTAATGGAGCTGGAGCATATTGAATATTTTGTTGGGGTTGAGATTGGTGCTGTTGCTGAGGTTGAGGGTTATAGGAATATGGTTGTTGAGGAGGTTGCGGCATGGCCCCTGTTTCTTTCTGACCTCTTCTTCCTCCAAGCATTTCTGCAAATGATACTGATGAGGTAGCAATTTTTGAAGGCTGTCTTCCTCTTGTCTGATGAGCTTCTTCATTCTGTGGCTGCGACCTATGGACTTTGTCACGGAGGTTTTTGTATGTTTGGCATCCTTTGTAGTTAGCTGGATGCTCCTGTTGACATAAGGCACACACTGCAGGGACTTCTCGGGACTTAGTACAATCTTCGGATTTGTGAGCTTGTCCACACCTGACGCATCTTGGAACATGGTGGCAATAACGTTTTTGTGTGGCCGTATGCTTGGCAGTTATGGCATTGCACAATGTCTCGTTTAGGATATGGTTTCTCTATTTTGACTTTTGTATAATAAATAGATGTGACGTCATAGATTTTTTCAACCCCAGGAGTAGGTTCTAAATCACCGAAGAAAAGTGGTAATGAGTTTTTTTTTTTTCCGTTTTCTCCTGAGTGTCCCCTGATATCTTTTTGTACATTCAGAACTTGTCGCACTTTGAATCCCATTGACATCAATTCTTCTCTAATGGTTTCAACTGACGTTGTAGGATGAAGATTTCTTACCACCACCCTAAGGGATCTTTCCTCCTTGAGCTGATATGTATGGAAATCAGCTTTGGTGTCCGTCAGATATTTCACAATGTGACGGTACGTATCGGAAGAATCTGGCGTGATTTTTGTATCATTTGTACGGCTGACACATGAATATTTTCCTATGCCAGCGATCTTGTTTAATTGGCAACACATTAAGCCGAAATTTTTTATATTACGAATGAAAATGGGTGGAGGTTTAGGAGGCTGTGAAACAGATATTGATTCCATATTTTCAGCGGGTGTGTTACTAAGAACCTGGAAAGGATTAGCTGTAAAGAAGGGTGATTCTTCGTTTACTCCTTGAGTTGAAGTCCCAGGCATAGCTTCGTTGATTGGTGATGAGTTTGGAGGAGTTTTAATCTTCGATTTTCGCGGACGCTGTTTAGCTGGGCTGAAACGTACAGTTTCAAGAGAACGACTTCTTTTAGCTTTGTTAGTTTTAGACGACATCACCATGTGGAAATATCTCATTGAATATCATTGAGAAGTAGGGGAAGAGAAAAATAAAGAAAGAAAACAAAAAATAAATAAAGAAAAATAATATTTAAAAAAAAGAGATAGAATCACGCAGAGTTTGCTGTTAAAGGGCATGCACAGATCCTCCCAGCACAGAAGTCAGAGTGCCACTGAGTGTCTAGACGGTTACCTTATCGCACTAATCCGCTCCCCACTGCTTGCCCATAGAGCACATGTTAGTTTACGTATTCACTTATAACAATAATTATTGGCTGTACTCACTGTTTTATATTGTCAATGATCACCACAGCTATTAATAACTATGTCTGTAAACTTTTCTTAATGGAAAACTGATAAAAACCTAACAAAAAAGGATAATTATCAGAGAGCGATATTACCTACTACTTTCACAGTTGGCGCACGCGCAAAACCTCGACTCATACACTAAAATAAAAACATGCAATCACCGGACAACAGGATGCAAACACTAGCAATTCCGACAGAGTACTCGACTTGCTTTCTGAGCTCCAGTTGTGTACCAGTCTACATAATATTCAGCGCTATGCAAAGATTACAAAACCGCGTTGGCGCCATTATAAAGCTTGCATTGATATTTCACTGAAGAAAATTAGGAAAAGTAATGAATCAAAAAAAAAGTTTTTTTCTTCTCATGGAGGAGTTTCAGAATCATAAAATCATGTACACCGACGCTTCAAAATGTGAAAACTCTAAAGGGTAGAGGCAAACCAAAAATAAATAAATAAATAAATTTTGTACTTGCAATGATATGTTTAACAACAATGTTCATCTTCGACAATACAGCCAGATACTGTAAACAAGGAACTTGTTTTGTTTATTTTTGTCTTGGAGAAGATACGTGAGCCGAATAAAAAGAGATTAAAATGTTAATTTTTATAGGTTTGGCTTTCTACTTATGTTGCAAGTAATTTTTTTTTTTTTCAGGTTAATTACTAATAAACTTTTTACATAGACTTCTACAGTTTAAATGTATAACATCATTACTGACTGATATGTTTTCCTATAGGAACAATATACTTTTAAATATTTTTAAAATAATAAGATTTTTATTATGTATTGTTTTATTGCGTAACAAACATGTAGGGTTAGATACAAACCATACAAGTTGCAAAGGTTGCCTCGCCAGGATTGTAAATCTCGAAACCCTTTGTGCCCTTTTCAACCACCTCAAATGCAAATGTCAAGTAATTATATTCGATTGTCCTTTCCTCCTGAAATGTCACAAATTCTCGAATTGTTGGAGAGTTATTTATTTATTTCTGCAGAAGTATTAAAGCAGAAGGAAGAAGCTTTGTTATTTGGTTAGCTAATGAATTATAATTGTGGGGATGGATCAAATGTATATGATGAAGCTCCATTACTTGAAGTCTGAGTAAAGAATAATCATAGAGTAACTCTTCCTTACATTTCTTCATTGATTAATATATATAGATGAAATCTACTGTTCTATTTCTATTTGATTATATATATCAGCCATGGATAAACCGGAGTCTAGAGAAACTTTTGAGGCACAAACGTAGTGAGTGACCTTTCATTGGTGATTGGAGCGTTGGTGCTGTCCCTGATTATCATCGGTTTCAACTAAAGAAAAACAACAGATTTTTAACTTAAATAAATATTTTTTAATCTAATTTTTAATGAATAAATATCGCAACCTGCCTCGCTCAAGGGCAATGAGTTATATGAATGACAATATTTCAGTTCAAACAATATGTACAATGAAATTAATACAAAATAAAATAAAGATATGTTGTAAAAAAATAAATAAATAAAAAAAAGTAAACAGCCAGGCAAATTATTTGTGTATTAAAGACTGAAGATGGCTACAGACTCCAACACAACAAAACCATAGAGAAACTTTCAAATATCGAAGCGAACATCAGGAAACACAGACTGAAATTCTACGGACACATATGCAGACTACCCGAACACAGACTGACCCATAGGTCAGAGCTCCTGAATGCAACAGTAAACTTTAAAACAATGGCATGTAGCTCATAATTGAAGAAAGACCTAGAAAACGCAAAAACAAACACAGAAGAAGCTCTAGACAGAAATGCTTACGGAGGAAAGGTGAACACGTGGGAAGTGCAACCGGGGATCAGAATCAGAAACGAAAGAACTTGGTCGAAAGATAGGAAGAAAGAACATGGAGAGAAGATTTGGGCGCGTCGTGAGGAGAGGAGAACCACTAGAGCTTCACTTGATCTATCCTAGGTCAAAATCGTGCCTAATAATAATAATAATAATAAAGTAAACAGCCTCTAACTATACAAGAAATAAAATAAAATGTAGTAAATCATAATAAAAAGCAAATCCGGATAACAATTGTACTAATAAACTAAAATAGAGAAAGAAAAAGAAAAAAAAACACTTAAATACAGTCATACTTATTGGGTTGGTGCAAAAATAATGCAGGTGTTGAATATTCATTTTGGCTGGCCAAATGCTTGCCAAATAAACATTAATACCTAATCCTCTAGTCTAGTTGATGGATTATAAACAATGTCTATTAATGTTGTTCTTCCTTAAAGATTAGTTTAGTTTTGTTACATTTTCTATCCGAAAATGTAGGACTTCTGATATTCACCATGTCAAAGCAGGATTTTTGTCAAATTTATAGCTACAAGTTTAAACTTAGTCGGAGTGCGGCACAAATCGCTCGTAGTATCAATGTTGTTTGGGTGAAGGAAACATTTGTGAATTTATAGTGTAACTGTGGTTCCGAAAATTTCGTCTTGGAGATTTTGATATCGAAGACAAAGAAAGTAGGCCTACTGTTGGTGATCACGACCATATGAGGGCTTTGGTAGTTGTGAACCCTCACAAAACTACTCGGAACATTGTGAGACAAGTTAGTGTTGGCCACTAATCATGATAAACCACACAAAATTATAAAAGTTTTTTGTTTGTCACATATGAAAACCTGCATTATTTTTGCACCAACCCAATACGATAATAATAGAAGAAACAGATAAAATAAAATAAAATATAGAAAGAAAAAGAAAAGACACTTGAATACAGTCATACTACATAAACTTTATATATAAGCATCCCTTTACGTAAGTTTACGTAAGGTATCCAAATCGACTATGGGAGATCAAGCCAGAATAAGATCCCAGCGCTGCTCTCTCAGCTGCCCCAGGTTTCAAAATGTAGTGGAGGCTCAGGGAAAGCGCTAAAGCACGATTGCTAATAAGTGAAAAGCTGGCCATTGCCAGGACTCCAACGTAAATGCATATTTACGAAAAGTCATGGGGTCACTGCCGTTTTAATCTGTGAGGGATGTGTTTAAATGGATAATGATTGAGCCAGAGGGTTAAAAAACAATTAAAAATATTTAAGCACAGTCTTTTAGAAAAATATTCATAATGTCTACATTTATTTAAAATTATTAAACAAAGAAGATAGACTAAAATAATTTAACAATACGTTGACAGTAAAATACTAATGTATGAGTAACTTATGTGAGTACTATCGTTAAGAAGAGCGGTAGAAAAGTGATGAGTTAAAAGACTGAATAAAACCGCTATTAGATAAACGATGGTAGAAAATGAAGTGACAGATCTTATAACTGAATCAGATCACTTTATACTTGAGATCGGTTCTTATGCAACTGATTGAACGTGAGTTGTTTCATTTGAGTAAATATCACATCTCCACTTTTTTAATCCTCTAACACTTTATCATTCATTTATTAAATGCTTCAGCTATTTATTTAAATTAATTTGATCCTCTACTGAATCCATAAACAGTACAAATGAGATCTATGTATAACACCACTAACCATCCATATTAACACCTAACCTGTTTATGGTCACACATTTTACCTTTTTTTCCATTTTGAATAATTTTACGAAAATGATTCAGCATTAGACGCTGGCTCTGTTGAAGCGTTTCTTATCGATATATCGACCCCAAGTCATTTTTTTGTCCCAGGGTGGTCAATGATAAAGCACTGTCAAGCAGTACGTCTTATATCTACGATGTCATTTATCGTGGTAATGTCTTCCAAAGTATGCATCAATCATGTAGTGTTTGTGAAGCGGTTAGTAATGCCTACTCTGAGTTATGTTGTCGAATAATGTCAGTAATTTGATTTCACTGTCAATTATAATCATTAGAATCAAACATGATCATTTGATTTTTATTGGGATAAGCCTCTGAGAGGAAAATATTGAAGAAGTAGGCTATTTATCTAACTTTCCATTCAATAGCGCTTCGATTATTTAGATCTCGCTTACCCCTCAATGATGGCTGGGATTAGTTCAGAGTTCAGAAGGCTTGGTGCATTTTGAAAATATAGGATGTGATTTTTGATTATTTCTTATTCTTCTTTTATTCTATTTGTTTTACTATTATTTTATAATTATATTATTTGTTTTTATCATTCAGATTCATTCATATTTCTATATGTGAGACAAATTGAAGATAGTTCCATTCCCACCTAAGTCTATTAATGTTTAGTTTGTAGTTGGCAAACTAAGAGAATATCGACCTTCTAATTCAGATTGGAATATGTTTGGAATCTGTTTGATAACGCGTGTTTTTTTTTTTAATGTTTTAATAAGCTGGTACAATCCAGGAAAAAAGCAATCATGGAGGTTATGTTTTTGATTAAACTATATTATCTTTTGTTATTGATCAATCAAGATAGTACCAATCAATAATGAAAGAATTTGAAAACAACTTTTTAGACTAATTTTTTCTTCGTACAATTCTTAAGGTTTTTTTTTTATGTCACGAGTAAACTTACAATTAGCCATACTGTTCTCATAGTCTAATATGTTGCTGATTTTATCAAAACGAAATACTCATTACTTTGTAATAAATTCAATACTCAATAATCTCTATACATACAAAATATCTGCAAGGAATTTGAATAAATGACCTCGAAATGTTCTGAATAGAATTTTTTGTTGTGTGTTTTAATAGTTTTTTTTTATAAGATAAAATAAAATAGTTTTTTTTTATAGGATATCACCATGTCATCGGATACATATCCTCACATTTACTGGAGGCATTGGTTTTTATTCAGTTGTAAATTGCATATAAAAAAATAATTTTAATAAATGTTATGTTAAAAAATCTAATTGAATTCTATTGCTGAACTAAATTATCTTTTGATTGTTTTGTATATAGTTAATTAAAACAAAATAAATTGCTATTTGTGTATAAAATTGAGTTCCAAAATAGAAAACAATGAAGCAAATCATTAGCATAAGAAATGATTCAATAGTATTTTCCATGTCACTCAAACCCCACATTATTTTTCCAAAAAACATTCATGGTAATGCAGCCAACTTTAATTGGGTCTTTATACTGAATTAACAAGAGGCCAGTAATATTTAAGTATGTGAATAAATTATATCGGTTTTTATTCACTTTCCGAAAATAATTAATTTATAGCATACTCAATTGTTGGAATAAATCAAACCAATTAAAACTTTGAAGCCGCTAATTGGAAATATATCTCTTCTATTTAATTTTGATTAATTATCTACCAGATGGTGAATAATATGAAATATTTAGTTTAACTAAAGTTTAAATTAAGTTTAAATTTTCTAAAGTGGACATGTTCAGTTTTGAAAGAAAGCTCCTTAATTATCCAATCTAACTTCATTTATTTATCCACACCCGATAAAAAAAATAACTACCAGTTAAAAATATTTATTTAATTTTATTTGGGATTTAACGGTTATCAATTTTCGTGAAAACTCTTAGTTACGTAAGCGCCAGTTTTGAAACTAATTTCAGGAAATAACCCATACATCCGTTTAAAATTGATCTTATACTGATAATTAAATAAAATATTGAAATATTATACATATTTATTAATTTATCAATGTATTGAAAAAATTAAGACATCTAGTATTTGCTCCAGTGTCTCCTACTTAGCCATTAAAGAACTTATAAAAGCATCAAATGTAAAACTTTTTTCACGAGGCCAATATTTAGGGGCAGGATAAATAAAATTAATTTAAGTTAAACTGCCAACAAAAAAATAATATGAAATAAAACTCTCAGCAGAGTTAAAGAAAGAAAAATTAGAAAACAAATATGGTGGGAATAACTTTTATAAACAGCACATAGTATTTATCTCCAATTGTACTTTAAGTATTCAAAGTAAATAAAAGCAATTTACACATTTGAAGGAATTTCTGGCAAATAGTAATTTAAAGACGTTCTGGTATAATGTCTCCTTATATCCGCTTTCTTTTTACTACCATTAGCTGATATTAGCGTTTTAGAATAACTGTTCTGAAAATCCCATAGTACTTGTCCATTCTTCGACTATGTGGCGTTTGGAATTCGGTAGTAATGATCAGCCCAACACATATTAAAATTATTGTCAGAACTCATAATTTTTAAGCAAGACTCCTTCGATTCTTAATACAAATACTTCTCTTAGGAATCGATACCGTTGAGAATCAAAATTCGAGATCGATTCTTGGTTTTCAATGACTAATAATAAATTTATGTATTATTTGCCGCTTATGTAATATTAGTACATTAAAGAATAGTTTCAAATACTTAACTTTCAACTTCAGTTCTATAAACATACAAAAATTCAAAACATCAGAACTTTGAACCACAGGTAATACAGGCTGACTAGAAAATATATGCGGAGGGGGAGATATTACAGGCTAATCTGAGTCGATTTTACTATAAGAACTACTGTCTGAAAATTAGCTGTTTTCGAGTTATACTAATTTTAAAGATTTTACAAAATTAACGTCCTTCGTACGTTAAACAAGTCATAAAACATAAAAATTGGGCGTTTTATCTGAGTTTTTTTTTTTTTTTTTTTTGGTTTTACAATAAAAATATTCTAAAATACGAAAATTGATATTAAAATGTACATTATTGACGTTATCTCATGTAGCAAGCTTCAAAATAGATCAATTTTTGTTTAAAAAAACCTTATTAGAAAAAATCACCTACACATCTTTCGTACAAAATAATTAGAAAATATCTACGTTTCATTACCTAGCAAATGAGGTATAAAAATCACAAATCGGTTAAGAATTGGCAAAAATATGACTAATAAAAAGGAGGAAGGAAAAAACAATAAAAATACAAAATCATACTTTAATATACGATAATTTGAACCAACATTTTTTATTTTTATATTACATTTTCTATCTGGCGTCCGATAGAGGATGCACTATAATAATGCACATACGTGCTCTTCTTTCAGCTTACTATACAGTTTACAGCTCTAATTACAACTCAGATCTTCTATTGTGGGTGCAGGATTTTGATGAGATACTATGTCATGCGACCCCACATGAAATTTTTATGACTTGTTTAACGTATGAAGGACGTTAATTTTATAAAATCTTAAAAATTAGTATAACTCGAAAATGGCTAATTTTCGGACAGTAGTTCTTATAGTAAAATCGACTCAGATTAGCCTGCACTATCTCCGCCTACCAGCTCCGCATTTATCTTCTAGTCACCCTGTATATGTATGTATGGGTTTTTTACTGTAAGGATTGGTGAAGAAAAGAATTTACAATATAAGATTTTCAAAGTTTTTAAAATAAATTCTTAATCTGGTATCGTTATCAGAAATTTAGAATCGATTTTCTGATATCGGTATCGATAATCGTAAAAAATTGAAACATCAATGATATAAAATGAAAAAAAAAAAAAATAGTTTATATAATCCCGAAAAAATTAGCTGCTGCTTATAAGATCACATCGACGTTTACGGCTTACCAGGAAGTATCTCAATTCAAATCTTCATCTGTCCGTCATGCTTCGGATGACTGCGGCAGAGGCAGTGCGGTACTCCACTATCTGAGAACGGATCTCAGAGTGCGGGGAGACCCAGAGCCGGGAAGACAGAGCAGTATCTACTAATTACAGACAGAGGAAGATACAGTGCCAGAGTGGCTCCAGACACCTGACGAGATAATTTCAACAGCCTTAATAACACATCACCGGCGACATCTTGTTTAATAAATATTTAAATCGGGAGACAATGCAGAGCTCACAGCCCTCCATCATTGTGCCCTCCCTCTCCTGATGTTTTATTCAATCCCACACTGGGGATGATTAAATTTACAATTGATTTACTTTTCCATACACAAGAGGCTCCTTCAGTTTATTTCAGAGGCGGCAGCTCAATCCGGGCAAATGGTTCTTTGTTACGGAGCTTGCCATTTCTCTTACTGACACTAATTTGGATTTCGTTGAAGGAATCCAAACTGTTAACTCGAGTCCAACCCCATCTCACTTTACAATAGAAAAATTCCTGTTTAGATCAATGCTCTGCAATCGTATTTAAGAATCTATTTTGCCCTAAACAACTAGATTTGTGAAAATTACATTACACCTTTTCATTCATAAAACCCACAAAAATATGAAAAAAAAAATAAATAAATAAAAATAAAAATAAAAATCCTTGTTCATACAAATAAGACAGAAAATATGGTTATTTTATTTATTTATTTATTTTTTTTGTTTTAAAGCAAACTTTCTTCCCGTTTTGACCTTCGGATTTTGGCTGTTGTATCATTCTTCAATGATTAATTTTATAAATATCAGCAAGGCTGTTATACTGCTAATTACAATACGTTATTATCATGATATATTCAGGGAATATATAACCACATAATTGAGGCACAGCAGTCTTTCGATCGAATTTATGCCAAATCAGCAGTTAAAAAATAAATTAATAAATAAAATAAATGAATAAAAATCTTTAAAAAAAAAACTTTCTAAATCAAATAGTCTGCTAGTTTTAAAATTTGGATGATTAACTAAAGTTTTTTGAATCACTTTTAATAATGAGATGATACAAAAAAGCACTTTGTTTTATGATAATAGTCCCAATCTACCGTTCGCGTAAAACATCGATCCAGTATTTGTTCCGCATCAAAACTTTTGGATCCTTTGATGTTCGCATAATGGCATTGAAGGAACAATACAATCAGGGTTGATGTATTATTTGCCACATCTGTTGTATTATTTTTTTTTAATTCGATGACTAGTTCCACAAGTTTAATTTATCATTAGATCTAAAAACATACAAAAATCAAAACATCTACAAGCAGGCAATGCGAAAGGGCTTCTTAAACCTATTAGGTATTCACCGAGTAGGCTGGGATGTAACTGAAAGAAAGAGGGGGATAGTTAGCTACTACACAATCATGTAAGTGGATCATCCTCTTAGTTTTCTCCATGACTAGTCAGTATTTCTGTTCCTACTGGAAACACAAATAAATTAAGACTGTAGGAAATATTTATCTTGTTATTAAACCAAAAATATGGATAGGATTTAAACGATTTCATTATTTCTAATGATTCTTTTATATTTAATTAAAGAATATTTTTTACGTAATGTATCAGCAATTTTTTTCCATGAACAGAAAAACCGAACAGTCATAAATAAAACCAAAGGGAATGTCCGTGTACTTGACTCTTTTGGTGGGTTTCAGTATATCTGATTCCATTTCTAACATTTTAAAATTAATAAAGGTAATCAGTGTGCTGAATTTTTAGTGTGGTCTTAGAACTGATGAAGAATGTTTAATGTTCGAAAATATTCTTCAAATAAAAAAAAATAAAATAAAATTAAAATAGAAAAGGCAAATAATTCAACAATGCTCAATCCAGTATCCGTTTCCATTATGATAATTCCAGCAGTTATCCATATCCAGTTAACTGTTCCGGCCGAAAGTAATAGAAAAATTTTAATTAGTGTGAAATCAGTATACAATTAATCCAAGGCTTCAATCGTAAGATCATAAGGAAGAGAAGTGTTTCTCAATAATGTATCGTAGGAGCTTTCATGGTCTTATGAATAGTATGTGGTATACCCATTTTCGTGTCAGGGGAGGGGTAAATTTCGAATTTTGATACACAAAGATGATTTTAGAAAAGTTTTTATTTTTTAACTATAATGTCTTTGCCGTTTCCTCGAAGATGGGTCATCATTAAAAACAATATTAGAGCATATGTGTAGAGAGTTATTTTTATTAGTAAAATACAGATGGAATAAACGATACAAAAAAGACGTATATCACAGTATTTTTTTTTTTATTTTAAGTTTTAATAATGTTTCACTGGTAATAATCAAGTTGAGAATGACGTGAATACCCTACAAAACTATAAACAATATTGTATCAAGATTTATGTCATGAACCTTTATCTGAAATGTCGTTTTAAAATTATTGCAGTAAGAATCGTTTGGATTATGCTCGACCATACAAAAGGCCATGGCCAGAGAGCATTTTATAAGAAAATGTCAACAATGGATTTGGCTCAAAGAAGTTAGGATTGTTGTTGAGGGAAAAGACAAAATCAAAAAGCATTAGCAGCCCAGTTCGAACGGCTGGCTAGTCTCTAGAGCAATTAATCATGAAGAACAGTTGGCTCTGACTGCTTAATTGTCTGTGGATTTTACAGGAAGTAATCAGTACCGCATCGGGCACTTCTATTTGGACAAGTTGTTTATACCTTTAGCCATAATGGCTCTTCCCTGACATCTCCTAGACCTCAGTGATAATTATTCATGATTAGTTGGAAGGAAATTAAGAAATCAAACAAATATAGTTCTCCAATGTTAAAATTTAGGTTTGGTATACGAATACATCTTCATATTGTTTTAAATACCGCATCTCATATATCTTACCTCTCAATAATTGAAAATAAAAGTTTTATTTTTTAATTTTTTTTTTTTGTTTTGCAACAAATTAAAATGGCTATCATGAGAGCCATGAGAATGGTATGACAAATAAGAAATAAGAAAATTAAAAAAATAATGGAAAGTTATAATGATCCATAAGATAAAATACAGGTTATTGATAAGTGAAATACAATCTAAACTGCGCAAAAATGAATAGGGATATTGCTAATTTTGTGTTATTTACTTTGCCTACCATTTTTGTATTATTTTTATTATAAACTGCATTAATATTCATTAGAAATTATAATGTTTTTTGCTGAAATAAAATACAATTAATGGGTTTTAAAAAATAACAAAAATAAGACGGTTTAGTTGCATAATTTGTTTTATTGAACAGATTAGTTTTTGGAAACAATTAATACCTTGTATAATGTCCTCTGTTAGCCAAAACCTGTGTACATCTATTAGGCATAATATTAATAATGTTGTCACTGGTTACTTGACGAATTTCACTCCAGAGATGTTGGAATGCTGCACTCAGTTGTTGAAGGTCAATTAGCGGCGGATGATGATTAAAAAGCCTTCTCTGTAACGGACTCCACATGTGCTCAATAGGATTGAGGTCTGGAGACAATGGAGGAAGGGGCAGGCGGGAAATTCCCAGGTTTTCTAAAACTTGATGAACAACTATTCCTCTATGAGGTCGAGCGTTTTCATCCAGAAATCGAAAATCTCTCCCAATGAGATCCTTAGTTGGTGGGAGGTATTCCTCAATAATTTCATGATGTGCATATCGAGCAGCTGTGAGGTTGGTTCGTCCTCCCGTGTAAATGCCAGCCAAGACCATTACACCACCTCCTCCAAACTGCAATGAAGGCACAATAAACTAGGGCATTGTTCGCATTCCTTGATCTCTGTAGACTTTTCGGCGTCTGCTGCCACTATACAGACAAAAACGCGACTCGTCGGTAAACATCACAGCATTCCAACTTGTGTCCTCTTCTAGTCGCTCGCTCCACCACATTCTTCTGAGCTGCTGGTGGCGAGCTGTTGCTGCAGATCGTCTCTAAGGGGCATATGATGTAAGGCCAACTTCCCACAAACGATTACGAATCATTTATTTTGATAAAAGTCTAGGTAAAACACCTTCAACTTCATTGAGGATCTGGCGTGCACTATAAAAAGGGTTTCTCCTGGCAGTGATAACAATATTTTTATCCTCTCTTTCAGTTGCAATACGTTGTGATCCACTGCCCGGCCTTCTATTGGCACTCCCAGTCTCTCGGAATCGAGCTAAAGCCCGGGAGACGACACTCTGGGAAACGCCAACCACCTCTGCAATATCAACTTGTCAATGACCTTGATAACGCATTCTCACTATAATTTCGCGAACTTCGGGTTCAAGATGATGTCTGTCCATGTTTATTGAAAGGACTACTAGATTAAAATACGAGAAAAGCTGTTTATTTACAAAATGATAAATCTTCATGTTTACTTTTCTTAAGAAAACTTGTTATAAATAAAAGGTTTAACAATTGTTTTGACTTTGGTTTGTATTTTCTATTTAGTTGTACACTAATAATATTGAATAAATTGGCTAATTTAATTTAAATGACCGGATAAGGGATAAATAATGCATATCCCTATTCATTTTTGCGCAGTTTATTTCTAAATACAGCTTGGTAAAAATATGTCCAATAATTTTTAAAAAAAAAGTAAATTTATTGAAATTTACAACTGTATAAAATATATACAACAAGTAAATGTGTTGAAAGTGAATACAATGACATTTAAATAACATGTGAAGAACTACTCACTAGTAGCACTTCAATAAATTCTAACTAAAAGGTCTCAAGGCCATCTTCTTTTCAGACGCCCCGGAGGATTATCAGGAATGGAATAGGAAGCAAGTTAGGATACTAGTAGATTGGGGTGGTTATGGAGCTTACGGTGGTTATGGAAGGATAGGTATCTGGTTTGGGCTAAATCAGCAACATATGGGACATGGGGGAGTTTATTTGCAATAAAGTAAGGAGCATTAAGGATTTTTTAAAGGATTGTAAGGATGGGATAGAAGAAGAATTAGAAGGTTTAGTTGAGCCCCAGAGCTCAACTCCGTATGTCCAAATAGGTTAGATAACTGTCATCCAAATCTTTTGTAGAAAATCGGGAGTTCTGAATGTTTGTCTAGTAAATGTTGAAGAAGTCGAAAACGACGAGCAGTTTCCGGTCGTTTAAGTCTTCTATGAGGATTCGAAGTTAAACGTTTGTCCAGTTGAAGTCCTAGATAGTGGATCTGTTCAACAGGGATCAGTGGAATATTGTTAAAGGATACTGTATGACAGGAAGTCGTAGGTTTACGACGAAGGGTAAAGTATATTTTGTGAGATTTAATTGGATTTATTTTAATTCTCCAATTTCGACACCATTCCTGAAGGTTTATGACATGAGATTGAAGTGATTGGGAGGCAATGAATGGATCGTTATTTACTGATAACACACGTGTGTCATCAGCATACGTCGAGAGGGCGGTAATAAAATAAAAATAAAAAGGTAATTACAATTATTTTGAGAATAGAAAAATAAATAGACGTAGTTAGGCTAGATACTGATGAAGCAAGTGAGTGAATTGAATAAAAATGAAAAGTAAAAAAAATAAATAAAAAACAAACAAATCTATACCATTATATAAAAGGACAAGCCATTTTTCGTTTGTGATCACTATTCAATTGTAATTCAAAGACGTAGTATAATGTCTCCTTATATTGGGTTGTTCGGATATTAATGCAGAATTTCATATTTAAACCAAAACCTGATATTATTAAAGAAATTATTTATCGGGTTTAGGTTGTGGTAAAGAGGTAGCATACAAGACTACAATTTTAGGTTAAAAAAATTATTTCTCTAGAGAGCTAAGAAAAAATAGAACGTGATTTTCATTTAGGTTTTTTTTTGTTTTCGGCTCCCAATGCTCATTGGTGGCAATAACACTAGCTTTGCACTATTATAGGTCCCTACTGTGAACACAAAAATCGACATTCAAATTTCTGATTTACAAGTCAAAACGTCCCCTTGTAAGATTAAACCAAGATATCACACTATATCAGATCTGGGTAATGGGATATTATTTAATAGGACTTTTGGGCCGAAACTACAGCTTAGAGTAAAAGTAATGTATCAGGTTTTGGTTGTGGTAAAGAGATAAATAATCTCTTCACTAATAATAATATTATCCTGCATCCTGAATAAGAAATCCTGCATTTATTTCCGGCAAAATGCCACTAAAAACAAATATGTGAAAATATCAAGAAAACGTAAAACTTATTTTATATAAATGTTCAATTAAGTTATTTATAATTTTCACAAATTTCTAAATGCAGAATATACCCTTAAACTTATCCAAAATTTTAAATATTAAATCTGCAAAATGTTAATTGAGATTTTAAAAAAACACCTTTCAACGTTACCTGGGTAATGTTATAATTAAAGCTAATGTTCAATACTTTCAATTAGCTATTGTAGCCAAGCTAATCACGACAAAGAAATCTTGAACAATAGGCAAAGAGTAACGGTACTCTTGATTTCACGACGAGAATGAATGAACTATCGGCGTTATCTTAAGTAGTGAGAACAAGGATGTGATACTTTGTTGTACTTTATTTAATAGAGAAATTAGTAAATAACATGTTGAGTTTCCTCGTTAAGTTACGTTCTCTTAACTGAGAACTACTAAAAGTGCTCAGCCATTTTGAGGAATTTCGAACAGCTTTATCAAGGACTTGAGATATTTTCGAATAATGCTGAGACTTGAAGTACGGGTGAACGAAAGTTCATTGATCTTATTTTATTTTTTATTATTTTGTGCAAATGAGCCCAATCGGGACTACGCAAAACAATACATGCGTTTCCTTGCCATTCTCTGTGCCCATATTTTCTTCATTCTCTTTTATGGACCTCCTTTCTTTCATTTGTCCATGGTCTCCAAGTCTTTCTCTTCGGTGCTTTTTATCGGTCAATTTTCGAACTGTGGATTTTGGTTCTTAAAGCGTCTCTTTCTAGGATGATTTCTTAAGTAATTCCTTCTAGCTTAAGGTCCTTTTTAATTTTACCCATCTATTTGACGGTGTCTGTTGTGGCTGTACTCCTAATTTCATAAATTCAAATATTCTTTTTGTATGACGATTCGTGTTCATTCTTTTGAAGTGTCCGTGAAAACTCAGTCTTTGTTTACAAATGCCAACATAAATATTTGAAAACTGTTTAATTTTCTGTTTACTTCTAAGTCTATATTGTTCATCTGAGAATTTTGAACCGAGAACTTTTCCTTATGATCTTGCATTTTTTTATCCTCATATTGTCAGTACCTGTTTTCCTAATCAGGATAAAGTGTTTTTGAACCTTAGAGACATTTCGGTTTGATAACGGCTTTATAATGGTGTAATTTTGTGTGCTTGGAAATGTTTTGTATGAGACGATAAGCTGCTTCTAGTTTCTGGCACCTATTTTCATTAGCCTTCGTTTCGATTTCATTTTCCTGTATAATTTCGCCCAGGTACTTAAAATATGGCACTTTCGATTTTGTCAAATTTTGTTTTTATGTATGGAGGTGTTTCTTTATCGCAGGTTTATTTCTTGATTTGTTCAGTTGTTTTTTCTCAAATGAAATCTGAATCTTATTTTATTTTATATTTTAATGTTACATTTTTCTTTTAATAGATTTGCAGCTTTATTGAACATGCAGAAAGGAAATATGCTTCTGCATTATTATTTACAGACAAAGGGTCGGGAAGTACCGATCTGTAACGAACTGATGTTTTGTAGCCCATCACCGTGTTCAATGACGAACATAAGTCGTCATCTGATTTTCTAAAAGGCCAGAAGAATTTAAATCCTAGAAAATCGTATTTGTTTTGGAATTAATTTTGTATTGAAAAATTTTGTGTTTTGTACTGTTTGGCTTTCACTAAATATATGATAATTTAATAATAAGATTCAGAAGGGCTTTTATGGTTCCGTGGGGTTCAGTAACGATAATAGGATGGATTATAGTAACAGAAATGTTTTTTAACTTATTATATGTTTAGATATTGTTTTGTTAAATGTTGCATATATATATAAAAGAGTTAGTTCGGGTTCAGTAAAATCTCCATTTGCATATTCTATCTGTGATCATTTGAAATTGTTGATATATATATATATATATATATATATATATATATATATATATATATATATATATATATATATATATATATATATATATATATATAAATCTATTTTTCTCATAATCATGCCCTACAGTGAAAAAACAGGTTACAATAAAACTATATAAGTTATAAGTGGTAAGTGGTTGATATGGTATTGACTAACTAAATTCTAACAATTCTAGTACACAACTGACCTGGGGAATTTTTGAAAAACAGTTTGAATTCAGTAAGTCGATACCATATCCACCTGTAACATTGTAAGTAGTTTCATACTCCTCTATATTCTGTAATTATATATATTTTTATTATTGTAACACATGTTGTTATGTAATTATATTGTAACTTACTTTATGTTTTGAAATAACTTGTATAACTTATCTAATTTTGTTGTAATCTGTTTTTTCACTGTAGGTCATGATTATGAGAACAATGCAATCTCGGAACATTGCTAAAATAGTTGGTTTTATTTATTGACTGAACTTCAAGAACCTTGCTAAACAGTCAAGAAATTTACCCATATTTCAATCTATTTATTCAAATTTGCAACTGTACAAAATATATACATCAAGTAAAGGTGTTAAAAGGAAATAATTAAAAGGTTTTGTTGAGCCCCAATGCTCAACTACATATGCCCAAGTAAGTCTGATATCTGTCATTAAAATGAGTCTTTTGTAATAAGTGTGCTGGTTTTTTGAACGTTTGTCTTGTAAATGTTGAAGAAGTTACAAAAATTATTGTCTGTGGATGGAAGGATACGTTTATATATTTAATATTATTTTATAATGTTATACAAAAGTTTCACATATTTTCATAGTAAATTAGGAAACACTGCTTTTCTTCTTGGCCTAATCCAAAAGCTTCAGCTAGTTAGCTTTGTATTTTGCAGCTTCTCTCCAATTTTGATGCCAAGAAAAACCCTTCTTAACCATTTTAATCTCGCACTAAGCTGACATCCTCCTCGCTTATCGGGTATTGTCTTCAGAGATATCACTGATTTATCAGTATGAATCTCTGAAAGATCCGCATTCTCCTTTTCCATAAGACTTCTTCTCTACCTGAAACAAAGCTATCATATTCTTATTTATTTTCCTATCATATACGAAAAGCTTTGGCCTATAAGTGCTATGGAAAGCCTAAACTTCTTATTCATACGTAAGAACTAGACAGTTCAGTATTTTATAAAACTTGAGTTTGGTCTCGTTCGAGAAGAAACTACATACTCTGTAAGAATTTTGTCAGGAAGTGGCAAAGTTTGCTGCGATTGTTGTCCTGTCTTAAATCCCTTGAGTGCGATTTGAAACAACTCGTCCCCTGTTCCTGCTCTGTCTGTTTTCAAATACTTCTTTACGGCATATACTTACAATACATATACTTCCTTACAATTTTTAAAAAATTTATTTATTGTTTTACTTTAGTTTTTTTTTATTTTTATTTTTATTTATTAGTGAAATTAGTTTAACAGTTTTGGAGAGAGATAGTTATTGATACAGGGAATAGCGACAAGGACGTTTTTTTATTAATAACAAGTTTTGTGGAATGGACCAAGACAGTTTCATTGAGTATCATCAACTCTTTAGTTATAAAATTTCAACTTAATAAATATAGTGTCAATTAATTACACAATTTATTACAAATTAAAGTGTAAACAGAGTAAATATAAGTTTTAACAACTAAGAAAAGCAATACCACAATTGAAAAATGCTAAACATTTCCAATATTTTACTATGAATCATCATTATATATTAATGATGTTATAATATGTTGTTATATATTATAATAATGTTGTTATACATATAATTATGTTGTAGCTAACTTTATGTTTTGAAATAACTCATTAATATTTAATTAATTTTAATCATTAATATTCGTTAATATTTTGTGATAAAAAAAAATTTGCTAATTCATTCACATAAAAGAAAAAAAAAATATTACAATGATATATTAAATATTTCAAAATAATAATTAAACTCTAGAAAAAATAACTATTTAATTTTAAACTAACATGTATCTAGAATTGATGAATTAATTGTTACCGCTATTGGAGTTATTATATTCGAAAACTAGTTTAAACATTCATGATTATATAATAAATTTGATATGTTGTTTTAGATTTTTGAAAGCTTTAGAATACTATAAATAAGCTTTAGAATAGTATATGGCAAAGTACTGATGTTTTGAAAATTTTGTATGTTTTAGAACTGATGATGAATGTTTAGAATTAGAAACCAGATTTAAAATAAAACAATTCCAATAGAAGTGGCAATTAATTCATCAATCCTAATTGTATTGATCCTTCTATATGATCATGCGTACCTCAAGTGAAACATACGGCTAATACTTGCGTATGCATGATATAATTATATATCTAACACTCACTATTGCCATTGAATCCATAAGACGACAAAATAGGATTCTTATAAATGTGAATACCTAACAACTAGAGATACAAGAAAAAAAAAATGTTCCTGCTTAACATCTGTATTTACCAATTCATTTGTTTCCAATCCAAACGGGCTAGTGCGAAGGTAGAAGGTTGATGATTGACATCAATTGTTATTTTAATTTTCGAATACCAGTATCATTCTATTTTCACTCTCAAGAAATTTTTAATGATTAATATTTTGTGATCAAAGAAAATTTGTTGACTCTCTCATAAAAACTAAACATTATTACAGTGATATATTATACAATTAAACATTACTCGAAAAGTTGAAAGAAAGTAGTGGTTTAAAACGTGACATTTTTCATTCAAACCAATATGGCTTCTATACGCTAGATCCTAGCAAAAAATGTTACATAACGAAAAATATTCTCCATTAAACTACTGATATAGAAACCCAACAAATTTTCTATATGAGCAATACTAACAGAACTAGAATGTGTCAAAATGTTAAATTTTTGAGGGTGAAAAAACGTTACGTGACTTTTTTTATTCAAACCAATACAGCTTCTAAACGGTAGATCCTAGCGACAATGCTACCTAACAAAAAATGTTATACATTAAATTTCTGACAAGGGAACTATAATAGTATTTTCGATTCGTTCAACGTCAACAGAGATAGAGCGTGTCAAAAAAGCTGTAACACTTAAAAAATGTTACCAGAACTGGACTTTTTTTATTCAAACCAAAATAGCTTCTAAATGGTTTGGTCCTAGAGGCAAATAATAAATAACATAACATATTTTCAATTAAATTTCTGACAGCGAACTGTCGTTGAATTTTCGATACAAACAAAAACAACAGAGCTAGAGCTTATCAAAGAATCCCTAATATTTAAAAATGCAGGAAAACGTGAATTTTTCCAGAGCAATATAGCACCTGAACTATAGGTTCTACCAACAAATTTTTTTATAACAATAATATTAAATTTCGGACCAGGATATTGCCGTTATATTTTTGATCTGAGCAACACCAACATTGATATAGCGATACAAAAAAAACTCCAACACTTAAAGAATGTAGGCAAAATTTGAATTTTTTGATTCAAACGAACATAGCACCTAAACGGTTAGTCCTAGAGACAAATAATATATAACGCAAAATATTTTCCATTGAATTCCTGACAGAGTGCTGTCGTTAAAGTTTCGATTCGAACAACACCAACAGAGCTAGAGCGTGTTAAAATGTTACATTTTTCAATTTGAATGTTACGTTTTGTGAAAAAAAAAACTTTACAACAAAAAGTATAGACCCTCAAATCTGAGAGACTTATCGATGTCAAAATAAAAGTGAATATATATATCTTATTAATAGAAAATTGTTACCAAAACATGTTTCATTATTTATTTAAAATAAATATGTTTACACAACTCTATTCTATCAGGACCGCAATGGAGTAATTAATTACTACGAGGGGCCACGGGGCGAGCAAAAGAGAGACGAGGCTCCTACTGGCCCTATATTAATATCGGGCGATCTATTATAAAAGTTTAATTAAAGTTTCGGGTGCTTGTGTATTCAGCGAGTGTAAATGTCTGGAGCTGGGGGGGGGGGGGGGGGAGGCCTCACTAACGGTGTCATATTAATACCGAGCCGTTACTCAAACTGGATCTCTACCGTCTAGTCTAATTAATACCAGTGTCCTCACCAATCAGCTTTTCTTCAATTAGTTTTTAATTAATTTGTCACTGATTGAGGGAAGCTACGCTTTGGGCATGCATATTTTAGAACGAATGCCTTGAGGTCCGAGAACTTCAGGCCAGAAAAGGTTTCCTGCAGAGAAGATCAATCGCTCACTCATAGCATTCAGACTACAAATGATAGTTAAAAGATGATTATATTTTAGTTTTTAGAGTCCGTATGTACTCCAAATAGGGTGGGCGGTTTAATCATCAGTTTACTAACCTACTCTTGCAATAGTGGAAGGTCGAAAATCATTTCGCGAAACAATCATGAAATATCAACTGACTTAAATGGAACTGAACCCAAGACGTTCTGACCAATCGCGTAATGCGCTCGGCCATCGCACAGAACTTTGATCAATGGACAAAATCAAAAAATCAAAAAACATACTTTTTATTAAAAATGGCCGTAACATAAGCAAACTTGTAGACATATCTAGTAGTTTTAAGTTGCAACTTACTCGCTCGATGGGAGCTTGGGGAACAGAGCACATTATTTACTAATGATTTATATAAATAAATTTATATTAACGTATAGTTGACTGTTAAGTATTTAGAGAAGTAGATGGTTGGGGTATGCAGTCATATAGATACATAGCAATTAAAAAAAAAGTTTTTGAATTTGTAAAGCCAACGTTTCAACTTGCATTGCAAACCTTCATCAGGGTTTCAAAGACAGATGTAACCAGAAACTGTGTTTTACCAGTTTCTGTTTACATCTGTTTCTGCATACCCCAAAAATCTACTTCAATAAATAAATCTATTATATATTTGTCAAATACCACTCACTCATTTAACACGAAATCTCAGAAACCACCGAACGGATTGAAATGAAATTCGATATGTAGCTTCCTCTAGGGCCGTAGGTGCTCGCTAAGAAAGGAATTTTAAAAAATCGGCCTGGATCGCGGCTAATTCGCCGAAAATGCTATTACAATTTTTATTGGGTGAATAATAATAGGTTAATTGTCATATGGTATTTGGAGATAAGCTAAGTTACAAAATAGGTTAGATGTTTAAGCCGCACACTTTGACCACAATTAAGTTCCTTATAGTTGTAAACAGACAAAAATATGATCGATGCCGAAACCTTATAATATGGTACTTTATGTGAGCTCATGTTGTCTGTATAGGTGTACCCTTACAAGTTTGAGTTGTTTTGTGACGAGAAGCTATTAAAAGGCTTATGTTAAAGAGGAAGTTAAAATACTTATGTTCTCTGGTGATGACATGTAAGGCCAGTTCGATGTAGGGACCAAAAATTGATAAGAATCAGTGAGTTCTATTAAGTGTATGATTCTCTTCAGTATCTTCTCATGTTCTACCATGGAGAAGATGGGTACAGTATTAACATCCCTCAGTGAGACCCAAACACCAATACACCACTTAAGAAACGTATGTCTGCAGCTGATTTTGATCAACGCCTATATGTTGATGGAGCGAGGGAGTGAAGAACCTTATTTACTTTAATGTTGTAATCTCCTTGACCAATTTATGCTTGATATGTACGCAAAAATAGAAACAGAAAGACTAAACTTTATTCGAGGAAATCAAAAAGTTGAGACTATATTCACTTTAAAGTATACCATAAGAAAACCTGATGGTCTGATATCAGAACTGGCTGGGTAAGATGGTAGTGCTGCCTCGAAGCTTCTCTGGAGGACTATCAAAATAATATAAAATTAACTTTTGCAAATTTTCAAATTTACTTATTGAAATTATTCTAAGAATGGAATTCTTTAGGTTTATTTAAGTAATAATAATTATTAACGTTAAGCTTAACTTTTACTAATTTAAGTTGTCCTTCATCCTACTGATATTAAACCGTAGCGGAGCAGGGTACTTTCAGCTAGTTATATATATATAGTGCTAAATCGAAGAGTATCGTTTAGGAGCTAAATTGGATTGAATGGAAAAAGTCATGTTTAAAACTTCTAATTATAAGTCTTGGGGCATTTCTTACACATGTTTCAATTTATACTTTCTTTAGTCGACAGGCTAAAAGGGGCATTTTTTCCAGATAATTAAAAAAAAAAAAAAAAAAAAAAAAAGACTTGATAACATAATGCCATAAAAATAAAAATTAAGATGATGCAATAAATGTATTATTGTATTAGAAGAAAAGTAACTTGATAAAAAAAAGTAGATACTCATAAAAATGTGTTTAGTAAGTATCGTTTTAAAATGAAAAAATCTATTTGTATTAAAAACCAATTATGTCTTTTTGTTTTTTGTGTCTAACCGTCCTTATGTACTCCGTCTAGGGCAGGAAGGACGAGTTATCCTACAGGTTACCTACCTATTCTAGCAAGTGTGGGAAGGTCATGATTTATTCGTGGGTTCCCCCCAAAATAGTTTTAACCCGCCCAGGTGGGATTCTAATCCACGACCTTCAGAACCGACCACGCTGAGACCCCCACTCGGCCATCGAGCTCTCCAAAAACTAATTATTTAATTATCATATTACAACTAAAAACAACAACCTAACTCCGGTTTCAAGCATCACCTAGTTATCATCTAATTTATTGAAGTGTAGTTTGAAGTGAAGAAGAAGCAAATTAAAGAAATCGAAGAGTTATTATCCATAAAATGCAACTCCATCCACGGTTAGATATATAATATGCTTCTTCCCACATTGGTTAAAAATTTATACTAAGCTAATGTTTTAAAAACTATAATTACCGCCCCTGTTCAAGTTAAAAAAAAAATCATTAATTAAATGTACTACAAGCGTCTACACAACCGTAATTTTTTAAGATATGACAGTGACCTATTTAATGTTTTATAAAATATGAAGTTTTCTTTATCAAAATATTTAAGTGGATCATGATGTTAGTTTTATTATTAAATCTATAGTAGAGAAACTAGTGATGGAAACAAGCTGAAAAATAATGAAGTAAAGTCAATTCTTTTCCTATCCTTCTGACAAATGAACAACAAAAGAACTTATTTTCCGAAGCTACTTTACATTCCAGGTGCGGCCAAACAATGGAGGAAATAATCTAAAACGATACACCGATAAAATCACGGAAAAGCTTAAAATGTGTCTCCTAGGACTTCCTGTGAGGATGACATCAACAGAATACTGATTAGTCCTCGGCTCTCGGAAGAAAAACACTTTCCTTTCTTAATGATTATGTCAATTTTGTTTTTTACTTTTTTTGTTTTGTGAAGTAAACTACGTCTATTATACTTTTATCTGATACTTATTTTAATATGTTGAGACTATTATGTATAATTATATGTTTTTATTATAGAGTAGTATATGGAGCGACTTGAATTAAACTGTGCTAACACTTAGAAATATATATTCCACATACCAATTAGTCAGTTTAAGCGTTATTAGTTAATAATCGAGTTCTTAAAACAAGATAACAGCTATGAAATTAAATAATACCTATGGTTCATTTAATTATTGAATATTTGAATTCAAGTTTTTGTCAAAAAGCAATTTCGTTTTATCCTAAAAATTGCCCCTTATCTCTAGTAATACACATTGAACAAAGCCATGCTAAAATCTGCAGCGGAAAATTTATAATTAAAATTTATAAGGTTATTTTTGTGAACCACTGCTTTAACAAAGTGGAATTATTACTGAAACAAATGATCACAGGTGACTTTAAGGAAATTGTATAGGAATTGTTCATCATGTGCTGCTTGAACCTTCCCAAACCCTTAATAAATGGGGTATATATATAATATTTGGCTGATTGAATATTTATTAAGTAAAAACAGTAGAGGAAAAAGTTTTGTAAAAATGTGCACCCACCCCCCTAGCAGCTATATATACAGGTACTAAAGACTGGTAGCGAGGGCTTTGCTATTTAATATTTACTAATATAAGATAACATAAAGCTGTTAGAACCATTCTTTCAAGAAGTGTGGAAGCAGCATGAGTTATTGTACAAATTAGTGTTTATTCTGGACTGCAAACATTTGAAAAGTAAGTAAAATCAATTTTTTTTTAAATGTTCTAATGTTTATTTTAATTAACCGTGATATTCAGAAAGTGGAGATCTTAAGCTACTTTTTAAAGCATACCTTCAGTCACGCACGCTTTTAGGTTACATGTAATAGTGGCCATTTTTCTTAGGTAGAGGAAATGGTGTAAATATGCATAAGGCACCCTTTCTTGGTGTAAATAAAGACCCCTATTTCCCCAGGAACTACGATGTATCTCTTGTTAAAGATCAGATCTTGCATCTTTTGTGATGGAAAGTTCTCTGATGACACTCGGTAAGAGCTGAAAGAGCGAATTATGATTGCAATTTCTGTACATAATTTTCTTCCTGTAATAAATAGGCTTTCTACCTTTTAGAATTGTTTTAAATATTTTGGGTGACTTTTTTTGAAGAGGGCTCATATTGACACCTCAATTTTTCTGGTGCTATTTCGAAAGCTTTTTGTAAATCTTCGTTTTTGAAATAGAATAATTAATGTTAGTCATTGATTTGCCTTCTTACATTTAAGAAACCTGTTATAGTTTTTAATGAAACACAAAAAAAAAAAAATTACCTATATATTGCGTATTTTATAGATGCAAATTTTAGTCAGTAAATTCAACTCCTAAAAAAATTTTAGACATTTCCAGGCCAGAGGAATAAACAAGTAATCGAAATAAAAAAACTAATGATAGATGAGCCTACCTTTTTAAATTTTTACCTATATATTGCGTATTTTATAGATGCAAATTTTAGTCAGTAAATTCAACTCCTAAAAAAATTTTAGACATTTCCAGGCCAGAGGAATAAACAAGCAATCGAAATAAAAAAACTAATGATAGATGAGCCTACCTTTTTGATAAAGTTCTTTGGCACAATCCGAACGGACTGCTAAACCGGGCGGAAACATTTTTTGACAGAAAACTTTTGCCGGAAACGAAATTAAGCCCTAGGATACAGGCAAAGCATTGTACCGTCACTTTTAATTAACAGTTGGCAGCCCAGTTAGAGCAGAGCCAGCGACAACCAACACAGTTCAAAAGAGCATCTGGGAATACAGGATTCCACCCGGCGACGTAATAGAATTTGTTTGGAAAAAAAAAGTTCATAATCCATTCCTCTAGAAGCTCAGATTACTTTTTGTTTTTGTTAGATTATTCATGTGGCCTAAGGGATTAAACTTAATCTTGTCTCCGGTTGTTAACAGCAGCTGGATGTAAGAATCTGTTTCTCAGATGGTGCATATTATTCAAACTACTTAGGAAAAAATAATTCAGATTAAAAGTATAGAATTTTTTAAGTAAACGTGTCTCCGAAACAAAGACGGATTTATTATATACTTATAACATACTTAAAATTAAATAGTGTAATAATTGCATTTCTTTATGTTTATTGGAGCCCTTACGTACTCCAACTAGGGCAGGAAAGATGGGTTATCCTACAGGTTACCAACCTATTCTAGCCAGGGTGGGAAGGTCAAGATTCATTAGGGACTCCCACGAAATAAATTTTACATACTCAGGTGTGTTTTGAACCAACAATCTTCGATCTTCGAACCAACGATGTTGAGCGCGCTGCGGCTCTCATTCAAGCTCGTTCGGCTATCGAGTCTCCTTTTAAACTGTATTCAAATATAAACGATGCTTTGCAGTATACTACAATAATTAAAACTTTCTAAATATTTTTAAATAAAGTTAGATTATTGGGGAAAAAAATCACTAATCTAATCATTTATATCAGTGATTACTGCACTTGGTTCCCGAGTAATCAAACATGTTTTGGCCTTCTTCCTCCCTTATAAAATTATCGTTTTGGTCTTGTATTTGCGATTCCCAAAGCAGACATGTTATTTGGATACTAGGAATCATTAACCACATTTAACAGAAGAAGAACTGTTTTATTTGTGCATAGCTTGAAGGGAGGTCAGAGGAAGACGATCAGGTCTAACTTTTTTGGACAGCTTAATGGCTCTCCGTTTACACGTAACTTGTTGATAATCATAAGTTCAACTGGGGCTTAGTCAAGTAAAACTTTAAAGTTGAGTAGATTTCACTTATTAACTTTTCCGTTGGGGTTTCTACTCCACGGAGTTGATTACACAAATCCTTGATTCAAGGGGTAATCATTGCCTTCATTAAGGCTATTAGGACTTGGTTAAGTTAATTATTGTTTTAAAAGCTTTTAAATAACCGGACCTGGCATGAAACTTTAATCTTTGATGCTTCTTTTAAAGCTACTTAATGTTGTAAAGTTAATTACAGTTCTGTGAAGTACAATATTTCATAGAGTCTACAAAACCGCCAGCATTAAAGATGGTGAGCAACTAAAGTCTAACTTATCCAGGTGCTGTCTAATATTTTTAAAAATATTGACTATTTTTCATATATCCGATTCTAAACATGCT